>OZ010676.1:0-412500 GCA_963932185.1 Troglohyphantes excavatus
TCGTTGTATATTCTTAACTTAATACAGTGTTGTAAAATTCCTAACGCATTGTTGCACTTCTTTCCCTTATATTATAGTGTTGCAAGATTATATCATTGTTTTGCTATAACAATGGTTTGGTTTGTTTAATTAACAACACCTGAGCTGGCACCCACCCCACGCAACCTCAATAGGCGTCAGGACAGATTTAACGTGCACCAGTCCCGTATGCACGCCAGTATAGTTTGTTCTGGACGACTTTCCAGTATTTCTGTTGGCAAGATCACTCCTGTTTTTTTGACTTTTCTTTGTCAAGTCCATCGCACCAATCCTCTGGTTAGTGGCTGAACGCCTTTATCCACTGAGCAACTGGGGCTGGCTCTTGCAATAGTATTAAACAATGCTAGTGTTTGCTCGCACGCGAAAGGGCGCAAAGCGGCAGGTCCGCGAGGCACTGCCCTACCCAGGTCGCACGCAACGCGGGCGACAACAACTCCCCTCGAGTGCCCGCGACGAGCCGCTTAGCGCCCTTTCGCGAGCGAAGCAAACCATACTTACACTTCTCCATTTAATGAAAAGAAATTTAAAAAAAAAAAAAAAAAAAATAGAAAAATTGGCCAGGGAGGTGGGTGGGGTTTTTCCGAGTGGAGGTGGAGAAAAGTCCGAAGGAGGGAGGTGGTTAGGGGGCCCAGAGGAAATTTGAATAGGGGCAACAACAGTACACCCCACTCAGGCAGAGGAGAAAGTCCAAGACAAACTTGGAGTTTCCCCTCCCTCCCTACTTATGGATTATTATTAGGTAGGTCCCAATGCGACCAGTCGTACACGGCTTGCTTGAAATAAATAAATAAATTAAAAATAAATAAATAATACTAATAAAAAAGACGCCAACGGCACGCTGTGTTCCCAGGTGGTCACCCTCCCAAGTACTGACAGCGCCCGATGATGCTTGACTTCGGTGATCGGACGAGAACCGGTATGTTCACCATGGTATGGCCGTTGACAATCCAGTTTCTTTTGAAAACTATAAAGAAGACGGTGATTTGTTTTATTAAAAAGACCGAATCCCAACAGACGGAGGCCTCCGTGGCCGAGTGGGCAGCTGGGAATCCAAGGGTCCCCGGTTCGATCCTTTGCGCGGACTAGACTAAAAAAAAAAAAAAAAATAGTAAAAAGTAGTGATATTGCGATCGGAGGGTTACCAAACATACTAGAATGCCGTCCAGAACATCCACAAAAATTAATCTTCGTGTATACGGGACTGGTGCACGCTTAATCTGATCGGGGTCCAAAAGTCCCGACGTCTTGTCGAGTTCGCGTCGGGTGCCTGCTCAGGTGTTGTCCACTGTGCAGCTCTAGTGCGACGTTATATTAACCAAACCAAACCCAACAATTAAAGCTAATTTATCAGACAGACAGCATCGTTGTATATTCTTAACTTAATACAGTGTTGTAAAATTCCTAACGCATTGTTGCACTTCTTTCCCTTATATTATAGTGTTGCAAGATTATATCATTGTTTTGCTATAACAATGGTTTGGTTTGTTTAATTAACAACACCTGAGCTGGCACCCACCCCACGCAACCTCAATAGGCGTCAGGACAGATTTAACGTGCACCAGTCCCGTATGCACGCCAGTATAGTTTGTTCTGGACGACTTTCCAGTATTTCTGTTGGCAAGATCACTCCTGTTTTTTTGACTTTTCTTTGTCAAGTCCATCGCACCAATCCTCTGGTTAGTGGCTGAACGCCTTTATCCACTGAGCAACTGGGGCTGGCTCTTGCAATAGTATTAAACAATGCTAGTGTTTGCTCGCACGCGAAAGGGCGCAAAGCGGCAGGTCCGCGAGGCACTGCCCTACCCAGGTCGCACGCAACGCGGGCGACAACAACTCCCCTCGAGTGCCCGCGACGAGCCGCTTAGCGCCCTTTCGCGAGCGAAGCAAACCATACTTACACTTCTCCATTTAATGAAAAGAAATTTAAAAAAAAAAAAAAAAAAAATAGAAAAATTGGCCAGGGAGGTGGGTGGGGTTTTTCCGAGTGGAGGTGGAGAAAAGTCCGAAGGAGGGAGGTGGTTAGGGGGCCCAGAGGAAATTTGAATAGGGGCAACAACAGTACACCCCACTCAGGCAGAGGAGAAAGTCCAAGACAAACTTGGAGTTTCCCCTCCCTCCCTACTTATGGATTATTATTAGGTAGGTCCCAATGCGACCAGTCGTACACGGCTTGCTTGAAATAAATAAATAAATTAAAAATAAATAAATAATACTAATAAAAAAGACGCCAACGGCACGCTGTGTTCCCAGGTGGTCACCCTCCCAAGTACTGACAGCGCCCGATGATGCTTGACTTCGGTGATCGGACGAGAACCGGTATGTTCACCATGGTATGGCCGTTGACAATCCAGTTTCTTTTGAAAACTATAAAGAAGACGGTGATTTGTTTTATTAAAAAGACCGAATCCCAACAGACGGAGGCCTCCGTGGCCGAGTGGGCAGCTGGGAATCCAAGGGTCCCCGGTTCGATCCTTTGCGCGGACTAGACTAAAAAAAAAAAAAAAATAGTAAAAAGTAGTGATATTGCGATCGGAGGGTTACCAAACATACTAGAATGCCGTCCAGAACATCCACAAAAATTAATCTTCGTGTATACGGGACTGGTGCACGCTTAATCTGATCGGGGTCCAAAAGTCCCGACGTCTTGTCGAGTTCGCGTCGGGTGCCTGCTCAGGTGTTGTCCACTGTGCAGCTCTAGTGCGACGTTATATTAACCAAACCAAACCCAACAATTAAAGCTAATTTATCAGACAGACAGCATCGTTGTATATTCTTAACTTAATACAGTGTTGTAAAATTCCTAACGCATTGTTGCACTTCTTTCCCTTATATTATAGTGTTGCAAGATTATATCATTGTTTTGCTATAACAATGGTTTGGTTTGTTTAATTAACAACACCTGAGCTGGCACCCACCCCACGCAACCTCAATAGGCGTCAGGACAGATTTAACGTGCACCAGTCCCGTATGCACGCCAGTATAGTTTGTTCTGGACGACTTTCCAGTATTTCTGTTGGCAAGATCACTCCTGTTTTTTTGACTTTTCTTTGTCAAGTCCATCGCACCAATCCTCTGGTTAGTGGCTGAACGCCTTTATCCACTGAGCAACTGGGGCTGGCTCTTGCAATAGTATTAAACAATGCTAGTGTTTGCTCGCACGCGAAAGGGCGCAAAGCGGCAGGTCCGCGAGGCACTGCCCTACCCAGGTCGCACGCAACGCGGGCGACAACAACTCCCCTCGAGTGCCCGCGACGAGCCGCTTAGCGCCCTTTCGCGAGCGAAGCAAACCATACTTACACTTCTCCATTTAATGAAAAGAAATTTAAAAAAAAAAAAAAAAAAAATAGAAAAATTGGCCAGGGAGGTGGGTGGGGTTTTTCCGAGTGGAGGTGGAGAAAAGTCCGAAGGAGGGAGGTGGTTAGGGGGCCCAGAGGAAATTTGAATAGGGGCAACAACAGTACACCCCACTCAGGCAGAGGAGAAAGTCCAAGACAAACTTGGAGTTTCCCCTCCCTCCCTACTTATGGATTATTATTAGGTAGGTCCCAATGCGACCAGTCGTACACGGCTTGCTTGAAATAAATAAATAAATTAAAAATAAATAAATAATACTAATAAAAAAGACGCCAACGGCACGCTGTGTTCCCAGGTGGTCACCCTCCCAAGTACTGACAGCGCCCGATGATGCTTGACTTCGGTGATCGGACGAGAACCGGTATGTTCACCATGGTATGGCCGTTGACAATCCAGTTTCTTTTGAAAACTATAAAGAAGACGGTGATTTGTTTTATTAAAAAGACCGAATCCCAACAGACGGAGGCCTCCGTGGCCGAGTGGGCAGCTGGGAATCCAAGGGTCCCCGGTTCGATCCTTTGCGCGGACTAGACTAAAAAAAAAAAAAAAAAATAGTAAAAAGTAGTGATATTGCGATCGGAGGGTTACCAAACATACTAGAATGCCGTCCAGAACATCCACAAAAATTAATCTTCGTGTATACGGGACTGGTGCACGCTTAATCTGATCGGGGTCCAAAAGTCCCGACGTCTTGTCGAGTTCGCGTCGGGTGCCTGCTCAGGTGTTGTCCACTGTGCAGCTCTAGTGCGACGTTATATTAACCAAACCAAACCCAACAATTAAAGCTAATTTATCAGACAGACAGCATCGTTGTATATTCTTAACTTAATACAGTGTTGTAAAATTCCTAACGCATTGTTGCACTTCTTTCCCTTATATTATAGTGTTGCAAGATTATATCATTGTTTTGCTATAACAATGGTTTGGTTTGTTTAATTAACAACACCTGAGCTGGCACCCACCCCACGCAACCTCAATAGGCGTCAGGACAGATTTAACGTGCACCAGTCCCGTATGCACGCCAGTATAGTTTGTTCTGGACGACTTTCCAGTATTTCTGTTGGCAAGATCACTCCTGTTTTTTTGACTTTTCTTTGTCAAGTCCATCGCACCAATCCTCTGGTTAGTGGCTGAACGCCTTTATCCACTGAGCAACTGGGGCTGGCTCTTGCAATAGTATTAAACAATGCTAGTGTTTGCTCGCACGCGAAAGGGCGCAAAGCGGCAGGTCCGCGAGGCACTGCCCTACCCAGGTCGCACGCAACGCGGGCGACAACAACTCCCCTCGAGTGCCCGCGACGAGCCGCTTAGCGCCCTTTCGCGAGCGAAGCAAACCATACTTACACTTCTCCATTTAATGAAAAGAAATTTAAAAAAAAAAAAAAAAAAAATAGAAAAATTGGCCAGGGAGGTGGGTGGGGTTTTTCCGAGTGGAGGTGGAGAAAAGTCCGAAGGAGGGAGGTGGTTAGGGGGCCCAGAGGAAATTTGAATAGGGGCAACAACAGTACACCCCACTCAGGCAGAGGAGAAAGTCCAAGACAAACTTGGAGTTTCCCCTCCCTCCCTACTTATGGATTATTATTAGGTAGGTCCCAATGCGACCAGTCGTACACGGCTTGCTTGAAATAAATAAATAAATTAAAAATAAATAAATAATACTAATAAAAAAGACGCCAACGGCACGCTGTGTTCCCAGGTGGTCACCCTCCCAAGTACTGACAGCGCCCGATGATGCTTGACTTCGGTGATCGGACGAGAACCGGTATGTTCACCATGGTATGGCCGTTGACAATCCAGTTTCTTTTGAAAACTATAAAGAAGACGGTGATTTGTTTTATTAAAAAGACCGAATCCCAACAGACGGAGGCCTCCGTGGCCGAGTGGGCAGCTGGGAATCCAAGGGTCCCCGGTTCGATCCTTTGCGCGGACTAGACTAAAAAAAAAAAAAAAAATAGTAAAAAGTAGTGATATTGCGATCGGAGGGTTACCAAACATACTAGAATGCCGTCCAGAACATCCACAAAAATTAATCTTCGTGTATACGGGACTGGTGCACGCTTAATCTGATCGGGGTCCAAAAGTCCCGACGTCTTGTCGAGTTCGCGTCGGGTGCCTGCTCAGGTGTTGTCCACTGTGCAGCTCTAGTGCGACGTTATATTAACCAAACCAAACCCAACAATTAAAGCTAATTTATCAGACAGACAGCATCGTTGTATATTCTTAACTTAATACAGTGTTGTAAAATTCCTAACGCATTGTTGCACTTCTTTCCCTTATATTATAGTGTTGCAAGATTATATCATTGTTTTGCTATAACAATGGTTTGGTTTGTTTAATTAACAACACCTGAGCTGGCACCCACCCCACGCAACCTCAATAGGCGTCAGGACAGATTTAACGTGCACCAGTCCCGTATGCACGCCAGTATAGTTTGTTCTGGACGACTTTCCAGTATTTCTGTTGGCAAGATCACTCCTGTTTTTTTGACTTTTCTTTGTCAAGTCCATCGCACCAATCCTCTGGTTAGTGGCTGAACGCCTTTATCCACTGAGCAACTGGGGCTGGCTCTTGCAATAGTATTAAACAATGCTAGTGTTTGCTCGCACGCGAAAGGGCGCAAAGCGGCAGGTCCGCGAGGCACTGCCCTACCCAGGTCGCACGCAACGCGGGCGACAACAACTCCCCTCGAGTGCCCGCGACGAGCCGCTTAGCGCCCTTTCGCGAGCGAAGCAAACCATACTTACACTTCTCCATTTAATGAAAAGAAATTTTAAAAAAAAAAAAAAAAAAAATAGAAAAATTGGCCAGGGAGGTGGGTGGGGTTTTTCCGAGTGGAGGTGGAGAAAAGTCCGAAGGAGGGAGGTGGTTAGGGGGCCCAGAGGAAATTTGAATAGGGGCAACAACAGTACACCCCACTCAGGCAGAGGAGAAAGTCCAAGACAAACTTGGAGTTTCCCCTCCCTCCCTACTTATGGATTATTATTAGGTAGGTCCCAATGCGACCAGTCGTACACGGCTTGCTTGAAATAAATAAATAAATTAAAAATAAATAAATAATACTAATAAAAAAGACGCCAACGGCACGCTGTGTTCCCAGGTGGTCACCCTCCCAAGTACTGACAGCGCCCGATGATGCTTGACTTCGGTGATCGGACGAGAACCGGTATGTTCACCATGGTATGGCCGTTGACAATCCAGTTTCTTTTGAAAACTATAAAGAAGACGGTGATTTGTTTTATTAAAAAGACCGAATCCCAACAGACGGAGGCCTCCGTGGCCGAGTGGGCAGCTGGGAATCCAAGGGTCCCCGGTTCGATCCTTTGCGCGGACTAGACTAAAAAAAAAAAAAAAAATAGTAAAAAGTAGTGATATTGCGATCGGAGGGTTACCAAACATACTAGAATGCCGTCCAGAACATCCACAAAAATTAATCTTCGTGTATACGGGACTGGTGCACGCTTAATCTGATCGGGGTCCAAAAGTCCCGACGTCTTGTCGAGTTCGCGTCGGGTGCCTGCTCAGGTGTTGTCCACTGTGCAGCTCTAGTGCGACGTTATATTAACCAAACCAAACCCAACAATTAAAGCTAATTTATCAGACAGACAGCATCGTTGTATATTCTTAACTTAATACAGTGTTGTAAAATTCCTAACGCATTGTTGCACTTCTTTCCCTTATATTATAGTGTTGCAAGATTATATCATTGTTTTGCTATAACAATGGTTTGGTTTGTTTAATTAACAACACCTGAGCTGGCACCCACCCCACGCAACCTCAATAGGCGTCAGGACAGATTTAACGTGCACCAGTCCCGTATGCACGCCAGTATAGTTTGTTCTGGACGACTTTCCAGTATTTCTGTTGGCAAGATCACTCCTGTTTTTTTGACTTTTCTTTGTCAAGTCCATCGCACCAATCCTCTGGTTAGTGGCTGAACGCCTTTATCCACTGAGCAACTGGGGCTGGCTCTTGCAATAGTATTAAACAATGCTAGTGTTTGCTCGCACGCGAAAGGGCGCAAAGCGGCAGGTCCGCGAGGCACTGCCCTACCCAGGTCGCACGCAACGCGGGCGACAACAACTCCCCTCGAGTGCCCGCGACGAGCCGCTTAGCGCCCTTTCGCGAGCGAAGCAAACCATACTTACACTTCTCCATTTAATGAAAAGAAATTTAAAAAAAAAAAAAAAAAAAATAGAAAAATTGGCCAGGGAGGTGGGTGGGGTTTTTCCGAGTGGAGGTGGAGAAAAGTCCGAAGGAGGGAGGTGGTTAGGGGGCCCAGAGGAAATTTGAATAGGGGCAACAACAGTACACCCCACTCAGGCAGAGGAGAAAGTCCAAGACAAACTTGGAGTTTCCCCTCCCTCCCTACTTATGGATTATTATTAGGTAGGTCCCAATGCGACCAGTCGTACACGGCTTGCTTGAAATAAATAAATAAATTAAAAATAAATAAATAATACTAATAAAAAAGACGCCAACGGCACGCTGTGTTCCCAGGTGGTCACCCTCCCAAGTACTGACAGCGCCCGATGATGCTTGACTTCGGTGATCGGACGAGAACCGGTATGTTCACCATGGTATGGCCGTTGACAATCCAGTTTCTTTTGAAAACTATAAAGAAGACGGTGATTTGTTTTATTAAAAAGACCGAATCCCAACAGACGGAGGCCTCCGTGGCCGAGTGGGCAGCTGGGAATCCAAGGGTCCCCGGTTCGATCCTTTGCGCGGACTAGACTAAAAAAAAAAAAAAAAATAGTAAAAAGTAGTGATATTGCGATCGGAGGGTTACCAAACATACTAGAATGCCGTCCAGAACATCCACAAAAATTAATCTTCGTGTATACGGGACTGGTGCACGCTTAATCTGATCGGGGTCCAAAAGTCCCGACGTCTTGTCGAGTTCGCGTCGGGTGCCTGCTCAGGTGTTGTCCACTGTGCAGCTCTAGTGCGACGTTATATTAACCAAACCAAACCCAACAATTAAAGCTAATTTATCAGACAGACAGCATCGTTGTATATTCTTAACTTAATACAGTGTTGTAAAATTCCTAACGCATTGTTGCACTTCTTTCCCTTATATTATAGTGTTGCAAGATTATATCATTGTTTTGCTATAACAATGGTTTGGTTTGTTTAATTAACAACACCTGAGCTGGCACCCACCCCACGCAACCTCAATAGGCGTCAGGACAGATTTAACGTGCACCAGTCCCGTATGCACGCCAGTATAGTTTGTTCTGGACGACTTTCCAGTATTTCTGTTGGCAAGATCACTCCTGTTTTTTTGACTTTTCTTTGTCAAGTCCATCGCACCAATCCTCTGGTTAGTGGCTGAACGCCTTTATCCACTGAGCAACTGGGGCTGGCTCTTGCAATAGTATTAAACAATGCTAGTGTTTGCTCGCACGCGAAAGGGCGCAAAGCGGCAGGTCCGCGAGGCACTGCCCTACCCAGGTCGCACGCAACGCGGGCGACAACAACTCCCCTCGAGTGCCCGCGACGAGCCGCTTAGCGCCCTTTCGCGAGCGAAGCAAACCATACTTACACTTCTCCATTTAATGAAAAGAAATTTTAAAAAAAAAAAAAAAAAAAATAGAAAAATTGGCCAGGGAGGTGGGTGGGGTTTTTCCGAGTGGAGGTGGAGAAAAGTCCGAAGGAGGGAGGTGGTTAGGGGGCCCAGAGGAAATTTGAATAGGGGCAACAACAGTACACCCCACTCAGGCAGAGGAGAAAGTCCAAGACAAACTTGGAGTTTCCCCTCCCTCCCTACTTATGGATTATTATTAGGTAGGTCCCAATGCGACCAGTCGTACACGGCTTGCTTGAAATAAATAAATAAATTAAAAATAAATAAATAATACTAATAAAAAAGACGCCAACGGCACGCTGTGTTCCCAGGTGGTCACCCTCCCAAGTACTGACAGCGCCCGATGATGCTTGACTTCGGTGATCGGACGAGAACCGGTATGTTCACCATGGTATGGCCGTTGACAATCCAGTTTCTTTTGAAAACTATAAAGAAGACGGTGATTTGTTTTATTAAAAAGACCGAATCCCAACAGACGGAGGCCTCCGTGGCCGAGTGGGCAGCTGGGAATCCAAGGGTCCCCGGTTCGATCCTTTGCGCGGACTAGACTAAAAAAAAAAAAAAAAATAGTAAAAAGTAGTGATATTGCGATCGGAGGGTTACCAAACATACTAGAATGCCGTCCAGAACATCCACAAAAATTAATCTTCGTGTATACGGGACTGGTGCACGCTTAATCTGATCGGGGTCCAAAAGTCCCGACGTCTTGTCGAGTTCGCGTCGGGTGCCTGCTCAGGTGTTGTCCACTGTGCAGCTCTAGTGCGACGTTATATTAACCAAACCAAACCCAACAATTAAAGCTAATTTATCAGACAGACAGCATCGTTGTATATTCTTAACTTAATACAGTGTTGTAAAATTCCTAACGCATTGTTGCACTTCTTTCCCTTATATTATAGTGTTGCAAGATTATATCATTGTTTTGCTATAACAATGGTTTGGTTTGTTTAATTAACAACACCTGAGCTGGCACCCACCCCACGCAACCTCAATAGGCGTCAGGACAGATTTAACGTGCACCAGTCCCGTATGCACGCCAGTATAGTTTGTTCTGGACGACTTTCCAGTATTTCTGTTGGCAAGATCACTCCTGTTTTTTTGACTTTTCTTTGTCAAGTCCATCGCACCAATCCTCTGGTTAGTGGCTGAACGCCTTTATCCACTGAGCAACTGGGGCTGGCTCTTGCAATAGTATTAAACAATGCTAGTGTTTGCTCGCACGCGAAAGGGCGCAAAGCGGCAGGTCCGCGAGGCACTGCCCTACCCAGGTCGCACGCAACGCGGGCGACAACAACTCCCCTCGAGTGCCCGCGACGAGCCGCTTAGCGCCCTTTCGCGAGCGAAGCAAACCATACTTACACTTCTCCATTTAATGAAAAGAAATTTTAAAAAAAAAAAAAAAAAAAATAGAAAAATTGGCCAGGGAGGTGGGTGGGGTTTTTCCGAGTGGAGGTGGAGAAAAGTCCGAAGGAGGGAGGTGGTTAGGGGGCCCAGAGGAAATTTGAATAGGGGCAACAACAGTACACCCCACTCAGGCAGAGGAGAAAGTCCAAGACAAACTTGGAGTTTCCCCTCCCTCCCTACTTATGGATTATTATTAGGTAGGTCCCAATGCGACCAGTCGTACACGGCTTGCTTGAAATAAATAAATAAATTAAAAATAAATAAATAATACTAATAAAAAAGACGCCAACGGCACGCTGTGTTCCCAGGTGGTCACCCTCCCAAGTACTGACAGCGCCCGATGATGCTTGACTTCGGTGATCGGACGAGAACCGGTATGTTCACCATGGTATGGCCGTTGACAATCCAGTTTCTTTTGAAAACTATAAAGAAGACGGTGATTTGTTTTATTAAAAAGACCGAATCCCAACAGACGGAGGCCTCCGTGGCCGAGTGGGCAGCTGGGAATCCAAGGGTCCCCGGTTCGATCCTTTGCGCGGACTAGACTAAAAAAAAAAAAAAAAATAGTAAAAAGTAGTGATATTGCGATCGGAGGGTTACCAAACATACTAGAATGCCGTCCAGAACATCCACAAAAATTAATCTTCGTGTATACGGGACTGGTGCACGCTTAATCTGATCGGGGTCCAAAAGTCCCGACGTCTTGTCGAGTTCGCGTCGGGTGCCTGCTCAGGTGTTGTCCACTGTGCAGCTCTAGTGCGACGTTATATTAACCAAACCAAACCCAACAATTAAAGCTAATTTATCAGACAGACAGCATCGTTGTATATTCTTAACTTAATACAGTGTTGTAAAATTCCTAACGCATTGTTGCACTTCTTTCCCTTATATTATAGTGTTGCAAGATTATATCATTGTTTTGCTATAACAATGGTTTGGTTTGTTTAATTAACAACACCTGAGCTGGCACCCACCCCACGCAACCTCAATAGGCGTCAGGACAGATTTAACGTGCACCAGTCCCGTATGCACGCCAGTATAGTTTGTTCTGGACGACTTTCCAGTATTTCTGTTGGCAAGATCACTCCTGTTTTTTTGACTTTTCTTTGTCAAGTCCATCGCACCAATCCTCTGGTTAGTGGCTGAACGCCTTTATCCACTGAGCAACTGGGGCTGGCTCTTGCAATAGTATTAAACAATGCTAGTGTTTGCTCGCACGCGAAAGGGCGCAAAGCGGCAGGTCCGCGAGGCACTGCCCTACCCAGGTCGCACGCAACGCGGGCGACAACAACTCCCCTCGAGTGCCCGCGACGAGCCGCTTAGCGCCCTTTCGCGAGCGAAGCAAACCATACTTACACTTCTCCATTTAATGAAAAGAAATTTTAAAAAAAAAAAAAAAAAAAATAGAAAAATTGGCCAGGGAGGTGGGTGGGGTTTTTCCGAGTGGAGGTGGAGAAAAGTCCGAAGGAGGGAGGTGGTTAGGGGGCCCAGAGGAAATTTGAATAGGGGCAACAACAGTACACCCCACTCAGGCAGAGGAGAAAGTCCAAGACAAACTTGGAGTTTCCCCTCCCTCCCTACTTATGGATTATTATTAGGTAGGTCCCAATGCGACCAGTCGTACACGGCTTGCTTGAAATAAATAAATAAATTAAAAATAAATAAATAATACTAATAAAAAAGACGCCAACGGCACGCTGTGTTCCCAGGTGGTCACCCTCCCAAGTACTGACAGCGCCCGATGATGCTTGACTTCGGTGATCGGACGAGAACCGGTATGTTCACCATGGTATGGCCGTTGACAATCCAGTTTCTTTTGAAAACTATAAAGAAGACGGTGATTTGTTTTATTAAAAAGACCGAATCCCAACAGACGGAGGCCTCCGTGGCCGAGTGGGCAGCTGGGAATCCAAGGGTCCCCGGTTCGATCCTTTGCGCGGACTAGACTAAAAAAAAAAAAAAAAATAGTAAAAAGTAGTGATATTGCGATCGGAGGGTTACCAAACATACTAGAATGCCGTCCAGAACATCCACAAAAATTAATCTTCGTGTATACGGGACTGGTGCACGCTTAATCTGATCGGGGTCCAAAAGTCCCGACGTCTTGTCGAGTTCGCGTCGGGTGCCTGCTCAGGTGTTGTCCACTGTGCAGCTCTAGTGCGACGTTATATTAACCAAACCAAACCCAACAATTAAAGCTAATTTATCAGACAGACAGCATCGTTGTATATTCTTAACTTAATACAGTGTTGTAAAATTCCTAACGCATTGTTGCACTTCTTTCCCTTATATTATAGTGTTGCAAGATTATATCATTGTTTTGCTATAACAATGGTTTGGTTTGTTTAATTAACAACACCTGAGCTGGCACCCACCCCACGCAACCTCAATAGGCGTCAGGACAGATTTAACGTGCACCAGTCCCGTATGCACGCCAGTATAGTTTGTTCTGGACGACTTTCCAGTATTTCTGTTGGCAAGATCACTCCTGTTTTTTTGACTTTTCTTTGTCAAGTCCATCGCACCAATCCTCTGGTTAGTGGCTGAACGCCTTTATCCACTGAGCAACTGGGGCTGGCTCTTGCAATAGTATTAAACAATGCTAGTGTTTGCTCGCACGCGAAAGGGCGCAAAGCGGCAGGTCCGCGAGGCACTGCCCTACCCAGGTCGCACGCAACGCGGGCGACAACAACTCCCCTCGAGTGCCCGCGACGAGCCGCTTAGCGCCCTTTCGCGAGCGAAGCAAACCATACTTACACTTCTCCATTTAATGAAAAGAAATTTTAAAAAAAAAAAAAAAAAAAATAGAAAAATTGGCCAGGGAGGTGGGTGGGGTTTTTCCGAGTGGAGGTGGAGAAAAGTCCGAAGGAGGGAGGTGGTTAGGGGGCCCAGAGGAAATTTGAATAGGGGCAACAACAGTACACCCCACTCAGGCAGAGGAGAAAGTCCAAGACAAACTTGGAGTTTCCCCTCCCTCCCTACTTATGGATTATTATTAGGTAGGTCCCAATGCGACCAGTCGTACACGGCTTGCTTGAAATAAATAAATAAATTAAAAATAAATAAATAATACTAATAAAAAAGACGCCAACGGCACGCTGTGTTCCCAGGTGGTCACCCTCCCAAGTACTGACAGCGCCCGATGATGCTTGACTTCGGTGATCGGACGAGAACCGGTATGTTCACCATGGTATGGCCGTTGACAATCCAGTTTCTTTTGAAAACTATAAAGAAGACGGTGATTTGTTTTATTAAAAAGACCGAATCCCAACAGACGGAGGCCTCCGTGGCCGAGTGGGCAGCTGGGAATCCAAGGGTCCCCGGTTCGATCCTTTGCGCGGACTAGACTAAAAAAAAAAAAAAAAATAGTAAAAAGTAGTGATATTGCGATCGGAGGGTTACCAAACATACTAGAATGCCGTCCAGAACATCCACAAAAATTAATCTTCGTGTATACGGGACTGGTGCACGCTTAATCTGATCGGGGTCCAAAAGTCCCGACGTCTTGTCGAGTTCGCGTCGGGTGCCTGCTCAGGTGTTGTCCACTGTGCAGCTCTAGTGCGACGTTATATTAACCAAACCAAACCCAACAATTAAAGCTAATTTATCAGACAGACAGCATCGTTGTATATTCTTAACTTAATACAGTGTTGTAAAATTCCTAACGCATTGTTGCACTTCTTTCCCTTATATTATAGTGTTGCAAGATTATATCATTGTTTTGCTATAACAATGGTTTGGTTTGTTTAATTAACAACACCTGAGCTGGCACCCACCCCACGCAACCTCAATAGGCGTCAGGACAGATTTAACGTGCACCAGTCCCGTATGCACGCCAGTATAGTTTGTTCTGGACGACTTTCCAGTATTTCTGTTGGCAAGATCACTCCTGTTTTTTTGACTTTTCTTTGTCAAGTCCATCGCACCAATCCTCTGGTTAGTGGCTGAACGCCTTTATCCACTGAGCAACTGGGGCTGGCTCTTGCAATAGTATTAAACAATGCTAGTGTTTGCTCGCACGCGAAAGGGCGCAAAGCGGCAGGTCCGCGAGGCACTGCCCTACCCAGGTCGCACGCAACGCGGGCGACAACAACTCCCCTCGAGTGCCCGCGACGAGCCGCTTAGCGCCCTTTCGCGAGCGAAGCAAACCATACTTACACTTCTCCATTTAATGAAAAGAAATTTTAAAAAAAAAAAAAAAAAAAATAGAAAAATTGGCCAGGGAGGTGGGTGGGGTTTTTCCGAGTGGAGGTGGAGAAAAGTCCGAAGGAGGGAGGTGGTTAGGGGGCCCAGAGGAAATTTGAATAGGGGCAACAACAGTACACCCCACTCAGGCAGAGGAGAAAGTCCAAGACAAACTTGGAGTTTCCCCTCCCTCCCTACTTATGGATTATTATTAGGTAGGTCCCAATGCGACCAGTCGTACACGGCTTGCTTGAAATAAATAAATAAATTAAAAATAAATAAATAATACTAATAAAAAAGACGCCAACGGCACGCTGTGTTCCCAGGTGGTCACCCTCCCAAGTACTGACAGCGCCCGATGATGCTTGACTTCGGTGATCGGACGAGAACCGGTATGTTCACCATGGTATGGCCGTTGACAATCCAGTTTCTTTTGAAAACTATAAAGAAGACGGTGATTTGTTTTATTAAAAAGACCGAATCCCAACAGACGGAGGCCTCCGTGGCCGAGTGGGCAGCTGGGAATCCAAGGGTCCCCGGTTCGATCCTTTGCGCGGACTAGACTAAAAAAAAAAAAAAAAATAGTAAAAAGTAGTGATATTGCGATCGGAGGGTTACCAAACATACTAGAATGCCGTCCAGAACATCCACAAAAATTAATCTTCGTGTATACGGGACTGGTGCACGCTTAATCTGATCGGGGTCCAAAAGTCCCGACGTCTTGTCGAGTTCGCGTCGGGTGCCTGCTCAGGTGTTGTCCACTGTGCAGCTCTAGTGCGACGTTATATTAACCAAACCAAACCCAACAATTAAAGCTAATTTATCAGACAGACAGCATCGTTGTATATTCTTAACTTAATACAGTGTTGTAAAATTCCTAACGCATTGTTGCACTTCTTTCCCTTATATTATAGTGTTGCAAGATTATATCATTGTTTTGCTATAACAATGGTTTGGTTTGTTTAATTAACAACACCTGAGCTGGCACCCACCCCACGCAACCTCAATAGGCGTCAGGACAGATTTAACGTGCACCAGTCCCGTATGCACGCCAGTATAGTTTGTTCTGGACGACTTTCCAGTATTTCTGTTGGCAAGATCACTCCTGTTTTTTTGACTTTTCTTTGTCAAGTCCATCGCACCAATCCTCTGGTTAGTGGCTGAACGCCTTTATCCACTGAGCAACTGGGGCTGGCTCTTGCAATAGTATTAAACAATGCTAGTGTTTGCTCGCACGCGAAAGGGCGCAAAGCGGCAGGTCCGCGAGGCACTGCCCTACCCAGGTCGCACGCAACGCGGGCGACAACAACTCCCCTCGAGTGCCCGCGACGAGCCGCTTAGCGCCCTTTCGCGAGCGAAGCAAACCATACTTACACTTCTCCATTTAATGAAAAGAAATTTTAAAAAAAAAAAAAAAAAAAATAGAAAAATTGGCCAGGGAGGTGGGTGGGGTTTTTCCGAGTGGAGGTGGAGAAAAGTCCGAAGGAGGGAGGTGGTTAGGGGGCCCAGAGGAAATTTGAATAGGGGCAACAACAGTACACCCCACTCAGGCAGAGGAGAAAGTCCAAGACAAACTTGGAGTTTCCCCTCCCTCCCTACTTATGGATTATTATTAGGTAGGTCCCAATGCGACCAGTCGTACACGGCTTGCTTGAAATAAATAAATAAATTAAAAATAAATAAATAATACTAATAAAAAAGACGCCAACGGCACGCTGTGTTCCCAGGTGGTCACCCTCCCAAGTACTGACAGCGCCCGATGATGCTTGACTTCGGTGATCGGACGAGAACCGGTATGTTCACCATGGTATGGCCGTTGACAATCCAGTTTCTTTTGAAAACTATAAAGAAGACGGTGATTTGTTTTATTAAAAAGACCGAATCCCAACAGACGGAGGCCTCCGTGGCCGAGTGGGCAGCTGGGAATCCAAGGGTCCCCGGTTCGATCCTTTGCGCGGACTAGACTAAAAAAAAAAAAAAAAATAGTAAAAAGTAGTGATATTGCGATCGGAGGGTTACCAAACATACTAGAATGCCGTCCAGAACATCCACAAAAATTAATCTTCGTGTATACGGGACTGGTGCACGCTTAATCTGATCGGGGTCCAAAAGTCCCGACGTCTTGTCGAGTTCGCGTCGGGTGCCTGCTCAGGTGTTGTCCACTGTGCAGCTCTAGTGCGACGTTATATTAACCAAACCAAACCCAACAATTAAAGCTAATTTATCAGACAGACAGCATCGTTGTATATTCTTAACTTAATACAGTGTTGTAAAATTCCTAACGCATTGTTGCACTTCTTTCCCTTATATTATAGTGTTGCAAGATTATATCATTGTTTTGCTATAACAATGGTTTGGTTTGTTTAATTAACAACACCTGAGCTGGCACCCACCCCACGCAACCTCAATAGGCGTCAGGACAGATTTAACGTGCACCAGTCCCGTATGCACGCCAGTATAGTTTGTTCTGGACGACTTTCCAGTATTTCTGTTGGCAAGATCACTCCTGTTTTTTTGACTTTTCTTTGTCAAGTCCATCGCACCAATCCTCTGGTTAGTGGCTGAACGCCTTTATCCACTGAGCAACTGGGGCTGGCTCTTGCAATAGTATTAAACAATGCTAGTGTTTGCTCGCACGCGAAAGGGCGCAAAGCGGCAGGTCCGCGAGGCACTGCCCTACCCAGGTCGCACGCAACGCGGGCGACAACAACTCCCCTCGAGTGCCCGCGACGAGCCGCTTAGCGCCCTTTCGCGAGCGAAGCAAACCATACTTACACTTCTCCATTTAATGAAAAGAAATTTAAAAAAAAAAAAAAAAAAAATAGAAAAATTGGCCAGGGAGGTGGGTGGGGTTTTTCCGAGTGGAGGTGGAGAAAAGTCCGAAGGAGGGAGGTGGTTAGGGGGCCCAGAGGAAATTTGAATAGGGGCAACAACAGTACACCCCACTCAGGCAGAGGAGAAAGTCCAAGACAAACTTGGAGTTTCCCCTCCCTCCCTACTTATGGATTATTATTAGGTAGGTCCCAATGCGACCAGTCGTACACGGCTTGCTTGCCAAATGGAATTTATAAAAAAAAAAAAAAAACTTAATTACAAATTACACGCACATCGACTGGAAGCATTTTATATGGACTTAGTGAAGGTTCCATTACAAACTTGCCTTTACACAATTTACTTATAAATGGCTAGTTAGCAATAGAACCTTCAAATGCCAACCTTTTCCAAATATCCCCAATCAAAAGAACATATATCTGAAACAAGTGGTTGAAGGAGGGCTTACCAAAGGCCATCACCCCTGTTGTTTCCCAGGCAAGGGACAGAAGCTGGTCACCCCTGGTAGGAACCTCCCGACAGTAACATTTGTTTCAAATTTAGTTTTGGAAAAAGTGGACACAAGAAATAAGACAAGACTCTCAATTAGAGGAACACATTTATTAAAATTCTTCAGCCTGGTTTTGTTAATTTTTTTTTAATAATTATAGCCATCGAATTTATGACAAAATGTTTGCCATAAATGAGAAACGTGGAAAAAATTAAAGGACACGCTACATGTACCAAACATTTAATTTTAAATATAGATGCTTTTATCTTGTAGTACTAAGTTATTAAATAGTCTAATTTACTTTAAACAAGTTTAGAAGTTTATCTAATATAACAATAACTTGGATTTAAAAAATATGTTAGGCTCTTTTCCGTCTTACAGTTTATATTCCTAACCCACACAAATTGAACCAAACAAATACATAGAAAACAAATTTAAAATGCGTGACCATACATTTTTTATAAAGTTAAATAGTTTAAGACAGATTAAAAATATTTATTTAACCCTTAATTTCACCCGTATTGCATCCTTTAAGAAAGGACGTACTAGCGATTGAATAAACAAAAAATTGCTCAAATATTTTATCAATAAGTGCTCTTAAAAACAATTTATGATAATTTGCTAAAAATATGTCTGAAAATTAAACAATTAAATATACAGATGTCATTACACAGGGTGGCAACAACATTCTGGAAAAAAAGTTCACTAATTTCCATGATGGTTCACAAAAATTTCCCTGATTTTACAATAACATAAAGAAATGTTGCAATACATGCTTTGTATAGAAACAAAGTGTTCATATATTGCATTATAAATGAAAAATAAGAAAATGTTTGTTAATAAATGTTTTTAAAAATGTCTGGTAAATCGACATTTCCGGATAACTAACTATTTTTTCATTTTCTGCCTAGCGGATTTTTCCCTATTCAACAACAAATTAATTTTCGAAACCGAACAATATTTTTTCTTACAATAGTTTGGTTAATTGAGAATTCCGGATAGTTAAACCTATATAAATTCTACCTTGATGCGTTTGGAGGTATTGGTTAATGTGTTTTTATTTTATATAGTAAATAATTTAAAATAAACAAAGGATCTATAGTTTTCAAAATAAAAAAACTATTAATAATTAGTTTAAATTCATGTCGACATTTCAGAAAATAATTCATTACAAAAATTTTACATGAAAAAACAGATTATGACAGAAAAAAATAGAAAAATTACAAACTCTAACGCTATCTTTCAAAATCGGATGTAATGGTGATAAAAATTTTAATATTGCAAATTCCTAGTTTCAATAACGCACAATTCTAATAATTTAGAGCAATAAATATATATAAATCGTAAAGAAATGTATAATTTCTTTGAAAAGACCTCTATGACGCAAGCATTTTTCATATATTTACATGTTAATATAATATATTTTATTCCTAAATGAATAAGCACTGCAAATTTGTAATAATGTGCTTGTTAGATTTATAGATTAGAAGGAAATGAAGGTTAAATTAAAATAATATTTTAATAGCCATTTATTTGTTTAGATTTCAAAAATGAAATCCGAAAAGAAAACTCATTTCAAGAAACATCCGAGTGTCTCCAATGTTCATGATATGATACTAGTTATAGTAATAAAAAGTTACATCATCGCTTTCAAGCACGGTAAATAACGTAATACGCTAATATTTATATACACCATTAAAGTACAAATACACAAAACAACAGAAAATACTTAGCTGTTTCACCCAAATATCCGAACCATTAATATATACATTTTTGACAAGAACGATTACATTTACACATTTTGCTATAGATTTAGTGGAATCGGTTACGTTAAAATAGTTTCATACAACCTTTTATTTATGTTCAATATTATATTGAAATCAGTTGAAAAATTAATATGGTATTCCTATTTAATTTTTTAAAAATAGTAACTACTTTTTAAGTTTCATTGCGTTATATCGCATAGTCTACAGATCAGAAAGTAAGGAAGGAACAGAGAAAATGTGTCTTGTATGCAGATCAGCTGAAAATGAGTTATATTAAATATTTACATATATTCAACTTGTTCATATTTTTTTTTACATTTTAGTCCTTTTTTCTTAAAGTTGGTTTAAAGAAAAAAAAGATTTTTCCCTTTTTAGTTTTTAATTAGCAAGAGGCTTCGTCCACAGCTGTTATTCACAAGGAAGCTCAAGGTTTTGTTTGTTGAAGCGGATTTTTCTTTATCCCACAACAACAAATTTAATAGGACAATTTTTTTTTCTCAAACAGTACAGTTAATTGAGAATTGTGGGCAGTTAAATGCCAGATAAGTGATATTTGTCACAAAAGGTTCCTAAGTGAGACATCCTCTATCCAATAACATTTTACATTCCAAATACTGAATTGGAACAGAAGTCACGCGAATATCATACATGAGAAAAAAATACATAAGTGAAATTGATAAACTTCTCCTTGGCGCGTTTGGTGGTATTGGCAGGTGGTGACAAATCGGTTAAACAGCAATTGCACAATTTGTACCCTTTACAACAAATATCCATTGTATTACAAAATCCAAAAGTGTACTCCTTTAAGTAAATAAACTTGTAAAAGGAAATTTCTAGTTTGCCACTAAAATAATGCCAAGCAACTTCAAACAAAAAAAAATCCGATGTACCTTTAAAAGAAAATCCCATAATACTTAATCCCACTTAAAATAAAACCAAAGGGTACACTATAAAGTAAAAGAATGTATCCCAAAAAGATAAATCTCAGTGTACCACTAAAAGAAAATCCCAGTGTACCACCAAAAGAAAACCCCAGTTACCATCAAAAGAAAACCCCAGTTACCATCAAAAGAAAACCCCAGTTACCATCAAAAGAAAAGCATAATCTACCCTTAAAATAAAACACCAGTAAACAATTGAAAGTAAAAGCTTAATGTATCCTAAATAGAAAAGCCCCTGTGTATACTTAAAAGGAAAAAAAAACAATGTACCCTTAAAAGTAGAGCCTAATCTATCTAAAAAAGAAAAGCCCAGTGTACCTTATACAAGAAAAAAATATGTATACCTCAAAGAAAAAAAAATATGTCCTTAAAATAAAACTAAGATACCTTTTCAAATAAAAGTCCCATGTATCGCAAAAAGAAAAGGTTCAATATACCGCAAATGGAAAATGCCCAGTGTGTCTATAAAAAAAGTCCAATGTACCAACCTGTAAAAGAAAAAGCCTAATGTAACCCTAAAATAACCGAATCTACATATAAAAGAAAAACCCAGTGTACTCATAACACAATACAAAGACCCTATAAAAAAAATCATAGTATCCTTTTATAAAAAAATCCAAAGAAGCCGACGCCCCTCCCCCTCATTTATGTACATCTAAAATAAATCAAATTTTACTCCTAATGATTAATGTATCAATATAAATGCAAAACTAATTTTAATTATATTGTACCCTACTTTAATATATCGACTAGATCTAAAATCCAATGTCTTCTAAAAACTAAGTGTACCCCAAAATACAGGGTTGTTGCCCGGCTTCATGCGTTTTAGAGCAATGTTTGGAAAAACATAGTGCACTCCTAAAAGTAAAAGCTTAATGTTACACTGGAATTAGAGTAAGTACCTCTAAAAATAAAAACACAATATACATTAAGTAAAATATGTATCTATAAAAGAAAATATTCAAAGTACCCTCTATAAAATAACCTTTTCAAAAAAAAATTCGAAAAACAAAAAAAATATTTTACTTTTACAAACAAGTTGAAATTTTTTCAATATTTAATATTAATTTTATAATTATTACAAACTTTTCATATCAGCGCCAAAATTTAGAAATGTTTTTTGTAAATTAGCACCAACCTAAAAATACTGTGACAAATTTAATATTAATATTACAAAAATTTTAAACTTGTTCGTAAATTTAAAAATTATTTTTTTACTTTTTAGTCAGGTTTTCTTTTTTTAAAAAATATTTTCTCTTTTTAGTTTTTAATTTAGCAGGGGTTTGCTCACTGCTATTATTCATCCGGAAGCTCAAGTTGTTATGCTCACTTTTTCCATACCTCAGGTAGTATATTTTGAGATTATCCAGTGAAATAAATGAAATTATATTATAGATAAGAAATTTCCTATCCAACAATGAAAATGTTTTGAAATCTGAGAAAATGTTTTTAAAAAAAAGTCTGGTTAATCGACATGTTTGGATAAATATAGGCCGGATAACTAACTGTTTTTTTATTTTCTGCCAAAGTAGATTTTCCCCTATTCAACAAAAAAAGAATTTTTTAAATTAAACAATATTTTTTCTATAACGATTCAGTTAATTGAGAATTTTGGATACTTAAATATTCACCTTGATGCGTTTGGTAGTATTTAAGTCGGATAAAAAGCAAATGCACAAAGCCTTTACAACAAATACCAATTGTATTTCAAAAACTGTACTCTTTTAAGCAAATGAACTTCTAAAATGAAATTTTCAATTTACCCCAAAAATAATGTGCAAACACCCAGTGGCGGCGATTGGTTGGTAAAAGTAGGGGTAGGGGGGCAAGATCCAGATGAAACAAGTGTGTGTGGGCCGGAGGGGGGGGGGGGGGAGTAATAAAAATATTGACCACCAAAACAATGAATATTGCATATTTATATTTACTCTTTGTTTTGAGTTATTTAAAGAAATGATACTATCTTAAAATAGGTCGCCCAGGTCGATTATTAACTCATTTCCGATTATTTCTCCCCCACCCCCTTTTTTTTAAAGGATACGGACTGTTGCAAAGAATCTAATTAATATACTTATTGACCGACCTTCAAAGGGATAGCCAAAATACTAGAATGTCGTCCAGAACATCCTCAAAAAATTAACGGCGTGTATACGGGACTAGTGCACGATAAATCTGATCGGGATCCAAAGGCCGACGTTTATTTAAGGCACTGGGTGCCAGCTCAGGTGTTGTCCTCGTCATCTGACCATGGTTCACAAATACGACAAGTCGTTCCCGTGTCTTTCCTTCGAGATAGACCAAGAACCGTCGCCAATAGCCCACAGTACAGCTCTAGTGCGACGTTAATTAACCAAAACCAAAAAAAAACCAAAGGGATAGGTATCCTTTCCATTTGTGTCAAGTGTTGAAAAAGAAAGAGGAAAATTTATCTCCTCACCCTTCCAATTCCAAGAAAATTTCTTGCAGCATTTACAATTCTACATTTGTGGTGCGACTTTTGGGGCCCTGAGAAAAATACTTACAGTTTCAAACTATATAATAGTGCAGGCACGTAGGTATAGATTTCATGGGGGTTCGGTGACTGAGCAACGAATTTCTTTAGGAATCAATCCCCCCCTCACCCAGAGGAGGGAATCCTCAACCCCACAAAATCCTCACCCAAACCCCCACCATTTTTTTTTCTTAAAAAAATTATTAATTTCCGTTCAAGTATAAGCAGGAATACGTTGGCAGATAAATAACAGCAACAGTTATCATTGTCATTAACTATCTTTAACAGTTGTCATAAACTATTTTTAAAATTAATAAATCACTCCCTAGTTATGAAATAAATTTAGAGAACAAATTTAAAGTTGAGATTCCTTATAATATATGTGTGGTAACGATTAGTTAGATAATTTATAGTTATGGTAATTTAAAGATCTAATAAGCGTTTTAGTTGTCCAAAAAAGTAAAGAATAATATAAAGGCTACATGAGCTAAAGTATAGTGAGATTCAAAAGACTCGACATTGCATCATGGTATTGGGCAACACAATCGACACTGCTAATTTTAAATTAAACATTAAATATACTTAATTTAATTCAAATGAAATTATTTACTTATTACCAATAAATATTAACTTCCATTAATTAAATTTAAATTGTAAAGGTCATTTTAATTCAAAGATCTAAAAGAAACAAGAAATTTACCAACTTAACGGCGCCAGGTGATGTCCTCGTTATCTGACCGTGGTTCAAAAATATGTCGCATTATTCCCGGGTCTTTAATTCGAATTGGGCCCCGAACCGTCGCCAATAGTCCAATATTCAGCTGTAGTGCGGCGACCTGCAATACAGTATACAGTCAGAGGTCAAATTTAATCTTACAAGTTGGGCGATCTACTAAAAGGATTCCAGATTATTGATGGGGGGGGGGGGGCAAAACCGCAAATCACAAACAGTAATAATCCATATTTATTATCGTTATTACGTCAAAAAAAACTCAGACGTTCGGCGCCTATAGATTGCGCAATACTACATTTTTATGGTCTTGGGTTTAAGTCAAAGAGGAAATTACAAAAAGTAAAAAGAGAAAGTTAGATAATAATCAAAGAAAAGCAGGAGCTGGGCAAATCAATTTAAAACTATTATAAAAAAAATATGGGAGATGGTTTTGCTTTAGAATAAACTGGCAAGTTATAATGAAGTATTTTAAGGTTATCGAAATTATGAGGTCTTTGCTACGTAGCATGTTTCGGAGCATCTTGTTTAAACGACACCGTTATCTTTTCCCTTTTGTTATCTTTATGATTTTTACAGAAATGCGGTTTTTAATTTTTTTTTCTATTTGACTTACAGTGGGTTGCTCCTGCACTCCCCCCCCCCCCCCCTATTTACGTGCCTGTGGTGTAATGGGAGGAAGTTGGGGTTCAAAATATTTCCTTTGTTCGGCAATGTAGTAACACCATTGACTTGTAATTTAGTTTTAAAAAGTGCAATAATAAAAAAGTGCGGGGGCAACATCCTAAAAAAGCGCGGGGGCAACCGCCCCCCCGAATCGCCGCCACTGCAAACACCTTCATACAAAGAAAAGTGCAATGTACCTTTAAAAGAAAAAACCAAAATACATTTAAAATAAAACTAAAGGGTTCACTTAAAGGTAAAAGAATGTGTCTTAAGAAGAAATATCCCAGTATACCCTCAAACGAAAAACCCTGTGTACCCCCATAATGAAAAGCTCAATGTACAGCCAAAGAAAATTCCAATGTACCCTTAAAATAAAACACCAAACAATTAAAAGCCTAATGTATCCTACAAAGAAAAGACCCAGTGCATACCTAAAAGTAAAATAAAACAATGTATCCTTAAAAGTAAAAGCCTAATCTATCCAAAAAAGATAAGCACAGTGCAGATATACAAGAAAAAAATTTATTCGAAAAAACCAATGTATCCCTCAAAGAAAAAGTCCAACATGAACATACCCTTAAAATAAAACCCCATAAAGAAAAATGCCCACTGTGCCAATAAAAATGCCTAATGCACCTCTATTAGAAAGTCTAATGTACGCCTAAAATTAAAAGCTTAATTTATCCCAAAAAGAAAAAAGTAAAAAAAAATAATAATGTAGACACAGAAAATGTAGACAGAAAAAAAACCAGTGTACCCATAAAAGAATAGCGTACGTTTTTAAATAAAAATTCAAATGAAGCGGTAGGCATCCCCCACTAATAATAAACATTAATGAATATATAAGAAAATAGAAATATACTTCTAATACGAAATATACTTCTAATGTACTACTGCAAGTAAAAGCCCAATGCTCCTAAAAGTTAAAGTCCAAAAGAATAATAAAAAAAAATACCCCCCACCCCCTTTAAAAAAAATAGATCAATGTACCCCTATAAAAGCAAAACTAATGTCAAATGTTAATGTACCCCAATTTCTTTAACTTAAATATATTCCCAAGATCTAAATTCCAATGTATTCTAAAATCTAAATTTAAGTGTGCTCCAAAATATATGAAGTTTTAACTAAGAAAAAGTACATTCAAACGAAAACTATCATGCACCTTTCAAGTTTTAAAGTACAATGTACCTATAAAAGTATAAGTCAATGTCTTCACAAATAAGCATATGCAAAAAAAGTGTAACTTTGCAATGAACTTATTCAAAGTCCATTGCACCATTACTATCAGAATATTTGAAAGTTTGCAATATACCCACTCCTTTTATCAATTAAGTCTAAAGAAATCGTGAAATGGGCAAATTACGAATACATTATAGATAAAAATTAAGTAGAGGGCCATATTTACTGAAGAGTAATAATTGTATTCTATACATAGGATCATAAAATTAAAATTAGCGGCGAAATTATGGAATTGGCGCAATTTGACTAAAAATCAGTGTTTTGGAGCAGCTTGGAGCAGAAATCGTGAATTACAGCAGTTTGGGGCAATTTGCGCAGGCGCAACACCCCTGTATAATATTTATCATTTAGATATAAGACTTAATATAAAGAAATTTCAAAACTATTTATTCAAAAGCTTGATCTAAGTGTGGATCGACGAAATATGTACTAAAATGAGTACCAATTATGTCCGACAGAAAACATAATTTAAGATATAATATCCATATTGTTAACGAATTTGCCATATAAAAAATTACTATAAGTTAAATGGTTTTGATTCCAATTCCTTCAAATTAGTATGTGTCTCTCTTTGTTTGAATATTAAATCAATCCATAAGATTGACACAATCACATTATCAAAATTAAAAAGTATTCCCTATGAATATTGTTCCAAAGCCACCATATGAAATTGTAAAAATAGGTTACAAATGTATTTATTTCTCAAAAAATAATATATTTTACAGAATATAGAATCATTCAATCTAAAAACTTTTGAAATTACATATATTCATATAACTTCGCCATGGTTATATAACAAATTCAGCAAAATAATTTTCAACAATTCAAATAATGTATTAAAAATTAATTTTAAGTATTTTTTAAAAAAATATTTCGGAAAAAAGTTAAAGAAAAAAATGCTTAAAAGAAATTGAAATCTAAACATAACAATAATAGACAAGTAAAGAAACTAAAACAATTGAAATTCTTTAAATAAAATATTATTTCTTATTAATTAAAATAATAAATTTCGTTCACTGATACAACCTAAATGATAATTAACTGGAAAGTACTAATAAAAAATTAGTAATTTTTTACTCAGATGCAGAAAAATTGACTTTGTGATAAAGAAACTGCAGCAGATCGTGTGCAGAATTAATTTTAGATAAAATTTCTTATCTTGAATACTAAATTTCTACTTTATTAATTCATACAAAAATTTGAAATTAAGTGTTCGCGAAATGTTAACACGCAAATGAGATATCGATAATTGCCGTCGTAAACATTTACTACGATTTGCTGCAAAGTTCCCGCAAAACAAATCATAGCTTCAAATTTCGAGTAAAAGAAATACCGAAATTAAAAAATAAATTAATCCGGTTATTTAGAATCGAAATTTACTCACTCAATATGAGACCGCTTTTAGACAGAGACTCGGTAATTCGATACGAAATCGTTGATTGACTTGAAGCAGAAAGGAATGTGAAACGCGCCATACTTAACGGAAAAACTAGCATCTCCCGAACGCAGTGCCTGTTGGAGAAAAAACATCTTGGCACGATAATTGTTTGGCGGTGAGGGAAATTGCCAAATGTTGCAACATTGCACTCACTTTCTCCCCGGGAGATTCAAGCTTACAGCATATGGTTGTTTTAAATTGATGTATTTTTTTTATTGATATTCAACTGTTTGGCGTAGATGTGTGGGGAGGGGTTGAATTTTCTGCTTATTAATGAAGAAAGAGTGGGCGCTCGAAATAAAGTGTAGTATTTATTTAAAAAATAGTCTTACAGAACATATTAAAATTTTGAACTAATGAACAAAGTTCTTAATGTTTTGTAATTAAAGTATTCTGTAGAAAAAGAATTTAAGAAACAGAAAAAAGCAAGTAATTTATGGAAGATAAATAAATGTAAATATAAATTTGTCAATGTAATTTTGTGTATAAACACTAGCAGCAAAGTAAATTTACTTTTATATTAATTAAAGTTCTAGCAAAGTGAAAGTTGTATTTTTTATATTTATAATATAAGGTTAATTTGAAATACATAACGAATGTTTATAAAAAAAATTAATAATTGGTATTTTTTATTCATAAGCATTTATTCTTTTAATTAATAACTCTCATTTTCTGTAATTATAAGCAAACTAAATTTATATTCTTTTAATATAATATGTAGAAAAAATAGTTTCATTTTAAATTTCGGTGTACGAATTGGAAATGGTATAACAATATATCGCAACCTACAGTTTTAAATACTTAATTTTCAGAATATTTAAATTTATTTCCTTTTGCAATGCTTAGCATTTTTATAATACAGATAATAGTGTGCATTTGTATGATATTGTATATTAAGTGTACAATTTTTTTTTTCTGCTTAATTAAGTGAAAATCATACATGTTTATATTATAGGAAGTTACTGTTCTATGAAGTAAATATAAAGATAATATCACGCAACTCGTGCGTATACTATAGGACCCCACGCGTTACAAGGGTCACGGGGGTGAATAAATGGCCAACCTGGTTGACGCGGCTCACCTATGGTATGTCCCACGATGGTATAATATAATTTCTTAGATATTTGTAAAATAATTTTTATAATTACAATAATATTAAAATTGCGAATTACAATCAAAGAAATAAATAAATATTTTTTTTTATATCAATGAATCGAATGCATGTTCTTAAATCGTGAAATAATCATTAAAGTTTTAAACAATAAAACTAATTATATATTTGAATATTTAGAGAGAAAAAGTGATAGTGTCATAATTACGAATATATTTTCTATCGTTTATAAACATTGAATTTTTCTATATTGTCTGATATATTACAACACTCTAAATATCTCTTACCATGGTGGCAATTTATTGCAAAAAAACTAGCTCTTCTCCATGGTACAATTACAATGCCATTTAAAAAACAAAACAAAAAAGGTCATCCAAAAAGTTGAACAGCCATTCCTTCCAAAGGGTTGCGAAATACTAAACTTATCAATATCGCCAAAGCTGGAACAATTATCGCGCCAACATGTTTTTCCTCCAACAGGCACTGCGATCGGGAGATGCTAGTACGGAAAAGACGTGCGCAGGAACTATTTTTTTAAACAAAGGCGATATGATTGGTCGGAAATGAGAGAATGACGTAACGAAATCGACATGTGCGTATTTCATTTAAAAAAAAAAGAAAGGGAGAAAAAACCCAGACTCTTTTCAAACATGAAAAAAAAAGCGGTTACAGCTTTTTCTGAGATCAACGATTATTTAAAGGGCATCGGGAACGAATAGAATTTAATTGATAAATTAAGAATTAGAATTCCCAATTTTAAAACCCAATAAAATATACTTTTTAGTCACGTTACCGACATTTTCACAGTTTTCTAATTTGTGAGGGAAATTTTAAATAGAGAAGGAAATATCAAATTTCCATTGTTAAAATAATTCTATGTTAATAATAATATTGTGAAAAAATAAGGAAAATCTGAATTAAAAAAAATGTTTTTGTTATAAATTTATTAATATTGCCCAAGTGTTCACTATAGGCCGAGGGGCGCAACGAGGGACGCATGCGCCCTTTCAAAATGTGAAGTTCTCATAATTTTTCCAACTGATAACAGAAACCATAAATAATATTTTATTTACTTTTGCAAACCAAAAATAAATATTTTTTATTTGTTCAGCTTTTCTGTTACAATGAAATAATTCAAATTAAAGCAGAATATTGAGGTTTCAAGATGACTGGAATATAGATCGCATTTGCAAGTTCTGCAGATAAAAATGGTTATTCATTAGATATATCTGCAATGATATGAAATATTGATAACTAACAAAATACGATGTTTAACCCCATTTCGATGAGCTCTGTTCGATAGCATTAGTTTCGTATGCCTTTTATGGTGATAGCGCAACAAATTACATAAGACATTGTATAATTTGATTTGATTGAATCGATTCTCAGTAAAAGTTTTATGAGAAAATAAGTCATAAAAAAGTGTAAGAATTAATTCCCTATTTTTATGCATATCATTTATGCATGAATTATAATATATACTCTTAAATTATTTTTTATGATGTCAAATCTCTGTAAAAATCTGTAATCTGTGCTTATAATTCATGTTTACAAATATCTAGTGACAGCAAAAATTCATGTTTATAAATACCCAGTGGCGGCTAGTGTCTGAGGCCGAAAACGATCCTGGCCCAACTAATTTTGAAACATTTTATACATAATTTAAGGTGAAAATATCGATTTGTTTTCAAATAATTTTTTTACTAATTAATGAACTTTTTCTAATATTTTCTTCTGATTTTTATAATCTACTAGCAAAAGTACCCTTTTTTCGCACTGGGATAAATATAATAACGGTAAATGATTGAAAATATATACATTTCCTTTCGTTCCAGACATAATCGAATATTCAAGTTTAGATTTCCTCCTTAAAAAAACAATGAAGTTTTTTTATTAATAAAAAAAAATTTAAAATATCTTTATTTTTGTTAAATTAGAAGTTACAAAAGTAAAAATATCTATATACTACTTCAGTGTTCACTCTAGGCGTTTTTTGAAGGGCGGTCCGCCCTGCCCGCCCTTTTTTCATCTCGATAGCGCCCTCATGCCCCTTTTTTCCAAAATGCCGCCCTCCTTAGAAAAAATTCCACCCTTCTTGCCCTTTTCAGTCAAGCACAAGCATCATTGCTTCCCTAGTTGTCTTTAAAAAAGGCACCGATTAAAAAAGATTTGTGTGTAAATTGGAATTAAGTGAATTATGACAGTAGAAAAACAAACTCCTTTATAACTACGCGTGTTGTGAAATCGCGATGATTCCGCGGTAATTTCGAGCACGGGGCATTCTACAAATCCTATTGGTTGCCTGTGCCTGCATATGAAATTTTAAGTTTTTTTCTGTGTTTTTTTTTTAAAGAGAAGCTGGTTTGAGACTAGGTTGGGATTGGTTTGCAAGACTAAGCATCTTATTACCACATTTTGGATATAAGTAGCCTTTTTATCAGTTTTGCAAGGGACGATTCCTACTTAGAAATTTGGTTTTTAGGGAAAACAATTTTAGAATGTCAAATTTTAAATAATATTTTTATAAAGAGACACCAATGTTGTACGGGTCTTTCCTTCGAGATAGGCCAAGAACCGTTAACAATAGCCCAATATTTAGCTCTAGCGAAATGTAAACAAACAAATCGGAACTTTTTTTGTTTGGTCACAGATCCGATGTGTCAATTTGTGCCCACGGCCACGCCACATTTTTTTTTTAAAGTGCCCTTTTAAAAACAAGACGTGCCTTTTCAAAAATGGGGTGCCCTTTTACTGCCAACAGCGCCCTGCCCTTTTTTATTTCTAGAGTGAACACTGCTACTTGGTTGCTAATACACCGATAAAAATCCAATAATTTCTAGATTGTCTGTCATAAGGTATGGAGTTTAAATATTCCTGCACAAAAATACTTTTAGAAAATAATACAATTTTTTTTCGGTACGAGTATACATAGTTGCATGAAATCCCCTTATAAAAACGGATTTGTAAAATCCTTAACTCCACGTGGAATCAGCCTATGGGTATAAATAATATACCATTGTGTAGACGAAAGTCAGACTTTTCGAACATGCCGATTTTTAACCCATTCCACCTCTTACCAGGCACGTAGGTAAGGGGGTGGTTCAGGGGGGTTCAAACCCCTCCCATTGAAAGTCAAGAAAAACAAATTAAAAATCGAATTACTGTAAAAGTTATAAATATACTTTAAAAAACTAGACAAATTTCAATCTAGTATAATATTTCTTGTTGAGTTGCACGAGGGAATATCTGGTATATGATTTGAGGGTATTTTTATCTCAAACTAAGCATAACATGACGTCATCGTGTTTTCATTATATAGCACTTGAATTTCGGTGGCAAAGGGAAAAGATAGCGAAACGGTGCCTATAAACAAGTTGTAACCTAAGTAATATATTATTCTAAACAAGGAATCTTAAAATTTAAATTTGTTCTATAAATTTATTTCATAATTGGGGAGTGATATTTACTAATTTTAAAAATATTTAATGACTGATATTGGTAACGATTTCATAAAAAAAAAATGATTACTTTTGCTGTTTCAATATTTATATGCCAACGTATTTCTGTTTACTTGAATAAAAATTCATAAGTTTAAAAAAATGGGGAGGGGGGAGGGAAGAGTTCTTTACTTTGGAGAGTGGGGGGGGGGTTATTTTATATATATATATATATATAAAATAACGGTTTTAGTTATATAAGTAATTGTTATTAGTGCTTCTTAAATTTATAACTAACTAAGCGAATTTCGTTAATTGCCCAAGGATGGTTGGTTGAATTAACTTGGTTTGGTTAATTAGAGCTGCACAGTGGGCTATTGGCGACGGTTGGGGGTCTATCTCCAAGGAAAGACCCAGGAACGATGCCTCGTTATTTTAGAACCATGCTCAGATGACGAGGAAACACCTGAACTGGCACCCAACGCCTTCATGATGAAGAAATGTTACTTTTAGTTTATCAAGTTCTTCATTTCTCTCAAAAACATAAGCTAACCACCAGTTCTTGTCATATACAACAGTGATATAGCTATTAAAGTCGTTTTTTTTTTAGTTTTTATGGTGATCTTACAATTACTTGTGATGATTGTGTAGCTTCAGAAAATGTTTTCACAGTTAATTTCGATGAGTTTAAGTCAATTGGTATGAAGGCATGATATTGTTAAGTCCCTTGGGTGGTAATTGTATCGTTGAAACGATCGTTTAAGAATATTTCTGACTGTACTTAATCCTTCTGCGTTGTATAAGTGAAGTTATTAACAGAAATATTTTCTACTGCTCATTCATAAAACTGGAGAGTGCTTAAAGCCGGCGCCACATATGCTGTATTCGCCGAATACTGAGCGACTCGCCACAACCCGAGCGATTTATCATTACTTGCTCGGATTACAAAAACTCAAGCAACTCGGCTACTTTGCGAGTATATTTACCGAGTTCAGAACATTTATTCGCAGTAGGAAGCGGGCCAGATTTAGGCATATTCTACAGCCTAGGGGCAGGGCCTGATTACCGTGAAGCCCAGGCTTACGCATTACATTTTTGAGTGGCCCTCAAATCACACATTTTATATAAATATTTAACACCCCTAACATAGTTTGATACTAAATTTACCTTAAAAACTTGCATTACAAACTGTAGTAAAAAAAATCCTACATGTGTTAAATTTGTTCGAATATTGGAAGAAAAAAAACGTACAGAATAATCATTACTTATTAATATATTTTGTTATACTATAATGTTTCGATTTAATGTCATTCAGAGGCAAGAATTCTAATGCATATAACTGTTCAATTTGACGTTCTAGAATCTATGTGAGAGCAATGGGGCCCCATTTAAAGGCGAGCTTCCCTTGTTTCAATGTCTTAATCGGGGCCTGCCTAGGGGCCCGTACCACATACCATTAAAAAGTCAACTAGCGGAAAATTGTTTTTCGAAGGATGATAATCCAAATTCTAATGAAAATAGTATACTACAATAATTTTATGATGGAGAAATATTCTATTTTGTTAACAGATTTGTACAATGTAAATATATTCTAATACTTTTATGTTCTTTAAAAACATATTTTTAATTTGTGATAATCACAATGAATTTTGTTTAAATTGGAAATCAGTTGTTTTTATTTGTCTTATATTTTCATTTGGTCATTTTGTTCACAGCCTTTTGCGATATTTTATTATCATTTTCATAGATTCCAGAATGCAATTGCACATGGAGATTCCTTGAAACCGTTGAAATTTTGTAGCATTGAATATTGGTAATTTACAGAAAAAAGTAGTCAAAAAAAGTAAAAAGTAGTACAAGTCCAATTTCATTTGTACACTTAAAAAGGATTTAATTTGCAGTTCCGGAATATATATTTTTCAAAAAATTCCCCCACAAGGTCATCAGACCACTTCATCATATAAATTTGAAACTTCGGGGAGAAAAACACTTTTGGAGAAAAAAACATCTTTTGTTAACGTTTAAAACTCTCAATATATTTGTTTTATCGAAAACCAAACACAAACGATAATCAGTTCGAAAAATAACAAGGTGCATTTATGAATATGAATGTGTATGAGTTCTTGGTTCTTTCCTTCGAGATAGATCCCGAACAGTCGACAATAGCCAACTGTGCAGCTCTAGTGCAACGTTCTTTAACCAAACCAATGGCTCTAGTGTGAAGTTGAGCCCCAGTTGCTCAGTTGGTAAGGCGTTCAGCTACTAATCAGAGGATTGGTGGTTCGAATCCGGGAAATGGACTTGACATAGAAAAGTAAAAAAGTATTGATCTTGCGATCGGAGGGTTGCCAGCTTCGCTACAAAAATTACTAGAAAGTCGTCCAGAATATCCAACAAATTATACTGGCGTGTATACGGGACTGGTGCACGATAAATCTGATCGGGGTCCAAAGTCCCGACGTCTATTGAAGGCGTTGGGTGCCAGTTCAGGTGTTTCCTCGTCATCTGACCATAGTTCTAAAATAACGAGGCGCATGTATGAATGTGTGTGTGAATGTGTATGTGTTCCCGGGTCTTTCCTTCGAGATTGACCCCGAACCATCGCCAATAGCCCACTGTGCAGCTCTAGTGCGACGTTAATTAACAAAACCAAACCAAACCAAACTAGTATGAAGTTTTTTAACCAACCAACTCGAATTAAAGATACTTTGGTTTGATTATATGACGTTGAACTGGAGCTGCAAAGTAGGCTATTAGCGATGGTTCGGGGCATGTCTCAAAGGAAAGACACGAACGACGCTTCTTATTTTTGAACCATTGTCAGATGACGAGGACAACACCTGAGCTGGCACCCAACGCCTTCAATATACGTCGGGACTTTGGACCCAGATCAGATTTATCGTGCACCAGTCCCGTATACACGCCGATAATTTATGTGAATGTTTTGGACGACATTCCTAGTATTTTGTAGCGAATCTGGCAACCCTTGGATCACAAAATCAATACTTTTTTTAGTAGTCAAGTCCGTCCCACAGGATCGAACCAGGAATCCTCTGATTTGATTCCCAGCTGACGCCTTTATCCATTGGGTCACGGAGGCCCTTACGAGTTCGAATACGGCTAAAAAAAAGATGATTGACAAAGATGTTAATGTAGTGAACTTGTGATCGGAGGTTGTCAGATTTGTTGCGATGCAACAATATGTCGTCCGAACTTACCTCCAATTTCTACGGCGTGTATACGGGACTGGTGCAAGTTAAATTTGATTGGGGTCCAATGTCCCAACGACTATTGAAGCAACGTTAGGTAACAGCCCAGGTGTTGTCCTCGTCATCTAACCATGGTTCAAAAATACGAGGCATCGTTCCCGGGTCTTTTCTTCGAGATAGGCCCCGAACCGTCGCCAATAGCCCACTGTGCAGCTCTAGTGCGACGTTATTTAACCAAAACCAAACCAAAATCCATGTTTGTCCAAGTATAACCACGTGATTGCCAATATAATACTTTAAGAACTTTGTGGTTAGAATCAAATCGTACTTAACAATAGTATAGCTACCAGTTCTCCCCTAAATTATTCCCAGATAGCCCACTCTGCAGCTCTAGTGTGACTTTAATTAACTTTAATTAATTTACCAAACCAAACTTCTAAGAGCCCCAGTTGCTCAGTGGATAAGGCGTTCAGCTACTAATCAGAGGATTGTTGGTGCGAATCCGTGCGATAGACTTGACAAAGAAAAGTAACAAAAGTAGTGATCTTGCGATCGGAGGGTTGCTAGCTTCGCTAAAAAAATCGTAGAAAGTCGTCCAGAATATCCAATAAATTATACTGGCGTGTACACGGGACTGGTGCACGATAAATCTGATCGGGGTTCAATGTAACGCTTTAAATCTGATCGGGGTCTAATGTCCTGATTCTTATTGAGGTTGCGTCGGGTGGCAGTACAGTAATTGTCTTCGTCATCTGACGGGGTCTTTCCTTCGGTCTTTCCCCCGAACTGTCGCCAATAGCCTATTGTGGAGCTCTAGTGCTACGTTAATTAAACAAACCACACCTTTCCTTCGAGATAAACTCCGAAAGTCGACAATAGCCAACTGTGCAGTTCTAGTGCAACGTTGTTTAACCAAACCAATGGCTCTAGTGTGAAGTGTTTTCGCCAACCAACTCGAATTAAAGATACTTTGGTTTGATTAATTAACGTTGAACTGGAGCTGCAAAGTAGGCTATTGGCGATGGTTCGGTGCATGTCTCAAAGGAAAGACACGAACGACGCTTCTTATTTTTGAACCATGGTCCAACCCAACTTAATGAATTGAAATTTCCAACTTAACGGCGTCGGGTGCCATCTTCGGTGATGTCCTCGTTATCTAAGCATTATTCAAAAATACTAGGCATTGCTTCCGAGTCTTTCCTTCGAGATGGGTCCCTCGTCATCTGACCATGGTTCTAAAATAACGAAGTGCATGTATGAATGTGTGTGTGAATGTGTATGTGTTCCCGGGTCTTTCCTTCGAGATTGACCCCGAACCGTCGCCAATAGCCCACTGTGCAACTCTAGTGCGACGTTAATTAACAAACCAACCAACCAACCAATCGAGATGGGTCCCAAATCGCCGCAAATAGCCCAATATACAGACAGCTCTAGTCCGACGTAATTTAATCAAACTAAACTTAACGATTGAAATTCCCAACTCAATAGTTCTAAAAATTCCCAGGAGGCATCCGTGGCCGAGCGGTTAAAGGCGCAGTTGGGAATACGAAGGTTCCTGGTTCGATGCCAGGCGATGGACTTGACGAAGAAAAGTAAAAAGTAGTGATCTTGTGGTCGGAGGGTTGCCAGCTTCGCTACAAATACTAGAAAAGTCGTCCAGAACAACCGCAAAAATTAACGGCGTGTATACGGGACTGGTGCACGATAAATCTGATCGGGGTCCAAAGTCCCGACGTCTATTGGAGGCGTTGGGTGCCAGTTCAGGTGTTTCCTCGTCATCTGACCATGGTTCTAAAATAAAGAGGTGCAGGTATGAATGAATGTGTGTGTGAATGTGTATGTGTTCCCGGGTCTTTCCTTCGAGATAGACCCCGAACCGTCGCCAATAGCCCAATGTGCAGCTCTAGTGCGATGTTAATTAACCAAACCAAAACCAACCAAACCAGATTATTGGGGTTGTGCCCCCCTTTCCCCCCCCCCCCCGCATAAAAAGCGCCCGGTGCGACAGGTCTGGGCGTGGTCTGGGTGTGGTCCTCGTTAACTGAATACGGTTACTAGCCATTGTTCCGGTGTCTCTTCCTTGAGATAGACGCCGAACTGTCGCAATTAGCTCCAGTGCGACGTTAATTAAAAAAAAATGCACTAGAGCTGAAAAATGGGCTAATGGCGACGATTCGGGGTCTATCTCGAAGAAAAGACCAGGAAACAGTTACCTGTATTTTTGAACAATCGATTAGATGACTAGGAAAACATCTGAGCTGGCTTCCGAAGCAACCTCAATAGTTGTCCGGACGTTGGACTTTGATGGTCAAATTTAATGTGCACCAATCCCGTATATGCACGAGACTATCTATGAGTTAGTTAGCACCACTGAACTCTAACTGTAACTGCTGGAAGGCTCAAACCTTGTTTCCTCTACGGGCGCGTTGAAACCAATTGAAAGCTGCCATACTGTGCCCCAACATTTTTTTTTAAATGATTTAGTGGTGTTTTTTATTACCAAAGCATTGTAGAAGTATTAAATATATATAAATATTATATTTTCTTCTTATAGAATTAATTTTTATATTGCCAAACAGATAGTTTTTGCTCTTGCTTTTTAACTACTTCTACTATGACTTGCAAATGACTTCCTATTTTAATAGCAGATTACATTTAAAATGGGTTTAAAAAGAAAATTAAAAAAACTTACCCAAAAGTAATATATGTCGGCATATTTTAACATGAAAAATATACGAAATATTGCGATATCAAGAAAAGTAGGGCACATCATGGCGGCCTCCATATCGGCTTCAAGTCAACAAAATGTCTTGCCCTATCCAGAAGTTACGGTTAGAGATCAGTGGTTAGCACCCACTCTCCAAACTGCCCCACCATAATCAGAATGACGAAAGTTGTTTCACTACAGATTTAACGTGTCCCAATTTTTTCTACACCTATTTGGTGGCTTAGACGGTAAAGTATATGACTCGTGACAGGAGTGTACTGGTTAAAATTTCGACGTTGGGAGTACAGCGAATCGATAAATAAAGGGTTGGCAGTTTAGTTCCATTGTCGTCCGTTAGGAAAAATCCACAGAAAAGTGAGGAATGATACACTATAAATTCACGTGGTTCAATGCCCGCACCCAGTCATCCAATCATAGTTCGAAAATACGAGGTAGTGTTCCAAAGTATTTCCAAAGTATCTAAAAAGCATAGAGCAAGAGCCCACTGTGCAATTGTAATGCGACAGCAATTCAACCAAACTAACGCCCATAACCTATCATAGTCGATTTAGAATGAAAAAATCGTAACTTCGTAATATAAATTTAGCAGCCTTAGAGAAAGTTGCTTGGAAACGAAATCCATGTCGAGGTGTTAAGATCACTTTTGTTTTTAAACAATTCTACATTAAGAAGTGAATTGCTTGGATTTCGTTGCAAAGCAGCCTTTGCAACGGCTGCTAAATTTGTGGTTTGAAGATACGGGGTTTTAATTCTCGGCCGATATTATGACCAAAAGACCAAAGTTGTCGGACGTGGCATCCAATGGACATAAAAAAACGAGGAAGTTCCTTAGAGATAAACCTCGTACCGTCGCAAATATCCCACTATGCAGCTCTATAGCAACGTTAATTCAACCAACCATCCTTGGGCTATTAACGAAATTCATTTTAAATAAAGCTTAATTAGTTATAAATTTAAGAAGCATTAATATAAAATAATTGTATAACAATTACTTATATAACTAAAAAGCAGAAAATAATATATATATATATATATAATAAACTTTTTAAAGAACATGCTTTTATTAAATGTACTAAAATACAAAAAATTATCAAATGGATAAGTGGATGTAATATTTGCATTTGCAATTCCAATTTTGTTATGAATAAAAAGTTAAGTAAAGGTGTATTGTCCTAAAACTATTTAGCTATACTTGCTGTATTTAAGCTGTACATAGCAGTAAAAGAGAAATGCTATGTTATACTTATATTCATAGTTATTAGACAAAAATTCTATACTTCTTGAAAACTGATTTTTGTAACATTACCTATTCATCTACTTGCCCCTTTAACTGCACTAAAAAATTTCCTTAAACTATATAATTGCATTCTCGGTGCCACGTCGATCACAGTTGAAGTTTTTAGGGTCCAGCTTGTAAATTTCAAACTTCAATGTACATTTCCCAAAAATAAATACCTTTCCTGGAGACTTCAAGGATGGGGCATGAAGAACCGATACACAATTAACTTAAAAGCTCGAAAAAAAAACCTTAAACTAAATAACTGATTTCTCGGTGCCCTGTGGATCAAAGTTGCAGTTTTTAGTGAGATCATTGTAAATTTCAAACTTCAATGTACAGTTCCCAAATATAAACACCTTACCTGGAGAATTCAGAGACGGGGCATTAAGAACCGATACAACAAAAAGTTAACAGCCCGTAAAAGATTCCTTAAACTAACTAACTGCATTATCGGTGCCCGGTGGCTTAAAGGGGCAGTTTTGATCAAAGGTGCAGTTTTTAGTTTACAGCTTGTTAATTTCAAACTTCAAAGTACATTTCCCAAAAATAAATACCTTACCTAGAGAATTCTAGGACTGGGCATAAAGAACCAATACAACATAATTTAACAGACAGAAAAATATTCCTTAAACTAAATAACTCTATTATTGGTGCCTGATTCGTCAGAGATGCAGTTTTTATTCTACAGCTTGTTAAATACAAACTTCAACGTACATTACCTAAAAATAAATACCTTACCTGGAGAATTTAGTGGCGAGACATGAAGAATCAATACACCATTAACTTAACTGCCCGAAAAAAGTTCCTTTAACTAAATAACTGCCTACTCGGCACCCAGTGGATCAAAATTGCAGTTTTTCGTGAAATCATTGTAAATTTCAAACTTCAATGTACATTTCTCTAAAATAAATAACTTACATAGATAATTCAAAGACGGGCATGAAGAGCCGATACATCATTAACAAAGCTGCTCGAAAAAATTTCCTTAAACTAAATAACTGCATTATCGGTGTTCGGTGGATCAATGTTGAAGTTTTTGTTGAAATCATTGTAAATTTCAAACTTCAATGTACAATTCCCAAAAATTAATACATTACCTGGAAAATTCAGAGACGGGGCATAAAAACCAATACAACATTAACTTAACAGACCGAATAAAATTCCTTAAACTCAGCAACTCCATTCTCGGTGTCCGGTGGATCAAAGGTGCAGATTTTTATCTACAGCTTGTCAATTTCAAACTTCAATGTACATTTAACAAAATTAAATACCTTACCTGGAGAACTGAGAGACGGGGCATAAAGAACCGATAGAACATTAAATTAACAGCCCAAAAAAAAAACTTATACTGAATAAATCCATTCTTGGTGCCCGGTTGGTCAAAGACGCAGTTTTTAGTCTACAGCTTGTTAAATACAAACTTCAACGTACATTTCCTAAAAATAAATACCTTAACAGGAGAATTTAGTGGCGATACATGAAGAATCGACACACCATTAACTTAACTGCACGAAAAAAGTTCTTTTAACTAAATAACTGCCTACTGGGCACCCGATGGATCAAAGTTGCAGTTTTTCGTGAAATCATTGTAAATTTCAAACTTTAATGTACATTTCTCTAAAATAAATAACTTACATGGATAATTCAAAGACGGGGCATGAAGAACCAATACAACATTAACTTAACAGCCCGAATAAAATTCCTTAAACTCAACAACTATATTCTCGGTGTCCGGTGGATCAAAGCTGCAGATTTTTGTGCAACATTGTAAATTTCAAACTTCAATGTACAGTTCCTAAAAATAAATACCTTACCTGGTGAACGCAGAGACGGGGCATGAAGAACCAATACACCATTAACTTAACAGCCCGAAAAAATTTCCTTAAACTAAATAATTGCGTCCTCGGTGCCAGGAAGATCAAATATGCAGTTTTACGTGAAATCATCAAGTATGCAGTTTTTATTGACACACTCGTAAATTTTAAACTTCAACGTATATATTCCAAAAATAAAGACCTTACCTGGAGAATTTAAGGATGGGGCATAAAGAACCAATAGAACCTTAACTTAATAGCCCGAATGAATTCCTTAAACTAACTTCCTGGGGAATTCAGAACGGGGCATAAAAGCATAAAAACCGATACAACATTAACTTAACAGCCCGAAAAAAAATCCATATACTAAATAACTCTATTATCGGTGCCAGGTTGGTCAAAGATGCAGTTTTTAGTTTACTGCTTGTTAAATACAAACTTCAACGTACATTTCCTAAAAATAAAGACCTTACCTGAAGAATTCAAGGACGAGGCATAAAGAACCAGTACAACATTAACTTAACAGCCCGAATAAAATTCCTTAAACTAAATAACTGGCTTCTGGGCGGATCAAAGTTGCAGTATTTAGTGAAATCATTGAAAATTTCCAACTTCAATGTACAGTCCCCAAAAATAAATACCTTACCTGGTGAATTCAGAGACGGGGCATAAAGTACCGATACAACATTAATTTAACAGCTTGAAAAAATATACTTAAACTAAATAAGTGCATTCTCGGTGCCCGATGGATCAAAGGTGCAGTTTTTAGTCTACAGTTTGTTAATTTCAAATTTCTATGCACATTTAACAAAATAAATACCTTACCGGGAGAATTCAGAGACGGAGCATGAAAAACCAATACACCAATAACCTAACAGCCCGAACATTTTTTCTTAAATTTAATAAGTGCTTTCTTGGTGCCCGGAGGATCAAAGTTGCAATTTTTGTTAAAATCATTGTAAATTTCAAACTTCAATGTACAGTTCCCTAAAATAAATACCTTACCATATGAATTCTGAGACGGGGCATGAAGAACCAATACACCATTAACTTCAGAGCCCGAAAAATATTCCTTAAACTAAATAACTCCATTCTCGGTGCCCGGTGGATCAAAGGTGCTTTTGTTAGTGAAATCATCATTTATGCAGTTTTTAGTGACATACCCGTAAATTTTAAACTTCAACGTATATTTTCTTAAAAGAGAATGGAGATTTCAGTAACGGGGCATATAGGTCCGATACACCATTAACTTAACAGCCTGAAAAAATTTCCTTTAACTACATAACTGCATTCTCGGTGCCCGGTGGATCAAAGCTGCAGTTTTTAGTGCAACATTGTAAATTTTAAACTTCAGTGTACAGTTCCCAAAAATTAATACCTTGCTTGAATAATTCAGAGACGAGGCATAAAAACCGATACAACATTAACTATACTGCCCGAAAAAAAATTCTTAAACTGAATAACTGAATTCTCAGTACCCCGTCTCCGAATTCTGAAGGTAAGGTATTTATTTTTGGGAAATGTACATTGAAGTTTTAAATTAATAAGCTGTACACGAAAAACTACAACTTTAATCCACCGGGCACCGAGCATGCAGTTATTTTGTTTAAGGAAATTTTCTTGGGCTGTTAAGTTAATGTTGTATCATTCCCCGTCTCTGGCTCGTCTCTGAGTTCTCCTGGTAAGATATTTATTTTTGAGAAATGTACAGCTGCGGAAAAAAAAAACGAACCACCAATGATTATTTCGTTAGTTTTCATAGTAGAGCTAAACTTAATATACCATTTTGTAGGGAATAAAGTCTACTATACAACGATATACAAAAAATTTGCATAGGGGACTATCTTCACACTCGAATCCGTACCAACTTTAAAATTTCAATAGCAACACCTACTTTTGATAGCGCAGAAATGTTCCCCGCCCTCAAAATAATCTAAATATAAGTTTTTGTTAATTTCCTAAAATTATATGCAGAGATATTATACAATATGTATCGATCTTATTTGAGGGGCTACCACCACATTGAACAAAGTTGAACTAAGAAATGAATGAAGCGGGTAGAAAAGGTTTTGGCGTTAGCCGTGGTCAGATCAGAGATAAGATAAGGCTAGCATATAAATTGTTCAAATAATATGATGCAGTATGTATTATTCTTACAGATATGTTACTACTTCAATGTGATTGTATATAGTATTTTTGATGACGACAAATTTCATCATTTATATTCTTAAGATGTTCTGAAATTATATAGGCAAATGACAAAATTAATATTGTAAGAAAAATTTAAAATTTTAGAATAAATATATCTTTAAAAAATTATTTATACAAAGTTTAAAATACATATACCAATGATTTACTTTTAAAATTCATATAATTTTTTTTTAAATTCTGTATTTAAATGAAATATTGCAAATGTTATATTACAAACCCAGTTTGAATTGAGGTTATGTAATTCCTCATTTTTCATAAGATTGTGCTTGTCTTAAGTTATGCAGGGTGGTCCAAAATTATTTTAATGATTCTAAAAATCCTTTAAAAAACAAAAATATGCACATAAGGTTTTTTGTATTTAATAAAGGAAGCATTGAAGTTTCTTAAACAGCATTTAGACAACTTCAACGTGCACACAATTTTTGCATCTTTAAAAAAAATAGTTTAATAATATAATCACATATGGTGTGTCCAATCCAGCTATGTGAAATATTGGAAAGTTTGTAATTTCAATTGCCGCTGTAGTTCAATTCGGCTTTTCAATTAGTCAGTGACACTGATTGTGTTTTAAACTCTGTTTTTCACGTTACCGTCAAGGGGGTTACTTTACACCTTGCAGGGTAACTTTACTCCACCTCTTAAAAAAAAAGTTTCATATTTGAAAAAAGGCGGGGCCGAAAGAAGTCAGTAATATATTTTTCACTTGAGGATTAGCAATTCTGCTGTCCAACAGTTGGCCTTTTTTCATAACCACGTGTACCCTGTATAAGATTAGGGCCCAATTCTGTTATGAAATAATTTAAAAGTATAAAATCTATTTTCTTCTTCTAGTTCAGGTTACAAATCTTTTGGTTCACTAACCTCATTCCAGTCCAACATTCGGGGTTACTCTACTCCGCCAGTTAATTTAAGTAAACCTTATAATAGTAAAGTAAACCTTAGTAGAGAGAAACCTTGTTATTATGTAGCGGTTGTTAAGGATGAATCGTTTTGCTGTCCTTTTCATTCAAAATTGATTTTCACTCTAGGAATCTGATTTTCACTTTTACGAATTATATTGTTAATTTAAAGCCCTTCCTCTAAAAAATACATCTCTAGTTATTTGTAATGCATTTATTTAAAATAGTTAAGAATTAGCCATAATACATTTATTAATTACTATACCTATTTTTTTTATTTACAAAATGTAGTGGCAGCTTATATAGTGGTGTGGTTTTCTTTAAAAGACATGGGACAACGGACATAATTATTATATAAAAAAGTTTAAGTATAATGATCTAAGAGATTCACATTCTTTAAATATTTACATGTAGTATTATCAACTTAAATCAATGATTCTCAATTTTTCAATGGTCAAAAATATGAGGCATCGTTCTCGGATCTTTACTTCGAGATAGGCCCCGAACCGTCGCCAACAGCCCACTGTGCAGGTCTAGTGCAACGTCAATTAACCAAGTTCATATTTTTTAACCATGGTCAGATGACGAGAACAACGTATGAATTGACACCCAACGCAACTTCAGTAGGCGATAGGACATTGGACTTGGATCATATTTAAAGTGCACCACTCCCGTAGACCCCTCGCCTTTATATAAGAATTTAGAATTTTATGCCAACGCGATCACAGCGCTTTTTATTCTCAAAATTAGTGAAGATTTCTGTTCAGTTCTGATAATTTTAAATTTGTGTATGACCCCTGAAATTATCATTTTTTACACATTTTAATATAGCAAAAGAACTACAAAGAGGAAAATCACGAAATTTTAGATATGGATATAAAGCGTTTTTCTGAATCCATTTCTATCAAAATATAGCATGGTTGCTATTCATAAATTTTATGAATATTAATATCCTAATTTAAATAAAATTAAAAAATATACATATAAGTAATGAAAGTTAGTGTATTTTATTTGGGTCGTTTAGAAGTAACACAGATAAAAATTTCAGCTTAATAAAATTATTATTTCGAAAGATATGATTAAAAGTTTAAGAAATTCATTTAACATTACGAGTTCTAAACTTTCGAAATTCATAATTAAAAAACTACTTACCAAATGACTTGCAAATTGATTTTCAGCGATGAATTTTGTCGTAGATTCTAAATATTGAATCAAAATTGGGTGTTGCTATTGGAAATTTTAAAGTTTGTGCGTATTTTAATATGAAGATAGTCCCCTATTCAAATTTTTTGTATATCAACGTGTAGTAGACTTTATTCCATACAAAATGGTATATTAAGTTTAGCTCTACTATAAAAATTAACGAAATAATCATTGGTGGTTCGTTTTTTTTTCCGCAGCTGTACATTAAAGTTTGACATATGACATGATTTTACTAAAAACTACAACTTTGTTTCAACGGGCACCGAGCATGCAGTTATTTTGTTTAAGGAAATTTTCTTGGGCTGTTAAGTTAATGATGTATCATTCCCCGTCTCTGGCTCGTCTCTGAGTTCTCCTGGTAAGATATTTATTTTTGAGAAATGTACAGCTGCGGAAAAAAAAAACGAACCACCAATGATTATTTCGTTAGTTTTCATAGTAGAGCTAAACTTAATATACCATTTTGTAGGGAATAAAGTCTACTATACAACGATATACAAAAAATTTGCATAGGGGACTATCTTCATACTCGAATCCGTACCAACTTTAAAATTTTCAATAGCAACACCTACTTGTGATAGCGCAGAAATGTTCCCCGCCCTCAAAATAATCAAAATATAAGTTTCCGTTGATTTCCTACCATTATATGCAGAGATATTATACAATATGTATCGATCTTATTTGAGGGGCTACCACCGCATTGAACAAAGTTGAACTAAGAAATGAATGAAGCGGGTAGAAAATGTTTTGGCGTTAGCCGTGGTCAGATCGGAGATAAGATAAGGCTAGCATATAAATTGTTCAAATAATATGATGCAGTATGTATTATTCTTACAGATATGTTACTACTTCAATGTGATTGTATATAGTATTTTTGATGACGACAAATTTCATCATTTATATTCTTAAGATGTTCTGAAATTATATAGGCAAATTACAAAATTAATATTGTAAGAAAAATTTAAAATTTTAAAATAAATATATCTTTAAAAAATTATTTATACAAAGTTTAAAATACATATACCAATGATTTACTTTTAAAATTCATATAATTTTTTTTTAAATTCTGTATTTAAATGAAATATTGCAAATGTTATATTACAAACTCAGTTTGAATTGAGGTTACGTAATTCCTCATTTTCCATAAGATTGCGCTTGTCTTAAGTTATGCAGGGTGGTCCAAAATTATTTTAATGATTCTAAAAATCCTTTAAAAAACAAAAATATGCACATGAGGTTTTTTGTATTTAATAAAGGAAGCATTGAAGTTTCTTAAACAGCATTTAGACCACTTCAACGTGCACACAATTTAAAAAAAAATAGTTTAATAATATAATCACATATGGTGTGTCCAATCCGGCTATGTGAAATATTGGAAAGTTTGTAATTTCAATTGCCGCTGTAATTCAATTCGGCTTTTCAATTAGTCAGTGACACTGATTGTGTTTTAAACTCTGTTTTTCACGTTACCGTCAAGGGGGTTACTTTACACCTTGCAGGGTAACTTTACTCCACCTCTTAAAAAAAAAGTTTCATATTTGAAAAAAGGCGGGGCATTCAGCGAAAGAAGTCAGTAATATATTTTTCACGTGAGGATTAGCAATTCTGCTGTCCAACAGTTGACCTTTTTTCCCCTCTCTTTCTTTAGGGAACGTTACAGCTAAAAGTGTTTTGTAGGTATTACCAACACACCGATGTTGGTATAATACGGGTTTTATTCCAGTGGAAAAAGTTGTATTTTTTACATAACCACGTGTACCCTGTATAAGATTAGGGCCCAATTCTGTTATGAAATAATTTAAAAGTATAAATTCTATTTTCTTCTTCTAGTTCAGGTTACAAATCTTTTGGTTCACTAACCTTATTCCAGTCCAACATTCGGGGTTACTCTACTCCGCCAGTTAATTTAAGTAAACCTTATAATAGTAAAGTAAACCTTAGTAGAGAGAAACCTTGTTATTATGTAGCGGTTGTTAAGGATGAATCGTTTTGTTGTCCTTTTCATTCAAAATTTGATTTTCACTCTAGGAATCTGATTTTCACTTTTACGAATTATATTGTTAACTTAAAGCCCTTCCTTTAAAAAAATACATCTCTAGTTATTTTTAATGCATTTATTTAAAATAGTTAAGAATTATCCATAATACATTTATTAATTACTATACCTATTTTTTTTTTATTTACAAAATGCAATGGCGGCTTATATAGTGGTGTGGTTTTCTTTAAAAGACATGGGACAACGGAAATAATTATTATATAAAAAAGTTTAAGTATAATGAACTAAGAGATTCACATTCTTTAAATATTTACATGTAGTATTATCAACTTAAATCAATGATTCTCAATTTTTCAATGGTCAAATATATGAGGCATCTTTCTCGGATCTTTACTTCGAGATAGGCCCCGAACCGTCGTCAACAGCCCACTGTGCCGGTCTAGTGCAACGTTAATTAACCAAGTTCATATTTTTTAACCATGGTCAGATGACGAGAACAACGTATGAACTGACACCCAACGCAACTTCAGTAGGCGATAGGACATTGGACTTGGATCATATTTAAAGTGCACCACTCCCGTACACCCTTCGCCTTGATATAAGAATTTAGAATTTTATGCGAATGCGATCACAGCGCTTTTTATTCTCAAAATTAGTGAAGATTTCTGTTAAGTTCTGCTAATTTTAAATTTTTGTATGACCCCTGAAATGATCATTTTTTTACACATTTTAATATAGCAAAAAAACTACAAAGAGGAAAATCACGAAATTTTAGATATGGATATAAAGCGTTTTTCTGAATCCATCACTATCAAAATATAGCATGGTTGCTATTCATAAATTTTATGAATATTAATATCCTAATTTAAATAAAATTAAAAAATATACATATAAGTAATGAAAGTTAGTGTATTTTATTTGGGTCGTTTAGAAGTAACACGGATAAAAATTTCAGCTTAATAAAATTATTATTTCTAAAGCTATGATTAAAAGTTTAAAAAATTCATTTAACATTACGAGTTCTAAACTTTCGAAATTCATAATTAAAAAACTATTTAACCAAATAACTTGCAAATTGATTTTCAGCGATGAATTTTGTCATAGATTCTAAATATTGAATCAAAATTGGGTATTGCTATTGAAACTTTTAAAGTTGGTACGGATTTTAATATGAAGATAGTCCCCTATGCAATTTTTTTGTATGTCAATGTGTAGTAGACTTTATTCCATACAAAATGGTATATTAAGTTTAGCTCTACTATAAAAATTAACGAAATAATCATTGGTGGTTCGTTTTTTTTTTTCCGCAGCTGTACATTGAAATTTGAAAATTACATGGATTTCACTAAAAGGTGCATCTTTGATAAACCGAGCACCGAGATTTCGAACATATAGTTTAAAGAAATTTTTTCGGGAACTTAAGTTATTATTGGATAGGCTCTTCATGCTCCGTCTGTGAATTCTCCCGGTAAGGTATTTATTTTTGGGAAATGTATATTACAGTTTGAAATTTACTATGATTTCACTAAAAACTGCATCTTTGATCCACCGGGCACCGACTATGTAGTTATTTAGTTTAAGGAATTTTTTTCCGGCTGTAAAGTTAATGTTGTATCGGTTCTTCATGCCCTGTCCTTAAATTCCCCAGATAAAGAATGTATTTTTGGTAAATATACATTGAATTTTGAAATTTAAAATCCTTGCACTAAAAATTTCACCTTTGATCCACCATGCGCGGAGAATGCAGTTATTTAGTTTAAAGATTTTTTTTCGGGCTGTTAAGTTATTGTTGTATTTCTTCTTCATGCGCCGTATCTGAATTCTTCAGGTAAGCAGTGATTCTCCACCTGTGGGGCGCGCCCCCCTAGAGGGGCGCGAGCACACTAGAGGGGAGGCGCGAGAATATCCAAAGCACACATACACATAGAAAACAATATACATTTCGACATATTTAACAAATAAAGTAAAACAACTTACTAAATCAAAACTTACTTAATCAAAACATACTAAATTAAAAACTAATTTATTAATTATTAGTGACTTCCTTGGGCCTGTCTTGCTGAGCAAAGTTTTTCGAAGGAAGGCTTAATATTAAAAATAGCCACTCTCAATTCTGTTTCTATATTTAGCCGAGATCTGTATTTTGTCTTCAAAGAAGCCACAGCAGAATATTCAGTTTCACAAAGGTAGGATGTTGAAAATGGTAATAGAATGCGAAATGCCCTTGTTTTTAGTGCAGAAAAATCATCCTCTACTCCTGCCCAAAATTCAAATAGTGATTTATTACTAAATTGTCTTCTGGTTTCGTCACTTGTCGTGAAGTCTATGAATTGTTCTTCCTCATCAATTGAGAGTCCTGTGGGAGTCTTATGAAAGGGATCGCTAACCCACTCGTAACTTGCAATCAGTTTGCCGTCAGCAAGAAAATACTTTTTAAAATTCTTTGCCAGCACGGCTAAATGATTTTCATTGGTTACAAAAATAACTTTTACATGTTCTTCTTCAGCCATGCAAGTTTTAGTACAATCATCCACATTTACAAACACTGTTGTGTTTTTTGTTTTAAATTTCTGCTCCACAATTCCAATTGTCTACAAAAAGCATTAACTTTGAAACTCGTATCCAACATATGTGTATTTGATCCCTGGAGTTGAAGATTCAAGTTATTTAATTTCTCGAATATGTCGACCAAGTAGCTCAATTTCATCACAAATAAACCATCGCGAAAATTCTGTTTTTCTGTTTTCTTCGGTCTGTTTTCTTCTTCTAGGAAAATGGCGATTTCTTCTCTTAATTCATAAACACGTTGTAAAAATTTCCCACGTGATAAACACCTTGCCTCGCAATAAAATAGTAACGCTGAATGTACTGAACCCATGTCTTCACAAAGTGCGGAAAAGATTCTCGATTTAAGGGGTCTCATTTTTATATAATTTACTACGGTTACAACCGTAGTTAACATAATATTCAGACCAGGACTCATTTGTTTCGAAGCCAAAGCTTCTCTGTGGATCATGCAATGTGTCCAGACGCACTGAGGCGATTTTTGTTTTACAAGTGCTTGTATACTTTGGAATCTTCCGGACATTGAACGAGCACCATCGGTGCATATTCCGACGCAATTTTTCCATTCTATGTTTGCCTCGTTCATAAAATCATTTAAAATAGTAAATAATGAGATCGCTGTAGTTTTGAGCTCTATTGGTTTGCAGAAAAGTAGTTCTTCTACTACTGACATATTATAACAAAATCGAACATAGGCAATTAAATGAGCATCTTTATTACTATCTGTTGCTTCATCAAGCTGTATTGAAAACAATTTGTCACGAAACTTCGAGAAAAGCTGACCCTGTACATCTTCAGCTATATCACCAATTCGACGAGCAACAGTATCATTTGAAAGAGGTATGGACTGCAATTGTTTTGAAAAATTATCTCTAAACATAGTTTCTACAATCACAATTGCTGCTGGCAAAATAAGCTCTTCACCAATGGTGTGAGGTTTTTTACATCTAGCTATTTTATATGAAACTTTGTAAGATGCAATTAAAGCTTTTTTATTCACAGACAAAGTTTCTTTAAAAAATGATTTTTGCTTTTTATATGATTTTAATTTTAATTCGAAGTATTCTCTGGGTTTGTTGACGTACTCACTATGAAGCGTTTCCAAATGTCGTTTAAGTTTATTAGGTTTCATGCTGTCTGCGGCCAATATTTTTGAGCAAATGATACACAGGGGCCTTTCTTCTTCATATACTTCATTTACTGGTAAACCCAAAATTTAAGTATTCTTGAGAATATTTTCTTGATTTTATTTTCGGAACCACGCTGGTCTGTGTACTTGTTGATGCTTGACTATCGTCTAATGCTCGCTTACTTCCGCTTAAAAATTTATCCATGAGTCTGCATAAATCTGCTGCCGTGAATATTTAATATGGTGAATTGCAATTAACACGAAAACATATATAACATACACATTCACGATAAATTCGATAGCGATAGAAGGATCGACTCGAATGAGACTGGCTGGAATTGAAACTTGTGTTATCGAACATTTTCCTTCTTCCTATGAGATCGTTCTTCGCATGCTCGAGACGGCATCGGTCGTGTGGATTCCCTTCCACAAACATTACTTATTTTTTTCTCTTTTGTTTAGTCATGCTACTGTTTTATTTCTTTTATTATTCGAAAAAATGCATTAATAGTTTCTAAATTTATCTCACTTCGTCTAGGTTAACTTTCATTAACGAATTTTTCTACCTTCATATTCTTTTAACGTTATCTCCCTGTTTGGCTTTCATTTCAAATATAATCTGTAAATTTTCTTCGCTTTCATTCGCTTCATTTGTTCACCGCCCGCTTGGCAAAATGCCAAATGTGGTTTCTCGCCAACGTTGGCTCGCTTTTATTCTTGTTTTGGCAGTTAGTTAAAAATAATTTTAAAAAAAGAATCCAAAATACTCAATATACATTATTGTTGTATACACTCTATTGTAAGCGGGGGGCGCGATGAAAATTATGATTGAAAACTGGGCCACGAATACTGAAAGTTTGAGAAACGCTAAGGTAAGATATTTATTTTTGAGAAATGTACATTGAAGTTTGAAATTCACAAGTGTTCTACTAAAAACTGCATCTTTGATCCACCGGGCAAAGATAATGCAGTTATTTAGTTTAAGAAATTTTTTATTTACTTTAGGGAAATTTTTTCGCGCCGTTTATTTAATGTTGTATCGGTTCTTCACGCTCTGTCTCTGAAATCTGCATGTAAGGTATTTATTTTTAGGAAATAGATTTTGACGTTTGAAATGTAGAGGGATTTCACTAAAAGATGCTTCTTTGATCCACCGGGCACCCGGAGTACAGTTATTTACTTTAGGGAATTGTTTTGCGCAGTTAAGTTAATGTTGTATCGATTCTACCTTCCTCGTCTCTGAAATCTGCAGGTATAGTATTTATGTTTGGGAAATGTACATTTAAATTTGAAAATTACATGGATTTCACTAAAAAGTGCATATGTGTTCCACCGGACACCCTGAAAGCAGTTATTTAGTTTATAGAAAATTTTCCGCGAAATCGAATTACTTTTGTATCGGTACTTTATGCTCCGTCTCTGAATTCTCCAGCTAAGGTATTTATTTTTGGGAAATGGATTTTGAAATTTGAAATGTACAGGGATTTCATTAAAACATTCATTTTTGATCCACCGAGCACCCAGAAGGTAGTTATTTACTTTAGGGACAATTTTTCGCGCAGTTAAGTTAATGTTGTATCGGTTCTTCGTGCCCCGTTTCTGAAATCTTCATGTAAGGTATTTATTTTTGAGAAATGGATTTTAGAGTTTGAAATGTACAGGGATTGCACTAAAAAATGCATCTTTGAATCACCGGGCACCCTGAATGTTTTTATTTACTTTGCAGACATTTTTTTGCGCAGTTATTTTAATGTTGTATCGGGTCTTCATTCCCCGTCTCTGAAATCTGCAGGTATAGCATTTAATTTGGGGACATGTAAATTGAATTTATAAATTTACAAGGTTTTCACTTAAAAGTGCATCTTTGTTCCATCGGTCGCCCAAAATGTAGTTATTTAGTTAATAGAAAACTTTTCCCGGGTCGAATTAATATTGTATCGGTTCTTCATGCCCCGTCTCTGAAATTTGCTTGTAAGGTATTTATTTTTGGGATTTGACGTTGGAAATGTAGATGGATTTCACTAAAAGATGTTTCTTTGATCCATCGGGCAATCGGAATACAGTTATTTAATTAAGGAATTGTTTTGCGCAGTTAAGTTAATGTTGTATCGGTTCTTAATGCATCGTTTCTCAAATCTGCAGGTATAGTTTTTATTTGGGGGAAATGTACAATTAAATTTGAAATGTAAAGTTATTTCACAAAAAATTCATCTTTGATCTAACGCGCACCCACTAGGCAGTTATTTACTTTAGGGGAAATTTTTCGCTCATTTAAGTTGATGTATCGATTCATTATGGTCGGTTTTTTTAAATCTGCATGTCAGGTATTGATTATTGGGAAATGGATGTTGCAGTTTGAAATGTACAGGGATATCACTAAAAAGTCTCTGAATTCCCCAAGAAAGGTATTTGGTTTTGAGAAATGGATTTTGAAGTTTGAAATGTTCAGGGATTCCACTAAAAATTCATTTGAGATCTACATGCCCAGATTGCAGTTATTAGTTTGTAGAAAATATTTCGCGAAATCGAATTTCTCTTGTATTGGTACTTCATGCTCCGTCTCTGAGTTCCCCAGTTAAGGTATTGATATTTGGGAAAGTACAGCCGGGGGAAAAAAAACCACCCCTGGTTACTCGGCTACTATTTATTGTAGAGTTAAACTTAATATACCATTTTGTAAGGAATAAAGGTTACTACACATTGATATACCAAAAATTTGCGTAGGAGACTATCTTCATATTAAAATCCGCACCAACTTTAAAATTTCCAATAGCAACACCCAATTTCGACTAAATATTTAGAATCTACGACAAAATTTATCGTTGGAGAACTCGTAATGTTAAATGAATTTCTTAAACTTATAATCATATCTCGCTAAATAACAATTTTATTAAGCTTATATTTGTATTTGTGTTACTTCTAAACGACCCAAATAAAATACACTAACTTTCATTACTTATATGTATATTTTTTAAGTTTATTAAATTAGGATATTTATATTCATAAAATTTATGAATAACAACTATGCTATATTTCGATAGTAATGGATTCAGAAAAACGTTTTATATGCATATCTGAAATTTCGTGAATTTCCTCTTTGTAGTTTTTTTTGCTATATTAAAATGTGCACCAAATTTGGGGTTATACATAAATTTAAAATCAACAGTACTAAAAAATGCAGCATTTGAGAAAAATACACTTAAAGAATACTATATAACAAATATTGCAATAGTATAAGCTTCTTTTAAATTTCAGGTAAGTATTTATAACAGTAAATTCTATTACATTCTATAGAATAGTAATACATATACATCTCGTACATATTTTTCCATGTCATAATCTCCATTTTTTTACTTATGTCACTTTTCTTGCCGCTATGCAATATGTGTTTATGTGCAGTTTACTTTTTTCTTTATACAAAAAAGTATTATAAGACAGCCAAAGACATTATAATTTTTACAAAAATATAATTTATTTTACATTTCAATTATAAAGTTTTAAAATACTTTTTGGCATTTTTTTTGTATTGTATTAACATCCACCAATTCATTAAAAACTTTAAAATATATTTTTTTTAAATTACTCATAAGGTGCTCTAAGTGTAGAAAATTGAACGAGGTTGCTAATTGACTAAACTTAAGACGTGGGATATTAAACTATACTCTCAGATCAAATTGTATGAGCTCTATCACTTTCACATGTCGTCCATTACTAGAAATAGTTTCTTTTTTACTTGCATTTAATAAGCCGTTTAACAAAGTATTTTTTTATAACTTTCAAAATAGCTGAATCTCAATTTTGCTTTTCAGGATTTCAAGCGGTAATTTTGGAAGAATGAGTGAGGTTGAACGTTTCCTTGAGGTTGAAAGATTGAAAGTGATGAACTTGCTGAAAAATTATTTATCACCAATGTTGGTTGCATCCTTCATTCATTAATATCAGGTTTTTTTTTTATTTGTATAAACATCCATTAAGTCTCTTGACTCGCCACAATTCTAGTTGGTTTTTTGTTTTTTAGTTAAATAACGTCGCACTAGAGCTGCACAGTGGGCTATTGGCGACGGTTCGGGGTCTATCTCGTGTATAAATGTGTGTGTGAATGTGTATGTGTTCCCGTGTCTTTCCTTCGAGATTGATCCCGAACCGTCGCCAATAGCCCACTGTGCAGCTCTAGTGCGATAAACGAAACCAATCCGAATTTCATGCTTCCGGGCGGCACGGTCCATGGGTTGATTTGGGTTTTGTTAATTAACGAGGCACTAGAGCTGCACAGTGGGCTATTGGCGACGGTTTGGGGCCTATCTAATAGGAAAGACCCGTGAACGATGCCTCGTATTTTTGAACCCTGGTCAGATGACGAGGACAACACCTGAGCTGGCACCCAACGCCTTCAATAGACGTGGGGACTTTGGACCCCGATCAGATTTATCGTGCACCAGCCCCGTATACACGCCGTTATTTTTTGTGGATGTTCTGGACGACATTCTAGTATTTTGGTAGCGAAGTTGGCAACCCTCCGATAGCAATATCACTACTTTTTACTAGTCTTTAGTCTAGTCCGCCTAATCCACGTGACGCCTAATCTACTCGGCCACGGAGGCCCGCCACAATTCTAGACTTTATAAATGTGTAATCTTTTGACTTATGATTTAATGTAAAATGGCACATACTTGGTTATACATCGACCTATTCCTATTTGAGGGTATGAATTAGCATTCAAGCCCAACTTGAATTCTTGTGAGGACGTTATAACATATAGGGCAGTAGCAACCCCTTGCCCCTTCCCCCACCTCCCTTCCTCCTTGCTGAAACCGTTTCGTGGAGGAAAAATACAGGTAACAACCGCACAAACAGCACGTTGTGATTGGTCGAAATTAACGTAATATACACAGGCAAACTGGAAACCTGCACGTGATGCCGTGTAAACCAATCACCGTCTCCAGTTTTTTAGTCGTTTGCCGCTGTCCTCCACGAAGTCACGTGGTTGTAACAGCTCTATACCAGCCTCTAAGTTATAAGTATTATAATAATTGTGTATAAAACAATTATTATTTTATGCAATTTTATTTTAAGAACTATGTTTTATAGGTTAATTTATTTGAACTTTTTTTTAATGAAGAAAAATTATGTTAAGTATAATGAACTTGTTTAATATTTTTTTTCTACGCTATACATATACAATGCAAAACGATTAAACATATTTTATTGCCTTGAATGAAGAAAAACCTTTAATTTTTGCCTAAAATAACAGAATTTTAATTATTCTTTACTTTATTTAGTATGTGAATTTTTGTTTTTCAGGTTAGATCCCGACATGTATATATTGGTTTTAAAAATTGCCCAAAAGAGTATTAGCAAATCCAGCTGAATGATGAGAAAAGACAAGTAGCCCTGTCCTCTACTGCCCTACATTTACCAACGACAACTTTTGGTAAAGGAATATTTTGTTTTTCAATGGAGGTCATTTTAAATTTTTGAAAAAATATAAATAAAATATTATGCAATTAATTATAAAATATGTAATAACCATTAAAAGCAATAAAAAAATAACAATAATTTTGTGGTGAACTGATAATATTTAATAAACCTAATTTCTTTGATTTGAAAGTAATAAAATAATATATAAAATAAATTTTAACACGGTTGAAAATTGCTTTAAAGTGTGGTCTCATGTGAGGTGATAAAATATAAACAAAACCACTCGTTCTTACAAAAGATTAATTACAATGACGCACCATAGCTTTCTATTCATTCATTCTTGAAAACATATCCAATAATTTGTTTAGAGATTTGCAAATATAAAAACTCTTTTTTTGTGAAATTTAACTTTTTTTTATTATAATATTTTTTAAAAAACATTTTTGGGTTTTTATATATATTATACAACGAGTTAATGTACACTGCACAGTCTTGCTCCTCCCCCCACGCACACTCGGCGTCGCTGCTTATGTTACTAGGTTAAAATTTTGAGGCCCCCCCCCCCCCAATATTTTTGATAACTTTACATCTATTCGTTCCAGGGTCTTTCCTTTGAGATAGGGAACCCCGGTTGCTCAGTTGGTAAGGCGTTCAGCTACTAATCAGAGGATTGGTGGTTCGAATCCGTGAAATGGACTTGCAATAGAAAAGTAAAAAAGTGGTGATCTTGCGATCGGAGGGTTGCCAGCTTCGCTACAAAAATACTAGAAAGTCGTCCAGAATATCCAACAAATTATACTGGCGTGTATACGGGACTGGTGCACGATAAATCTGATCGGGGTCCAAAGTCCCAACGTCTATTGAAGGCGTTGGGTGCCAGTTCAGGTGTTTCCTCGTCATCTGACCATGGTTCTAAAATAACGTGGTGCATGTATAAATGTGTGTGTGAATGTGTATGTGTTTCCGTGTCTTTCCTTCAAGATTGATCCCGAACCGTCGCCAATAGCCCACTGTGCAGCTCTAGTGCGATAAACGAAACCAATTCGAATTTCATGCTTCCGGGCGGCACGGTCCATGGGTTGATTTGGGTTTTGTTAATTAACGTGGCACTAGAGCTGCACAGTGGGCTATTGGCGACGGTTTGGGGCCTATCTAATAGGAAAGACCCGTGAACGATGCCTCGTATTTTTGAACCCTGGTCAGATGACGAGGACAACACCTGAGCTGGCACCCAACGCCTTCAATAGACGTCGGGACTTTGGACACCGATCAGATTTATCGTACACCAGTCCCGTATGCACGCCGATAATTTTTGTGGATGTTCTGGACGACATTCCAAATATTTTGTTGGCTGGCAACCCTCCGATCACAAGATAACTACTTTTTTACTTTTCTTAGTCAAGTTCGTCGCACAAGATCGAACCAGGAACCCTCTGATTCTCAGCTGAGGCCTTTATCCACTCGGCCACCGAGGCCTGCACATTCCATGGGAGTTCTCGGACTAGCGCTTATAGGTATATTATTCTAGATCAGTGGTGTTACCCAAATTTGATAAATTAAAAAAAAAAAACGTTAAACGTTAATAATTAAGTTTTTTTCGTCCTTCCTGAACAATTTTGACAACTGGAGCCGTCTGGTTCATTCATCCACGAAAGGCCTAACTGGACTGTACACAATACAGTGCGGTCTTGGCCCACATCTTTAATTGCTGAAATACTAACTATGCGAAATATCGCAACAAAACCTGAAGTTTTCTCTACGAATCGTTAAAATCCGTTGGGATACAAAGTATTGACGCCTATTAAGGTTGCGTCGGGTGCCAGCTCAGGTGTTGTCCTCGTCATCTGACCGTGATTTAAAATTACGAGGCAATGTTCTCGGGTCTTTCCTTTGAGATAAACCCCGAACTGTTGCCAATAGCCCACCATGCAGCTCTACTGTGACTTTAGTTAACCAACCAACTTACCGTAATAAGAAGGTCCCCGGTTCGAGCCTCTGCGCGGACTAGACTAAAGAATAGGCCAAGGGCATATTTGTAAACAAACCGGCTTCTCGGAAAAGCTGAAGGCAAGAACGTCGTTCGCGAGTCAGCGTTTAACATGGGTTTAGCATGTTTGTTCGCGATCGACCAATGCGTTAATCGAATTCATTTGAGCAGGGCCTATTTTAACATAGAGCTGTTGGGGATTTTTCACTACCAGTATGTAGAAATGCCCCACCAGTCATACATAATTGCCCCACCGGACTTTTTGTTTAATCCATTTTCCATAGTAAAAACATAAACTTGAAGTTGTAGCATAGGAATGAATGGACAGAGACAGATGTCCCTTTCTGTGTAAAGGCCCTATTTCGCCGCGAGGAAGTACAGCTTTCACACCACTCCCTCGTCTAGCTATTTACCAATTCCCATCCACAAAAATCCTTTTGTTCAGAACTGAGGATCAAGACGTTAGTCGAGAGGAATTGTCAAGTTCCCCCTGACTTGCTGATAACGAATTACACACATACTCTTCAATTTTACGACGCAATTTCCTTTCCGAAAGTTTCTGTGTTCGACCAGTTGACAATACACCTCGAATCGCCTAGTGTTCAAAATCGTTTTATTGCCCCTTCCTTATCTGCGCAGGATCTCTTAAATGGACACCAGCTGGTTTTTTTATAGTCGGGCATTTTATAGTTATAACTGGCCTGTATTTGAAGGGTAGGGTAGAAATATATAGACTTGAGGTGTGGGTAGACGTACCAGTATTATTCCTTAGACCTATTTTTTACTTCGATTTTAATAGACATTTTAACCCAGAATTTAACAGATACAAAAAGTAAGTAGATTACTTTTATTTATTTTTTATGTAGATTTTTTACGGTGTGTATTTTAACTAAATTTTATTTGTATAGTTAAAAGATATTTCTAATTTTTACTTTTGAGGGAAAATATATTTCCCGATGTAAATAACAATTTGAAGGGATCATTATTTATGAATTTTAATAAATATAAACAGAGGCGTAAACTTTTCTAAATTATTGGGAGGGGGGACTTTTAATAAAATCCATAATCTATATGAAGTTGAGCCAATTTTTCTAAAGATTATGCTTATGAATATAAATGTATTAGTTTATTTTTTAAATTTTGATTGCTTTCTTTATATGAGCAAAATATATCATGGATGTATAATTCTAAGATAACTAAAATTAGGATATATAAGTTATTATTATGCTGATGTCTAGAGGGAAACAACAGCAAGAATAGGGTTAAAATAATTTATTTGAAAAAAATCTTTTATTTTTCGTTACTTACATATGATCGAAAAGGAATCAAATGTTTTTTTATTAAAATTGCTATGAAAACGTTTTATTTTTATATATTCTCAATATATTGATACCAATAGAAATTAATCAAAAAGTTTTTTAAAAAAATTGGGTATATTACTTTTTAATAATGTCTAATCGCTGATGGCTAACAGGCTAATAGAATTATTAACAAAAGTGCCAACTATGATACATAAAAAGCCATGCGGTAATATATTCAAGTTCTGGGACAGTACGTCTTTGCCTCGTCGCCAAATCTTTCATTAGATATTTATTTCGTACGTTACATGAAACATTATTAAACATATGAGTAACTTTAAGAAAGGTTGATAGAAATGAAAAAGTGTTTGAAATGGAAAGTTTGGTTAAAAAAATAAATTACTTCGAAACAATGTAAAAAATAGTCAAGACTTTTGTAAATGCCATTTAATACTGATTTTTTTAACTATTTACCTTAAATTTTTATTTTAGCATACTTCGATGAAAAAGGCAATGCTTCCAATATTTTTAATTTTAAAGAATACTATTATAAATATCGAATAACTCTAATTCACAATAAATTTCTATTTCCCCACCAGAATATTTCATTTGTTTTAATCTTAAAAACGAATTATTTAACATTTTCAAATAATGGGGGCTTTAAGGAAAGTGGAGTTTGGAAGAGGAGTTTTATTCACATAATTTTCATGTTATTACGCCAGGAATATTACTAACGTAGTACCTCATTCCTGCTACAACATGTTGATGTCAGATCATAGGCAGTCAGCTAATCTCGTCGACACTATTAATAAGAAAATCATCATAGCCTTAAATGGAAAAGGAACAGCCTTTTTCAATCCCCACGCGTCAGTGCTAAAATTTCTGCAGATGAAGGAACGGCAACAAAAGTTGCCAGAACCAGCAATTTACAAGTACTTAGAGTATGTAAAAGCATTTTTCACCAATGACAACAATAGTTTTAAGAAATTATTATGTCTAACCTTAGCTAATGTATATTACAATACACTGATATGTTAAAGTTTTTTAAAAACTTAAAACTACTTATTTTCTACATTTTTGTGCTATAAAACATAATATTTTCCGAATGCAAATATATAGAATATTATTGTTCATCTTATGAAGTAAATGCTACTTATTAATGTAATGTTATGTAATTAATGTAATGTCTACTTATTAATGTATTAATGAACATTTTGTTTGTAATATGGTCGGGTACTTGTCTAAAGTTTACCTAAGTGTATATATTTAGATGTATATGTACTTTATTCTTTTGATAATTAATAATTATTAAATTGAATTAACGAATTAAATTTAATATAAAATTTTGCCTTATGACAGCAAATAAAACATCCTTTTATGGATCGTTAGAAAATTTCATGAATTAGATAAAAAAAAATTAATTAACTTTTTAATTAACGTTTTACAGAACATATTATTTTAAACTAAGTTTATTAAATTAGTTTAAAATTGATATTTTAAATACCAAGTTTTCATTGACTTCTGGGGTCTACTTTCTGCAAAATTTAATTTGCCCCACCAGTTGAAATTCCTTAAAATATGCTCTGCATTTGAGGATTACTTGAAACTAATTATACTGATTAAAATTATAATTTAATAATAAAGTTATATATTTATTACTGTTTTTGTTTATTTTAAGGACATTTTAGTTATTTTTTAGGGTTTTCTGCTTATTTTAAAGGTTAAGAAAAATGTGTATACAAGTTCAATGAAATTTTTTAAAATCAAAATTACTTAGTTTTAATTGTATATTTATACAATTAAAAAAATAAATATTATCTGTGTTATTCGGCGTAAAATTCAAATTAAAAAAATACTTATATGTTAATAATATCCACATATTTAAATATAAATTAACAAATCTTTTTCATTGTTTGGTTTTCTCTAAGAATGATTAAAACATTACCATAATTAGTACTTATATTAAAATATCCAGCAGATAATTGTAATTAATAATTTCTTTTAAAAACATCAAATTATTAAATGCATATATATTATAAAAGATCGTCATGGGAATTGTATTATAGCGGTTCAAGGGATTTTTGTGAACAAACGAAAATTATTTTGCTTCATAATTGAAGGTGAAGCAAAAACAATCACCATACAAATTTCAAGTCGCGAACTTGAAGGTTTTATGCAGAAAAACTCCAGTTTTAAGTGCTATTAAAATTGAAATATAACTGCATTTAATGAAGATTTTTGTTAAAAATTCCTTATACAACATGAAATAAAGCCTTTAAAACACCTTTTATTATAAAGTATTGAAATTATTAAAGAGAAATGCAGAAAGATTTAATTCATGAAAAAATTAAAAACTATAAAAAAAAGTGTTTTTTTTTCTTTTAAATTCCTTTATAAAACCTTCAATTTCACAAATTGATTAAGTTTTATGCTAGTTTTATTTGTCGGGTAATAACAGAAATATATATAGTTCTTTTATGGAAGATTTGACAAATTTGTTTAAGAAAATCAGCATAAAGCCTTCAACAAAGTTAGAAAATTGAAGGTTTTTTGTAGGTTTTATAAAAGAATTTGGAACAAAAATCTTCAAAGCTACATTTTTTAAAGTTTAGCCTGTTTAAAACCTTTAATTTCACAACGTCGATGAATTTTTATGCTAATTTTTGTTTTTGCTGTATTTTATTTTAAATACAGGAATTTTCTAACTTTGCAAGTAAATTTTTTTTATTAGTTTCATGAAGACGCCAAATTTCAAAATATGGGAGAAATTACTATATTATAAAGTGTCAAAAATTCATTTTTCAAAACAAAATCCAAGCAATATATAGCCGTCTTAAAATAGTACACGGATAATGTTGCGAACCTCAATAATATCAATTTACTCAAATGTAATGTACAATTAAATAAAAAAAATTATCAATCTAAAAACATCCTAATGTAGACTAAAATTTTTCTAATAAATCTTCTAATTTTTTTCTTTTTCCACGGAAATTTTGCACCCTCCTTAGTTCACCACTCCATGCGACAACTTATTGTGTCATTTACAAAAAGTTATGTTATTGCTACAGATATAAAATAATAGTGCACAATTAATGTATCATTAGTTTACGTTTCATTATCGTCTATTTTCAGTATTTTTTTTGTTCGAATATGAAAAATAAAATTATTGGAAATTTTTGTTTTTATAATCTTTATGTAACTAAAACTATAATTGGACTTGTATTTGTGCCTAATCGTGTGCTTTTATTTTGAGTTTAAAACAAAATACCGCCTTTTAACGCGACGCAAGCATAGCGAAAGGCAACGGAATTCTGTTTGTTTTGCCTTTAAGCGCTCATAGCCCAGTAGAGATAGCTCAAAAAAAGAGGTTGGCTTGCAAAAAATGGAGTAGTTTTGATTTTCGGGTATGTTGTATGTATCGACCCCCTCGTGAAAAATCCAAGTTTTCGACCTCCCACCCCTTGTGCGTTTTCCGCCATCTTGAAAAAACCGCTAAAAAAAGGCACTTTTTAAAGTTTTTCTTCAATAACTCTCTTCCAGTACATTTTAGGTTAAAAGTCACAATTACAATTTTAAAGAGAATTAAATTTCCTATAAATTTCATGCATAACATATTGGAAAATTCTGAACATGTACTGAGATATAGGGCCGTGAATATCTATAAAAATTTCAAAAAAATGAAATAAGTCAGATATGTAGTTAGTTTTACTTGAATAACTTTTTTTTTGTGCAGTTTAGCATAAAATGCATAATAACGAATTTTGTAGAGGATTAAATATCCTACAAGATCCATACAAAATATTTGTAATTACTACCAATAGATGACGAGAAATGTTGAAATAACAATAACAATGTCGCACGTACTTTCCCTTTCTTCTCTTGCATATTTCCAGTTGTAGGAGTTTCGGTTCTCGTTCTGTTGTGTTTGCTCGTGTTTTTTTTGTTATTAAGCTCTGTAGTGTGTGCTCTTTTGTTCAAAATGTCGAGTTTACATGGCACTGTGTGCTTTATTTGTGCTGAAAGTTTGAGTGAAGGTGAAACGTTCGTAGTGAAAGAGCTAGGCGAATTACGTGAGTCCAGTGTAAAGCTTAAACTTTCAACTCATTCTGCTTTTCTGAATAATGTGAACGAAGTCAGGGTTCATACTTCATGCCAAAAGAACTAATAATGACAAGCTGATTGCAGCTTACCTCCGAAGGGCAGCTTCTCAGACTGCGCCTTTACCATTCCGTAGATCGTTGAATGAATGTGTTTTCACTTTCAAACATCACTGCTTCCTCTGTGGAAACGAATTACCTAAGGATTTCGAGGAGAAGCAGAAAAAATACACTTTGGATAGACGTGATAAAGTGTTTTTGTGTGGAAAACTGTCCATGAAAGAATCAATTTTGAGTATTGTTATTATTTATTATTATTTATGCGCCCATTGGTTCCCACATGCCATTGCATGTGGGAACCAATGGGCGCATAAAATACTTCGACGCATTTTCACTCTACTCGATTCTACTGGTGCTAGTTTTCATTTGAAGACTTGGTTAATCAGATTGAAGGAGAGTTTCGTCCAGATATGAGAATTATAAAAGCGAGGCTTCGGAAACAATATGGAGATGATGTATTGATTGCTGACTCACATCCCCATACATCAGTGATATGTTTCAAAAACACTATTTACAAAATTCTCAGTGATAACTGGTACGGCGAAAGGAAAAAAACTTGGAAGAAGAACGTTTTCGTATCCTTCAGTTTGCAGCTTACGTCATCGCAGAAGACATTCGTTCTCACGTTTATGACAATAGTGTGTATACATCTTCAGTTGACTTCCTTCAGGATGTGAAGTCTGTGATACCACCTTCTTTACTTTATTTCATGGAAAGTGTGATTATGAAAGACAAGAAAGGCCAGCTGGATGGACTGAATGTGACATTGTCACATTCAGTGATAGCCGCAATAAGATGACGGTAATTTTTGTCATCCCTCCTCTCTGGAGTAGATACTTATTTGTACAAGAAATTTGGATCACGACTTTATCTTATTATCATCCTTGGGCTTTTCTTCCAGTTATGATGAAGTTTTTATATTTGAGCTATCTGCTGTACTTCATGCGGACGCAACCCTCAAGAAAAATGCATTTTGCCAATTCATTTTTGATATAAAGCTGACTTCAACGTTAACACTCTGAATTAGGGATGTGAAAAAAAAGAACACCCTGTTCTTTTTCACCTGTTCTTTAAAAAGAACAGGAACAGCCTGTTCTTCAATTTAAAGAAACCCTGTTCTTTTTTCTGATCTGTTTTTTTCGGATGTATTCTATCTTAACTTGATGTATCGCTAATCCTAAACATGTCTTGTCTAAAGATTTGTATTTTTAAGCACTTCAAATGACAAACAGTGCTTTTGGTGTTTTGCAATAATTTAGTTTTAAAAGGAGGCACTTATTTTTTTTATAAAACTTTTAACATTTCATAAAACTTGTGTTTCATTGATTCTTATCGATTGAACACTTTCATTGCAATATCTGCAATTTGATTAATTTAATAGTACTTAGTTAATTTAATATTTAATGCTTATATCGAACGATCGAATTGCTTAAAAATTGCGTTTATGAAATATATGTAATGAAAGGGGTATAAAATCCGTCAAAGAATATTTTAATTCGACAACACTTTAAGAAAATCAACATTAAACAAAAGCTTAAATAATTCATGAAAATAGTTAGTTTCACTATAATATGTATATTTTGGTGTGACAAGTTAGATTTTGGATATGTCATTGATATAGAGAATATTTATTTACATTTCATGGTAGAAATTTCAGTGTTCAAATTATGTTTCAGAAATATTAATTATGATAATGAAATTTTCTATTAGCGGGGATTTTTAATGTCATGTAAAACCAATTTTTAAAACAAATTATTAAAAAACGTACTAAAACAAATTATTTGTATGAAGTAATACAAAGAATATTTCTGAACTTTTTATGAAATAAAATAATTTATATTAATAAGAGGGCCTAAAATTTATTATAATTTAAAAATATTTTTTTATCACAAAATAATGTAATGTTATATGTTCAGAATATATTTTAAATTGTATTAAATGACATTTCTTTGACAAAAAAGATATTTTTAGAGTAAATAAAACCTTGAATTATTTGTTATAAATCGAAACGAAAACGTAATAAAAATTTAAATATTTCAGCTCTTATGAATATACCTTTCACTTTTTAAAAATTAAAGTAAAGCAATAAATCATATCAGTGTTTAAGATATAAAAATATCTGTGTTTCGACTTTCCTTTCCAGAGCACTCCATAATGCAAATACAATTTTAAAAATAGAAATTCATTTCCATTCTTACTATTTACTTTTATAATTTTTTTTTATAGTCGCTGGGCCGCTTTAACAGAGGGCCCTGTGCGATGTCACACGTCGCACACCCCTAAGAGCCACCGTGCCCAGCGCTTTCGCACTGTGCTGCAAGAATATTTCACTCTGATATGCTTTCTGCTCAGAATGCAGCTAAAAGAACGCCCCTGTTCTTTTAAAGAGCAGGGTGTTCCAAAGAGCAGGGTGTTCCAAAGAGCAACCTGTTCTTAAGAGCAACCTGTTCTTAAGAGCAACCTGTTCTAAAGAGCAACCTGTTCTAAAGAACAACCCTGTTCTAAAGAACAACCCTGTTCTAAAGAACAACCCTGTTCTAAAGAACAACCCTGTTCTAAAGAGCAGGGTGTTCTTTTTTGGAACGGGTGTTCTTTCTTGAAACGTGTGTTCTATTTTAGAACGGCTGTTCTTTTTCGGAGTAGGGCTGTTCTTTTTAGGGGCCAGGGCTAATTAGTTTTTGTAGCTGTTTTTAGGAGATATGCGTACTTTGCTCTCTATAATATGATAATTGGCTACTGAACTGCTTGTGTCATTTATTTTGAGGTGATTTGTTATGACTTTTAGGGAAGGTAGTCAAATTATCTAAAGATATTTTACATTTTACATAATTTCATTACTAAGGAAATTTTGAATAAATAGTTGTGAAATTTCTTTATATTAATTGTTAGTCCTAGATGATAAATATTACATAACGGAAAAAAATTGGAATGGCCGATTCAATATTACAGGTAGGATGTTTTGTATAAAAATTATACATTCTTCGAGTTGTTTTAAAATTATTTCAAAATTTGAATATTTCGTGTTGTGTTTGTTAGTTGTTTGTGTTCTAAAAAATTATGCGAATGATTTTGATCCGAATTTCTTATGTTAAATGTGTATACAAAAAAAAAAATTTAGTAAAAAATGATAAATTTATGTAAATTAAAAAATCTATATTACCTACCCTGAAGGAATGTTCTGTTTATAACTTTATGTTGTAATTTGTATTTTTAACATGCACTAAATTAAAAAGCTAAAATAAAGGATTTGCAAATTTATATTAAGAATATATTAAAAACTATTAGACTAGATTCTTGATCATGTAGTTATAAGTAAGTCGTGTTTCAAAACTTTATAACTTAATATAATCCTTTAATTTTATTAGTTTTTTTTTTTAAATAAATTTTCAGGTGGACATTTTTCGGCTTTTGGCGGTATTTTTTTGTTAATTTCTACGAATAGTTACAGAATTTGATACAAAGAAAGATGCGTGTTTTTTTTCCGTTACGGCACTTCAAAAGACTTTAACTGACATCTTAGTAAAGATGTCGGGATATAGGATAAGATTAACTAGAAACGGGAAGGGGAGGGAGTGATTTCTATTACTAAAAGGGAGGTGGGGATGAGGGGTGTTGATGCAATTGCGTAAATAACACTCTTGTCGGTGTTTTTTGTGAGGGTTTCGGTCTCGGTTCTTTGTCTCACTAGTGTGGGTGAAGTTAGAAAAGGAATGCGATCTGTTGGGATTTAGAGAGTCGGTGGCAATTCATTTTCAGCTGACTTTATATAAGACGCATTTTCTCTGTTCCTTACTTGCTGATCTGTAGACTATGCGATATGAACATTCAAAAGTAGTTACTATTTATTTTAAAATTAAATAGGATTATCATGTTAATTTTTAAACTCTGATTTCAATATAATCTTGAAAAGGTCTTCACCTGTATGTAACTATTTTAATGTAACCGATTCCTTTAAATCTATAGCAGTATGTACTATATGTAAGTGTAATCGTTCTTGTAAAAAATGTATATATTAATGGTTCGGATATTTGGGTGAAACAGCTAATTATTTTCTGTTGTTTTGTATATTTGTACTTTAATGGTGTATAGAAATATTAGTGTATTACGTTATTTACCGTACTTGAAAGCGATGAATGTAACTTTTTATTACTATAACTTTTATCATACCGTGAACATTGGAGACACTCAGAAGTTCTTGAAATGAGTTTTCCTTTCGGATTTCATTTTTGAAATCTTAACAAATGAATAGCTATTAAAATATTATTTTAATTTGACCTTCATTTCCTTTCAATCTACAAACTAGCAAGCAAATTATTACAAATTTGCAATGCTTATTGATTTAGGAATAAAATGTATTATAATAACATGTAAATATATGAAAAATGCTTGCGTCCTAGAGATCCCTTCAAGGAACTTATAATTTTCTTTATAATTCATATATATTACTGCTCTAAATTATTAGAATTGTGCGTTATTGAAACTAGGAATTTGCTATATTAAAACTTTTATCACCATTACATCTGATTTTGAAAGCCAGCATTAAAATTTTTAATTTTTCTGTTTTTTCTGTAAAAAATTTTGTAATGAATTATTTTCTGAAATGTCGATATGAATTTAAACTAATTATTAATAGTTTTCTTATTTTGAAAATTATAGATCCTTTGTTTATTTTTAATTATTTACTATATAAAATAAAATTAATCAGCATTTGTAATTTTTATGGTTTTAAGTTTAAAAATACTACACACAAAAAATTCTAAAAAAAAGAACAGTTTTCTGAAAAGAACAGGTTAAAGAACAGTTCTTTTAAAAAGAACAGGAACAGGGAACAACTGTTCTTTAAAAAGAACATACATTTCACATCCCTACTCTGAATAGAGAATGTACATTTCATGCAATGGGAATGATCATTTATGTTACTCCTAGCACCTCTGTGATTCCAGATGCACACGAATCTGTTGTAGTTATTGGTGAATACATTGACCTTTTAGTATTGGTCACGGGTTTAGCACCAGACAATGTGTTCTTTTGCAAATCTGGTAGGAGCAACATGGCAGATGCCTTGTACTCCAAAATATATAAAAATATTGTGGAAAACATTATTTTTCTACATGCGATAAGTGGCTGCGATACAATCTCCGCTCTATTTGGGCAGGGGAATGAAGTTTTGTACCACATTAGAAAGTGATGTATTCCACAATGAAAGTATTACCATTTTCAAAGATCCAGTTGCAGAAAAAGAAAACATCACGGAAGCCACTGAAACTTTCCTTGTGGCCCTTTTTGACGGTGACCTAAACACTTCTATAGATGAGTTGCGGTATCTTCGCTTTTCTAAAGCTGCTATAAACACAAAATTCAATTTGGCTTGACTACATCCAACTAAGGATGCAGTTCAATATCATGCATGTAGAACTTATCTGTAAGTTCAAACCTGGATGGGGTATGAAAAAGACGCTCTCAAATGGGGCTGGAAGAAGGATATTGGCGGCCTAACTCCAGTCCCAATGAATAAAGAACCAGCACAACAGGCATTGCTTAACATGATTTCGTGCCAATGCAAAAAGACTTGTGGTAACAAATGCAGCTGCAAAAAAAGCTGGGCTTCTATGCTCCGTAGTATGTCTTCATTGTGGATCCAGTCCAGCAGTAATGCACCAGAGCTTGAATTGAACATGGAAGAAGACGAGTTTGACGATCTACTGCCTATTGGTTGAAGTAATGAACTTTATATATCAAGCACACCTGTGCTAAAACAACAAAACTTTATGATGGATTTTTAATTTGAAATTTTGTATATATCATTAAAACAAAAGTTAAGATGCATTTTTAAATCGTATTAGTTTAAATATAGGTATTTGTAAATGCTTTAAAAATTTGTGTTTTTCATTGTAAAGTTTTTGTATTCTACTAAATTTGACATAAATCTCATGTATTGCATGCAAGTTCATGTACTACATACGTAAACTACATGTATATATTACATACATAATAGATTAGAGATATTACTTTCAGGAATACTAATTTCAACAAAGGGTGATATTTGCAGTTTACAACCAACTTTCACCAAAATTGTTATTTCAACATTTCTCGTCATCTGTTCGTAGTAATTTCAAATATTATGTATGGATCTTGTAGTAAATTTAATCCTCTACAAGATTGGTTATTATGCAATTTACGCTAAACTGCACAGAAAAAAGTTATTCAAGTAAAACTAACGACATATTTGACTTTTTTCATTTTTTTTAAATTTTTATAGATTTTTACAGCCTTACCTTTTTACATCTTAGTATACATGCTCAGAATTTTCCAATATGTTATACATGAAATTTGTAGGAAATTTGATGCTCTTTAAAATTGTAATTGTGACTTTTAACCTAAAATGTACTGAGAGTTTGAGAAATGTATGAGAGTTTTTGAGGAAAAACTTTAAAAATTGCCTTTATTTAGCGGTTTTTTCAAGATGGCGGAAAACGCACAAGGGGTGGGAGGTCGAAAACTTGGATTTTTCACGAGGAGGTCGATACATACAACATACCCGAAAATCAAAACTACTCCATTTTTTGCAAGCCAAAATCCTATCTCTACTGGGCTATCAGCGCGACAGCCTGTGACGTTGCACTGCGCTTCTCCTATAGGGGATGGGCGTATTTGTAAACAAACCGGCTTCTCGGAAAAGCTGAAGGCAGAAACGTCGTTCGCGGGTCAGCGTTTAACATGGGTTTAGCATGTTTGTTCGCGATCGACCAATGCGTTATTCGTTAATACTTCATTTAAGGATTACCTGAAACTAATTATACTGATTAAAATTATAACTTAAAAATAAAGTTATATATTTATTTCTGTTTTTGTTTATTTTAAGGAAATTTTAGTTATTTCTTGGGGTTTTCTGCTTATTTTAAATGTTAAGAAAAATGTGTATACAAGTTCAACGAAATTTTTTTAAATAAAAATTACTTAGTTTTAATTGTATATTTATACAATTAAAGTGTTTATACAATTAAAAAATAAATATTTTCTGTTTTATTCGGCGTAAAATTCTATATTTAAATATAAATTAACAAATATTTTTCATTGTTTGGTTTTCTCTAAGAATGATTAAAACATTACCATAATTAGTACTTATATTAAAATATCAGGCAGATAATTGTAATTAATAATTTCTTTTAAAACATCAAATTATATTATAAAAGATCGTCATGGGAATTGTATTACAGCGGTTCAAGGGATGTTTGTGTACAAACGAAAATTATTTTGCTTCATAATTGAAGGTGAAGCAAAAACAATCACCATACAAATTTCAAGTCGCGAACTTGAAGGTTTTATGCAGAAAAACTCCAGTTTTAAGTGCTATTAAAATTGAAAAATAACTGCATTTAATGAAGGTTTTTGTTAAAAATTCCTTATACAACATGAAATAAAGCCTTTAAAACACCTTTTATTATAAAATATTGAAATTATTAAAGGGAAATGCAGAATTTTTAAAGATTCAATTCATGAAAAAATTAAAAACTATAAAAAAAGTGTTTTTTTTTTCAAATTCCTTTATAAAACCTTCAATTTTACAAATTGATTAAGTTTTATGCTAGTTTTATTTGTCGAGTAACAACATAAATATATATAGTTCTTTTATGGATGATTTGACAAATTTGTTTAAGAAAATCAGCATAAAGCCTTCATCAAAGTTGGAAAATTGAAGGTTTTTTGTAGGTTTTATAAAGGAATTTGGAACAAAAATCTTCAGAACTACATATTTTAAAGATTATCCTGTTTAAAACCTTTAATTTCACAACTTCGACGAATTTTTATGCTAATTTTTGTTTTTGCTGTATTTTATTTTAAATACAGGAATTTTCTAACTTCGCATGTAATTTTTTTTTATTAGTTTCAAGAAGACGCCAAATTTTTTTTTTCAAAATTTGGGAGAAATTACTATATTATAAAGTGTCAAAAATGCATTTTTCTAAACAAAATCCAAGCAATATATAGCCGTCTTAAAAAAATACACGGATAATGTTGCGAACCTCAATATTATCAATTTACTCAAATGTAATGTACAATTAAATTAAAAAATATCAATCTAAAAACATCCTAATGTAGACTAAAATTTTTCGAATAAATCTTCTAATTTTTGTCTTTTCCCACTGAAATTTTGCACCCTCCTTAGTCCATCACTCCATATGACAACTTATTGTGTCATTTGGTCCTTAAGACGTCCCTGTGTAATTATAAACTACTTTTACAAGAAAACATATTTTCAGAATCGAAGTAATTTTTTTAATACATTTATGTGTAATATTTTTTGTGCTTAAAGTTTTTATGCATATATTTATTGGATTAGTAAACAAGCAATTCAATATAAGTAATACGATTTATATATTTATACTATTAAATAATGATTTACAACTTCAGAATTCCAACAAAGTCGCCGATGGATTTCAAAAAATGTTTAAATATAGTTGTAACAATATTATCGTTAGGTTCAATTATTTGTGTTTAATGAACCTATGATGGTATCTCGTAAACAAAACTTGACACAAAACGTTATAAGTTATTGCAACAAATGTAAAATAATAGTGCACAAATAATGTATTATTAGTTTACGTTTCATTATCGTCTATTTTAGGTATTTTTTTTGTTCGAATATGAAAAATAAAATTATTGGAAAATTTTGTTTTTATAATCCTTATGTAACTAAAACTATAATTGAACTTGTATTTATGCCTAATCGTGTGCTTTTATTTTGAGTTTAAAACAAAATACCGCCTTTTAACGCGACGCGAGCATAGCGAAAGGTAACGGAATTCTGTTTGTTTTGCCTTTAAGCGCTCAGCGCGACAGCCTGTGACGTTGCACTGCGCTTCTCCTATAGTAAAAAGTAGTGATATTGCTATCGGAGGGTTGCCAACTTCGCTACCAAAAATACTAGAATGTCGTCCAGAACATCCACAAAAATTAACGGCGTGTATACGGGACTGGTGCACGATAAATCTGATCGGGGTCCAAAGTCCCGACGTCTATTGAAGGCGTTGGGTGCCAGCTCAGGTGTTGTCCTCGTCATCTGACCATGGTTTAAAAATACGAGGCATCGTTCCCGGGTCTTTCCTTCGAGATAGGCCCCGAACCGTCGGCAATAGCCCACTGTGCAGCTCTAGTTGACGTTATTTAACCAAAACTTAAAAAATACCGTAATAAGAAAACAATTTCTGTTTCATTTTATATTCTGGAAATTGGCAACTTAAAAGAGTTTGCCGACGTAGAATGATAAAGTTTTTGAGGTGTTGTAATATAGTTGATTTTGTGTATGTTTTGTTGTAGTAAGAAATGCGTTATAGGTTACTTTAAAAAAAAAAAAAAAATTAAAATATTTTTAAAGAAAAAAAAAGACAACAATGATCAGGAGTTTATTTATCACGCTGTTATATTTTCGCTAGGTGATTGTTCAGTTAATATTAAATGCTTATTTTCTGACCCATATATATGGTGAGTTGTTTTAATATTTATTAATAAAACTTTAAATGTAATTTTTGTTTGCCAATAAAAAAGGAATCATTTTTAAGATTTTGGTTCGTTTATGCTCAATAAAATATGTTGTGATACTTAATTTGCGTGAGCAACTTTGGTCTTGCTTGATTGCTCCTTTTCGTTCAAGGTCCATTCATCACTTTTTTCAGTGGCAAGTTTGGGTATTGTACAGTCAAAACCTTTGCTTTCATGTTAATATATTTTACGTTTATTCTTCATAATAAGTAAGGAAAACTTCTGTATGGATTTCCGGAAGACCTTTGATACTACATAAACCTTTGCTATATAAATTTGAAAAAATCTAGTTTGGATACGAAATTAGTTAATTGTTAGGAGGCAACTATTCAAACTAATGGTAAATACTCTGTCTCAGCTGGCAGAAGTTAAAAGTGGAGTATTATTTCGGAAATTATGGGTATGGCGAGCATTTTTGCAAATGATTTTAAAATTATAAATAGATACATAGGCGTAAACTTGTATTGGGCTCATGGCCCCGAGCCCCCCCCCCCATTATTTAAAAAACCCGGCTGAGCCCCCCCAATAATTTCAAAGTTCTTATTTACATTATGTAGAAAATAAATGCCCTCTATTTTTATTTAAATTTTCTTTTTTATTATTTATTCAACAACTACCGGTAATCTTCAACAAAAGCACTTATTTTACAAAGATCCCTACCTCCTTTCTAGCTGTTGGGCAGTTGTTTCGGGGTGGCGTCCTCTTCTCTCCCCCTGTCTCCCCCAGTGTCCTTCTCCTACCACTATTCTATGGTCCTGTTCTCCTACCCTGTCTGCTGGGTACCTCCCAGTAGGACTTAGCCGAAAGGCCTAAGCGTCCTTCAGCAGATTTCCCACATATATCCTTTTCAGAAAGAGAAACAAAATACGCTGACAACAGCCGAAGAACACACACATTCCATGAAATGTACATTGACTGAGCGACAGTTCTTCATACAGACAAACGCATTCCCTGTCCTCAATTAATTTAACACCCGCTGCGATAATCTGAGCAGGGCCGAACTGGATTGTGTGCAGACCTTGACCAGAGCCCTCCAGGTCTTGTCCTGGGGGTTCCCAACACTGAAGCAGGAGGACTAGACCGGCTCCAACGAAGACTCGAGCCATCAACATGCAAAGAAATGTGACAATAAGGCAGCAAGTATCCCCCCCCCCCCCCCAAAAGGGCACCTCGTTTTTAAAAGGGCACTTTTTTAAAATAAAATTGACATGGGCCACCCGTTGATATATCAGACCCCCCCCCCCCAAAAAAAAAAAATTGATATTGCGCAAGAGCTGCATATTGGTGACGATTCAGGGCTTATTTTGAAGGAAAGACCCATACAAAATTGATGTAACTTTTTGAAGATAGTACTTAAAATCCAAAATTTGACACTTAAAAATTAATGTTTTCCCTAAAAACCAAATCTGTAAGTAGCCCTAATCAGAACCCTTACAAAACTTATGAAAAGGCTACTTAAATCTAAAATTTGGTAATAAAAGTCCTGATATTGTAACCAAACCATCTTCCCATTAAAAAAAATATAGCATTTCATATGCGTGTACAGGCAACCAATAGGATTCGTGGAATACCCCGAGCTCTAAATAACCGCGGAATCATCGCGATTATACAACACGTGTAGTTAAAAGGAGTTTGTTCTTCTACTGTCATAATTAACTTAATTCCAATTTACACACACATTTTTTTAATCGATGCCTTTTTTAAAGACGGCTAGGAAAGCAAGGACGCTTGTACGTGACTGAAAAGGGCAAGACGGGTGGAATTTTTTCAAAAGAGGGCGGCATTTTTGAAAAAAGGGGCATGAGGGCGCTATCGAGATGAAAAAAGGGCGGACCGCCCTTCAAAAAACGCCTAGAGTGAACACTGTAGTTCTAGTGTAAAGTGGAGGCCCTTGCGCCTGTATAATTTTGTTAAGCATATATTTGAGATTTGAAAAATGCATTTGGGAGAAAATGTTCACAACTTACAAGTTGAAAACAAACTTAATGTTAGAATCTTTTCATTTACATTACAGTTTTTAATGCTTACAGTTGGTGGTAACTGAAGAAATTAACTTTGTAAAACTTTTATATATTGTAACATTGTTTAATCATATACACTCCGGTAAATTCCTAGTGTACGGTGCCCCGTTGTCGCCAAGTCCAAAAATTGGTGCCAAGGCAAAAATGATGTTTTTTTTATTGTCGCCAAATCAAAATGGCGGTTTGGTTAATTAACGTTGTACTAGAGCTGCACAGTGGGCTATTGGCTATGGTTCGGGTCCTATCTCACAGGTTTGGTTTGTTTAATTAACGTTGCACTACAGCTACACAGTTGGCTATTGGCGACGGTTCGGGGCCTATCTCGAAGGAAAGACCCGGGAGAGATGCCTCGTATTTTTTAACCATGGTCAGATGACGCAAAATGGCGGACATTGTGTTGGTCCGGGCAGTCGATCATGGTGCTTACAGGCGATCCTTCGGGCACTTTTAAGTGCACACGCTTACCGCGCGCTTAAAGTCACAGACTACTGCCGTTGATTTTGTGGTCTCTGGCCTTCAGCCTCCGACTACTCATTATTACATCCATGACCCCCTCCGGGCCGTCGACCATGGTGCTTACAGGCAATCCTTCGGGCAGTCGTTGATCGTTAAATCAACATTTTATATGAAAATCGGAAACAATAACGGATCCAGGCAAAACGAACTGCTGCAAAACGTTGAGTAAAGTTTCCGATTTCCGGACGTCCACGGCAACCATGAAGTACTTGTTGGTACCGCATTCAATCCCTCCAAACACCCACTTCCACACGCTTGCCCTAGTTGTATTTGCGTTTGCCGAATTTCGACTCGTCAATCTCAACGACGACATGCTCTCCACCGATAGCAACAGGATTGTGAATGAACCACTCCGTACATACCTCCCGGCAGAACATCATTCAGTCAGTGACTGTCTGTTTTGCTAGGCACATTTGCTGCATAATGTATCCATGGGCCAGCTCCATGCACCTTCCGCAAATCTTGCACGTTTGCTTGTTGAACAACAATCCGGCATCCATACACCAATCACGGCACGTTTGCCTTTCATCTCCAATTTCCAAAAATACCTGCTATTCAAATAAACGTCGTCCGCGTATACATCGTTGGCTCAGAAAAATCAAAATCACCACGCGAGCCGAAAGTCGATTAAAAAATGGCAGATATGCGAGAAACCAAGGCTAAACTACATGTGCGTGCGCATCTAGTTTAGCGTCATCTAACTAGATGCATCTCTCGTCATCAAGCCAAATTATAAACTTTATCGCCCAATCATTTGTCGCCAAATCTCATTTGGCGAGGGCACCGGACACTAGGAATTAACCTACACTCCTGTATGTTAATTGTTTTGTCCCAGGAAAAATAATCTGGTTAATTCCTAGTGCCCGGTGCCCTTGCCAAATGGTATTTGGCGACAAATGATTGTGCGATAAAGTTTATAGTTTGGCAACCCTACTTGATGCGTGCGAAAATATCATGTTCTATGGCAACCCTAAATTTTTCACCTCTAGCTTGGTTCCACGTAGCCGCATTATTTTCGAATTGACGTTTGGCTCGCGTGCTTGTGCTTTTTCTTAGCTATGGATGTTTACGCGGACGACGTTTATTTGAATAGCAGGTATTTTTGGGAATTGGAGATGAAAGGCAAAAGTGCCGTGATTGAGTGGTGCATGGATGCCGGATTGTTATGCAGCAAATGCGCCTAGCGAAACACAGTCAAAACAAAATTTTATTATCTAAAAATTTCATTCGTGCCACTTATTTCATTACGGCTCGACTGCTTTACATAATTCATTAAAAAAAATATTAGAGTAAAAAATTTAATATTACAAATTCAATATCTATTGGTATCTTTGTATATATGCTCATCATCCTAGTCAGTGGCAAATCCACGATTTAGTTTCAGAAGAGGCCCAAGCAATTTTTTTTTTAAGAAAAAAAATAAACTTAATACAAATACAAATATTGACGACCAACAACAGGCTCAAGGCCCAACAAGGTTGGTCCATCTAGTAACTCTTAACTATCCCCCAATGCATATCTAACTTCTTCTTAAAATCCGTTCCTCCTTTACAATTAACAATATTCACTGGCAAGTTGTTCCATTTGTCTATTACCCTATTATAGAAATAGTGTTTTCTCCCTTCCCGATTAAAATGGGATTTGTTTAACTTAAACCCATGACCTCTCGTTCTATCACTCATATTAAAATCTAAACCCTCCACATCTCCTTGTTTGATAAATTTGAATAGTTGAATCAAATCTCCCCTAACCCTTCTTTCTTCCAGAGTATACATATTCAAATTTCTTAATCTATCTTCATAATTCATGCCTGAAAACCCTTGAACCATTTTAGTAGCCCTGTGCTGAATTTTCTCTAACAATGCAATGTCTTTTTTAAGATATGGTGACCAGAACTGTACAGCATACTCAAGATGTGGCCTTACTAAACCTCTGTACAATGGCAAGATAATATCTTTAGATTTTGATGAAACACTTCATGATGTACCCCAACATTCTATTAGCTTTTTTGCTAGCCACTGTACATTGATGACTCATTTTAAAATCCTCATTTACCAACACACCTAGATCGCTTACAATCTCACTATTTTTGATTTCTGCACCCTGTAAAACATATGCAGCCTTACTATTTTTGATACCCATGTGCAACACTTGACATTTACTGATATTAAAAGACATCCCCCATTTAATATACCCCATTTATATATTTGTAAAATTTATCTCTTAACATTTAACCGCTCTTAGCATTTTCAAATAAATTGCTGTATTACAATTTTTTGGTGTGAAAATTTGATTTAGATAGGTTTTAACTTTGAAAAATGTAATTTAGGAGAGGAAATAAGCAGTTTAAAAGTTGGAAAGATTGGAAAAGCTGGCGACGTAAATAATTTCTCTTGCTTGAAATTGCAGCGCCTTGCCTTTGTTAAAACTAAATACCATTTTAGAAAGATTTTCATAATAAATTCCAAAATTTATCTGATTAATGGCTATGTCAGAATGTAGAGCCACTCTTACGGTTATATTCACAATCGCAGATAACCCACGGTTTACATGCGAATCGGGAGGTAAACCTAAGATTATTGATGAAACCCTATTCACAAGACCGGTTTTCGCCAAATCGGCGGAATATCTACAGGAAACTAAACCTCGGTTTATACCACCAATATTGGCAGTATAAACCATGGTTTTAGTTCTAAACAAAATGGCCGCTTATACGATCGCTCTGTTAGGCTTAAAATATTTTGCTAAAAATCTATTTAGAGACAAATATTTCTCAAATAAGTACTTCAGTCGGAACTTTTTATGCATTGAACACTAAAAATTGCCCATACGAACTAATTAAGTGTACTTTTTATTAAAATCGATGCGACATAAATGTTGTCGCTACGAGATACCCGGATGGATAGATCTGTTCTTCGAGTACCTGGTGTGCAGTGGCGGATTTAACGGGCGGCAAATGGACAGTTGCCGCCTGGGCCCCCTTGTCTTGGGTCCATTTGGGGCCCCCTCGACTCCAAAAATTAGAAAAGGGAGGAAGAGAAATAATTGTTTCTTTTATTTTTTAACTTTACTAAACATTTCACTGAAATTATCTGTTTGGATTCCTTTATCCTTATGCATATGAGTAGACAGGTGTCCCTTCTTCAACGGGCCCGGGCCCACTCCTCTTTACAGGGCCCCATTATCGAATAAGTCCGTGCAAACAGCACTTGTACTTAAGGTTTCTGAGCAGCCCTCGAAATCATCTACGACGCGGGGGCAGGGCCTTGCTTTTGTAAAGAGATCAAACGTGGGGTCTTTACCAGACGCAGGGCCCTGTGCGAATGTAGCTGCGAATCCATGAACTATGGATTCTCGCAGCTACCTTCTCTAAAACATGCTATTGAAACCATATTGTGGTTTGTCTTTTCTAGCCACGACCGCATAATTTCGTTAATCTTAAAATACTTCATTATAAGTTGCCAGTTTATTCTAAAACAAAACCATATCCCATGTTTTCTATAATGGTTTTAAATTTATTGCTTTTGTTGGTCCACGAAAATACTTGCTCTTTGATTATTATCTAAATTTCTCGAAAAACAAGCGAGCGATTTGTTTCCTTTTTGTACGAATCAACCCATCACACCAGACCCAGGACGCAGACCAGTCGGCGAGTATCGCTCTTCTTATTTTTATTCTGAAAATAGATCAGACACACTTTCTTTTATCCAATATAACTTTTTACATTAAAATGTTGTATTACGTAATCTATAGGCGCCGAAAGTCTGAGCATATTTGTCCTCGTTTTATTAGTCTGTGTGATTTGTGGTTTTATTCCGGTCGACTCCCCTCTCCCCCCCCCCCCCCAATAATCTGAAATCCTTAACCTTCTCACAGTTACAAACGTAATTTTGCTGCAGCCAATTTACATGCCATCTTCGGTACAAACGTAAATTTGCTTGAAAACAAATTGTAGCAATACAGGTACGAACGTAAAATTGCTGACTTCTTTCCCCCTCGACCACACGGAAGGGGCGGGTGTTGCGCGTCCATCCTACTGTGAAGAGAGGAGGGCATCGGACAATGGGACATTGTTACATTCTCAAGGAGTGGGCATGGAGGGAAACTGTTTGACAGCAATCATCAACACCCCTTTTCCACGGAATAGTTTAAAAGGGATTTTTCTTGGAAAATACATTGTTGAAAAAGCAGCGAATTTCTGAATGCATACTAGCTTTTCTTTGAGGGTATATATATATATATGAGGATATATATATATATATATATATATATATGAGGATATATATATATATATATATATATATATATATATATATGAGGATATATATATATATATATATATATATGAGGATATATATATAAATGACTTCGAGCACTGAAATTCATTCATATAACACATCGCAGTTCTGACTTTGGTTTGGTACCCTGTTTTAAAATGTACCACACAATTACTGATCTATGAACACTCATTTCATTTAAGAATCTTTATTTTATGCTTTAATATCATTAATATACTTTTGGTTTTCATTTTCATACATTGAAATTTTGTTAGAATACGTTTTTTTTCCCATTAATGTGCATACTTTCCTTTTCAAATAATTGAATATAATTAGAATTAAAGCAAAATGTAATCAACAGGAAGTGCACTAAATTATTATAAAGTACATGTAATTTTTTTATTTACTTATAATGAAATCTGTTAACGAAATCAGCTACATTTAGGACTTATTAATATGTCAGATTAAGACATTCTTTTCGTGTCAATAAATATATTTTAAAATTATTTTGTTCAAATAATTTTGTGTATAAATATACATAAATAAATAGTAGCATTACATGATATTTGAAATCTTAGTATTATAAGTATTTATTAACATAAAATTTCATTGTAATAAAACTATATTTATAATCAGAAGCAAATGTAAACAAAATTTAAAACTGATAAGTTTGATAATAGAACCCTAATATTCAATTTCGGAAAAAAATACCATAAAATAAATATAAAAAGCAACTTATTTAATAACGGTAATTCTTCAAAATTATTCTCGCATATGATAACTAATTTTTTCAGTTTTATAGTAAAATATTTTAATCATTTGTTATTCTATTTTGATAATCTCCATTTAATATGGTATATTTTTTCATTATGAATTTGTATTATAAATCAATGATCATGTAATATTCTTTTTTGAAACCCAAGCTAATTTTAGGAAATATAGACAAACCTAAAAATATATTTTTATACAAAATAAATTAAATGATATAAGAAATAAAATTGTATTAAAATTTATAAGTTTAAATAAAATTCAAACTGAATTTAATCAAATAGAATTATACGTGAATAACAAAATACTCATTTTTTTTAAGAAATATTTATCAGAGAAATATTAATGCGTAATTAATTTTTTAAGTAGTACAATCGAAAAGATAAATAAAAATCTTAAACTTAGTAAGATTTAGCATTATAAATTTACGTTATAACAGTCTACTTCCAAAGTCGTAATGAATTGAAACTTCACTTACTTACGGAATCTCGAAGACGCTACCTTATTAGTGATAATGATTACTTATAAGGAATTTATAAAAATTAGTAAGGAACTTTATTTAAAAAAAAAAATCCACAGCCTGTATAGAAATATAAAGATAGCTTCACTGGGAACATTACAAAAAATTAGTTTTATAAGAAAATATATGTAAAATGTTAAATTTTATGTACTAGTAAATTTTTTTCAAGGTGGGTTTATTTCATAAAAACACAGAAAGCGTAATTAACATTTTATTTTTATAGTAAAAGTGCGTAATAATAAAAATTAGCTATTTTCTTAGAACGAACACTATGAGTTTACTTTTATGAATAAATTTACAACAAATATGGACGCAATTTTACCAAAAAAACACATAGAAAAGATAAACCACAATAAACAACCACAATCGGAAGTTTGATTTGTGGTCTGCGGATCACTAATTGAGAATTACTGTTCTAAAGAATTGTTGTCTTAATAAAAATTCTTCATAGGTAAATTTTTAAAAACAAAAATAAACCTGTATCTTTGATAAATATTTCCTTTGGAAAAATTAAGTGAAACAAAACCAATGGCGTTTGATTCAGTGAAATAAAGTTATTCAATTATCAAAAGAGTACAGAAAAGAATTTTGAATTTTAGAAAGTCACTACAAAAAGTGAAAATTATACAAGCACTTTTTGTAGTGGCTATTATGATGTAGGTATAAATTTTTGTAGTTTAGATTAGTCACTGACAATTTCGGCATGGCTATTCTATTTTCTATTTGATTAATCAAAACAGATATAATATTAAAAAAAGGCATACAATTTATTCCATTTGTACTATTTGCACCATTATTATATGAGTAATTTAATAATGGTTAATAACAAGGAATTATTAAGTCTAATGGTTATTTTTATTAGTACAAAACATTGCAAAAAATAAAAGTTTGTGCCTAATCTCCCAATATTTGCAAAAAGTTTTACCAATATTTGCCACTCCCGGGGATAAATTCTGGATTCGGGTAGTTGTGGATGATAGAAAAAAAAATTGGGCAGTCGTAAATTTGAAATGGGTAGACGCGAAATTTAGCTAGTTAAAGATTTTTTTTTAATTGCTAACTTTAAAATTTAATCGTAAATGTATTGTCATATATTTTGTTTAGAATAAACCAAGTCTCACAACAAAATAAACCTAGTACTCACATAAATTTTATTTAAAAAAAAATTGTTTTCTTCTGAAATCCATATTTGTAATTACCAGATAAAAAAACATAAAATAATAACGAAAAAATATAAATGCAAAAAATCCCACAATTAATAAAACAACAGCAATTATTGAAAAAATTGTATTTTTGCAAATATTTTAAATATATTTGCAATTTGTGAAGCCCCATAAAGTAAATCCGTCTTACAAAGAGTTCTACAAAATTCTCATTGTGCTCTAAGCAGCAGGGACGGGGAGCAAGAAGGGGGGGAGGGGTGAGAGAGAGTAGGGGACAGGTGGAAAGCAGGAATAACTCTAACAATGGACACTTCTCAGGTGACAGGTCACAAAGGTCACATTCCGGACCACCTGGGGATGTTAAAAGGGGGAAGGAAAAACTGGTCAACGGTTTGGGAGTGGAAATCATTTCAAATAGACACGCTTTGAAGAAGTATTTTTTCTGAAAATTTTTGTTTCTGTAACAGTCAGAAGGTTAAAAGTTGGGAATTTCGAGTTTTAAAAAATCTCTGATTTGGCCCCTGGGGAATGAATGAAGTGTAGAGAAAATTTTTGGGGGGATCGTAGGGGACTACTTGAAAAAAAATCCTTAATTGATGAGATCGAACTGCTTCCATTTCACATCTTCTTATTTCAGAGTAAGACGGTAAATTTAGGAAGCTATATTTTTAATACTAATAACAAATGCAGGAGGTTTTTTTTACATCGGCATATTTTACTGTTTTGTACAAGTAAGTAAATATTTCTATATTCCAAAAATCAATTACAAATCACAACATCTTTCCTAATGAAATGGGCTTTTGCAATTATGTTAATCAATTGGCAGTGACTCTAATTAAAATGTTTGTTTTTGCTATACACCATTAAGTCAGTAACACTAAGAATATTTATGTATAGCAAGTCGAAGCTAAGTTTAATCTTGAATAACATATAAATTAAATGAAATTTAATGAAGCGAATTAGTATAAATACTAGGAAAATACGTTTTACATAAAGTTAAATTTCTAATAGTTTTATTGCATCAAAATTATATATTCAACAGTTTATTATTTATTTCAGTTTTAATAATGCTTTACTAAGTTTATTTCTTAATGCAGAGAATAATTTTACAGACCTTTATATTTATCTAATTACCCTTAAATATAAATTTAATTAAAAGAATTTAAAAGTATATGATTTTAAGAATATTTAATAAGGGGCGTGCGCCTCTTATTAAATTATTAAATAAGTGGTGCAAGCCCCTTATTTAGCTCCCCCCCCCCCCCCTCAATCAACTGCCCCATTATAGTCTACTTTTTTGGGAGAGTACCTGTAATTGTAAATTTCTGATTACGCCTAATGAGAGCGTTCACTGCGTCACGCTACTTTACATCTTTTCGTACCACCTCCTTTCCCCCCTCCCCTCCCCCCCCCCCTCTGTCAAATTCTTATAGTCTTACGTCACCCCAACCTCTCTCTCCTATATGACGCCACGATAAATTTTTGTATTAAAGTAACAGTTCTTAAAACTTCAACTCTGTTATTTTATAAAACATATTAGAAAATTTGTGAATTTGAAAAAAGTGACTCAAGTCAAAGTTTGTGCAAAATTTTTCCTGTTTTGTCTAGAAAGTTTTCCTACGTTACATAACCACAACGACCCCTCCCCCATGCCACGCATGAAAGACCCCCCCCCCCCTCCCAAATATGCGTAACGTAATATTGAACAGCCTCTACTATGTATCAAATTTGGGCCCGCTCGAAGGTTTTGCCGCCAGGGCCTTTTTCCTTAAATCCGCCACTGCTGGTGTGGTGTAGTGGTTCTCTCTCTCTCGTTTGTTTAATAAATGTTGAAGTACTGTAAACCGAATCACAAAAGGCCATAGTACATTGAAATTGGTGCAACAAACAATTACATTTTAGTTTCGAATTCTACTTTTTGTCTTGCTTGCAACAAAAAATTAATACCTAGATTTATCAATTAAAATGAGTTTTAGAAGGACCGAAAGGTAGTAATGAGGTGCTAAAACCACAAGTTTACCTATTTTTAAAGCCAATTATCTAGGATTTTAGCAAGGTGGGGCAGTTTTCAGTTTTGGTGCAACAAGCAATTCGTCAGTTTTCGAATTCTAATTTTTGTCTTGCTTGCAAATTTCTAGATTTATCAATTAAAATCAGTTTCAGAAGGACCAAAAGGAAGTTTTGAGGGGCCAAAACCACAAGTTTACCAATTATCTAGGATTTTAGCAAGGCGGTGCAGTTTTCGGTTTTGGTGCGCAACAAGCAATATTACATCGTCAGTTTTCGAATTCTATTTTTTCCCTGCATCCAGTGGCGTAGCCAGCATTGGGTTACTTTGGGTCAGAACCCCGCCCCCCCCCCCCCCCCCCATAGCCAATTTAAAATAATTTTTTTTTTTTGAAAAATACCAAGTGCATAAAAAAAAAAAAAACGAAGATTTTTTTTCCCCTCACAATACCGGTGGAATTTTTTCCCCTTCTCAAACATCAGTTTTCTGAGAGGTTGTATGTCTCTCATTTGCCATTTGATTTTGAAAATCACTCCAGTACTGCACGTGCTTGCTAAGCTTATCTGAATTACCATTTCCACGGTATGCCGTCATCAAAACCTAAGCTATTGGAAGATTCAAGATAAAAGAAAGGAGCATCGTGCAAAAAATTAGCTGATATGTTTAAAGTATTCATTCCTTTTCTTATTAAAATATTTTTGGTTTATTGAGATTAACGTTGAAAATACCCAAAACTAACTAATTTTTTATTCAATTACATTTACAAATTAGTTTTCTGTCACTCAGACACTAATTTGTAAATGTAACTTTTTACGCGGAAACGCGGTTTTCCGCTTTTTTAATTTGGGTTTTGATCATTCCCAAGATTGATGAACATTCGTTTGAAATTTTTTATGGGGGATTATTAAAAAGTTATATTCAACGATTATAAATACGATGGGCACATAATGAAAAAGTTGGCTCTATTTAGGAAGGGTGGGGTCAACAGATTCTCGTTTAAATCTTTGTTCATAACCTTTTTCTGGATTTTTTTCTGCGGCGCTGCATCTCGTGCTGATGATTAGGCAAGCAATTTTCCATTATCTGGCTTCACAGATTATACAATTCAATGTTTTTTTTATAAAAATATATTTTTTATTCAGTTATTTGATTTTTTAAAGAAAAACGCAATTTTCAGTTATGATTTTGCCTCAATGCGCCGTTTTGCTGCGTCACGCAACCAATGAAACCTCCTCTCCCATGTCACGCCACAGTCATGCATGAAAAAATTAACCGGAAAATAATGATTATTATTCTGTTATTTTTAATTATATAATAAAGAGGTATTTACAAATTTAAAATTACAACTTAAAAATTATTATTATTAATTAAAATTACTAATTTAAAATTGCTTCCGGACTCGCCATCAATATCTAGCTACAGACTTAAATCCCAGTGAAATGTCAGCCAGTTTTGTTAGTAATTTAAATTAGGAAATGACTGAAGATTACCTGCGAAAATTAAGCTTTTAATTTACATCTTATTTATAATTTATATATATATATATTATATTTTTAATTAATAAAATTATTAATTAGAATTTTAGTTTAAAACTCTTATTTAAATTAAAAAAATATCATAAATTAAATTATAATTTAAAATTACTACTTAAAAATTATTATGATTAATTAAAATTTAAAACTACTGCTTAAATTAAAAAATCATAAATAAAATTTACTAATTTAAAATTATTAATTAAAATTGCTAATTTGAAATTATTAATTAAATTTAATTCAAATTATTAATTATTTTTAACTCAAATTATTAATTAATTTTATATAAAATTATTAATTAATTTTAATTAATTAATAATTCAATTTAATTAAAATTATTAGTTAAAAAATGTTTTAAATTATTTATTAATAAAAAAATTATTTGGTTTTGGGCGGATCAAAAATAATTTATGATTATTATATTAATTCTGAACTTTCATTAGTAATTCAATGTGCTTGTATTCATGTATTTAAAAATATTTTTTCATAAATTCGTCGATTCACATTTTTTGTTCGCTTTCCAAAACAGAAATCTCTGAATGTAAACAATTGACACGTGTGCATTGTCGACCAATGAAAGAAGTCGTTATATTTTTCGAAGGCGTAACCACGGTGTACAAATTCCCCAGTCGAGCGGAGGCTGTGAATAAGGTTCCGACGAAATCCCCCGATTTCCTTCAATCCTCGGTTTTCGTAATTCACTTTTAATCGCCGGATTTGTCAGAACTTGTGAATAAGAGGGTTAATGATGTGCAACACGTGCCACTGTTTTTAGAAAAAAAATGACAACATTTATTTAGAAAATTTAATTCATATTTTTTAAAACTCCATTAGGAAATGTTTAATCATATATCTAGGACATACACGTTTACTGATCTTTATTCAGTTCAAACATTCAGAATACTCTTCAATGCTCCGATTTAAATTAAAAAACGCTGTGAGCCAATAAATTTTCCATTAGAAAGAATGTAAAAGTAATGATGGAAGATTGCTATAAACTCAGGACCTGTAATCTCATTACATATCCTTATATCATAAATTACAATTGATCAACAAAACATTTAAACAATTATTTATATATGTTTATGTGTTAAGGGTAGATTATTTCAAGTTTTTCTCCTGGGAGATGAAGATAAATTTGTCGATTCGATCATTATGCTGATTCGATCTTTATGCTTTATATATGGGTATATCCACCAAAAATGAAACTTTTTACTGAAATTAAAATTTTAATCAAACTCTAAGTGTAGTATATCAATTTAATCCTATAAAGTTGGTGCATACGAATTTGTAAGGCATTATTTCATAAGAATAATAGTCTGCAGTGAAATTGTTCTGAAAGTTGACACATTTCTTCATTTATATTGGATCCAAAAATTTCACTTCGGTTATTGTATATATTTTAAATTTTGTTCATTAACTGAAATTATTATATATACAAATTAAAAATCTATTTCCATATATGTGTAGTTGAAATATTTTAGATTAGCTTTTGAATAAAATTTTAACTGTATTTAATAGTGATGTTAAATTGTCACAAAAGTAACTTAAAACATATAAAAGTTTCAAATTTGTAAAAACTTCTTAATATTTTTACTTATTTATTATTTGTGTGTCGTGCATAGAACATCCTCTACTGTGTTGTCACAAGAGTAACAAATGACTGTGTCACAAGAGTAACACATAACATTTCTGTCAAGTAAATAAAATAGGTTGTCTTCAGACCAAAACAAAAACAATGGTTTAAGTTTAGTTGGTTTCTCCCTTTTTTTAAGAATAAGTTCTTAAGTAGTTTGTGGCAATAATTAATTGTATTCTGTAAATTTAAAGTAAATTAAATTTTTTTCATTCATGTTTTTAAATTAAATGATTTTAATTTTTCATTTTCTTTAAGATTACTGAACAATTAATTATGACAGAAGGTTCTCAGAATGTGTGTATTTGTCATTATCATAAACACTTTCAAAGCTATTCATAGGACAGTTGTCGATTTATTTTCTCCATTCATACAGATTTATTGATTTAGCTTGCTATGATACCCTTGCTTGACTATTCATGGGTTGAATTGAGAAGTGTTGCGTAGATGGCGCTGCTAATCGGAAGTTCGGTTTCGCTGCCCTGGATGCTTCCGGTTAGAGTGTTTGTTGTATGGTTAGTTGTCATTGTACAGAGCTAAACAATCTTGTGTCATCGTTTTCTTTTAGCAATCTCAATGCTTTAGCAATTTTTCTTTAGAATTTATAGCATTGAAATATTACTAATGAATATATTATACTTAGCAAAGAAGAAAGGAATTTGTTGTTTTGTTCCACGATGTGCCATGCGTCCTGGAAAGAATGCTATTTCACATGTCTACGCAATGAGATATTTACTGTAGTTCAGTTTCCATCTTTAAGGAAAGAATTACTGCTTAAATATTTTAAACCCTTATCAGATGACGAGCACTTCACCTAAGTTATCACAATTTCCAAACATCCATACCAAAAGAAATTGATAACATTTGAACTGCAATAGATTTACCAGCAGGTGTTTGGTCAAAGGATGAGAATCGAATGTACAACTGTTAAGACAATATTTAAGAGAAAAAAACAAATACAGTTAATATTTCTCAAATTTTAACTTTTTATTATTTCTATATTAAATATTAATAAATTGTCATCATATAACAAAATTAATCAATAATGTAAAGTAAAAATTGTTATGATAATTTATGAAATTGCTAATAGATTAATATAAGAAAAGTTCTTAACATTTAACCAAGCACTTTAACCTAAAAAAGTTTAATACCACACTGTTACATTTATAATTGCAAAAAAAATATTATATAGTTTAAATTACTCTGCCCTGCAACTGCAGTGTGTACTTAGAACTGTTTTATTTATATCTAAAATAATCCACTTATTGTATATCTTGCCCAAGGTTTGCCAGGCTTCAACTTTCGCTGTAATGACGCAAGCAATTCTATTTTGAACATAATGTCTAAATTTTTTGGATTTTGCATTTGAAAAAAAGTTATATCCTTCTAGCATCTTGTAACTTTTGAATTGTTCCTTGGTGTACCAGCAAACAGTCTAAACGAGGTACATATAAATGTCGCCGAAATTGAGGTCTGGCCACTTGCTTGTGTCATCTGCAACTGCAAACACACTTTCTCGCAAATATATGTCCAGAGGATCTGGGATTTCGATTCTGCTGCATACTCGAAATTTTTCCTCATATCTCATTTGAAATAAAAGCTCTAATTTTGTTAAATACAAACTATTCCACAAAACAATAACGTAAATGACCATCGGAATGCTAAACTGGAAGTTGGGGCAGCAATATTTTTGGCCAATCACAGGAAAGTAGTGTTTGTTTCCAAACATCAACCCATGAATAGGAATTCAAAATGCTCATTTTGAAAAGATATCATAGAAAGACTATTATATCATAGAGGACAGATTTTCTTTAAATGTGTTTGCATAACATTTTAATGCAGCATCTCCATGAAAATCCATCGGTCAAAAGTGTATCCAGTTTTTTCTGATGGTTGCGCAGGCCAATTTAAACAAAAATATAACTTTGCAAACATGCCAGCAATTAAATTGTACTTAAATATTAACAGTTTAAATTGATTTTTTTTAACAGTTTATGACAAGAGTGCTGTAGATGGAATCGATGCTGTTTTTCTGTGCTTAAGTGATATGTATGAAATGAAGTGACTTGCTGCTCAAGGATACATCGATAAAGAAAGAATATTTAGCTGACTGTCTAATAGAGTTTCTGTACAGAAGGGAAGTTAGGCTCTTGAAAAAGAATCCTTTCCATTCCTTCTTGCAGGTAGTGAAAAAGAAAATCCTCTTTAAACAAAAGGAACCTATCTAAACATAACCCACACCTCATAAAAAAAAAAGGCCCTTTTCAGGGCCAAAAAATTCAAAAAAGAAGACTACTCGCACACATATATACTTAGAAACAATCAGGTTCTTCAAATGCTCTATGATCAGTTGACGAGCTTAAAACTACAGAATCCGAAATGGTTTCTGTATGTATACTATTACACAGTGGGCCACCGCAGTAGCGGGACAAAAGTGGGGCGTACCGCCTCTGGAAGAGGGCTAATTTCGCCATAAGGGAGTGGGGATAACTTTGTCTCAAACTAAAAAATGTACGTATTTTCAATAAAAAAAAAATTGAAATATTTCTAAATCGAATAGGAAACTGACAACATAAAAAAAAATACAGCTGAATTTAAAAAGTTAATCCTTTTATCAAGACTTGTTTTCATAGTCTTTAAAACAAGTAACTGTAAAATGTCTAAATATTTTGAAGGAATGAAATCACAAACCAGTGGCAGATCTAGCTATAGGAGCAATTGCCCACTCTGAAAATTTAAAATTTACGCAATTTGAAATGTAAATTTTTCAGTGTTCACTCTAGAAATAAAAAGGGGCAGGGCGCTAGTGCTGGTAAAAGGGTACCCCGTTTTCGAAAAGGCACTTCTTGTTTTTAAAAGGGCACATTAAAAAAAAGTTTGAGGTAAGCGTGCCCACCCGTTGACACATCGGACCCGTGACCAAACAAAAAAAAGTTCCGATTTACTTGTTGACATTGCTTTAGAGCTGCATATTGGGCTATTGTTGACGGTTCGGAGCCTATCTCGAAGGAAAGATCCGTACAAAATTGCTGTCTCTTTATGAAGATACTACTTAAAATAAAACATTTGACATTTATAAATTAATTTTTAAAAACGTAAATAAACCCGAATTATTAAAATTAATAAAACCAAATCTGTAAGTTGCCCTAATCAAACCCCTTACAAAACTGATGAAAAGGCTACTTAAATCCAAAATATGGTAATAAAATGCTTAATCTTGTAACCTCGCCCCAAACCATCTTCTCTTTTGAAAAAAACTTGGCATTTCATATGCGGGCACAGGCAACGAATAGGATAATGCCCTGTGCTCGAAATAACCCCGGGGTCATTCCACGTGAAATCACCCAAAGGGTGTTGCTCCATAGTCACCGATTTTTATAAAATGTATACCACTCTTGGATATCACATTCAAACCACCAAATCTCAAATTTTTTTTTTATTTTATTGACAACGAGCCGAGATACAGCCATTTGAAAATCAGCCATTTTTCTCAAAAGGCGGCCATCTTGGATTTGACTACAATGCCTATAAGTACTTGTAACGTGAGAACCAGAGGATCAAATTTAACAAAATTGGTACCAAAATAGACAAAAATAAGCAAAGAACACATAATTAATATCTAAACAGTTTCTGGTATTTATTTTAAAAGTTTTTACTCTATTCAAAGTTAAAAAAGTGCTTTAAAAATTGGTCCAGTTTGAAGGGCTATAAAAAAAATGGCTCACTTTTTATTTTGCTACAACTTGGTAAATATATTATTTGATATATCTATATTTAATGCAAAAAAAAAATCTAGAGGGCATTATTATTCTTCGCAAAAAAAAAATATATATATAAAAAAAAGTTCTCCATTTTATACCTATTTGCATCAAAATCTGGCTATTTATTGCTAAACCTGTTTTTTTTGGACTCTTCAAAGTTGGAAACTATGAGAGTATAGTATGATATGCATAACATGTAATTAAATTCTGCAACATATTGCAAGGTCAAAGCAATGACTGTCTCATTGCATAATTTTTGTTTTAGAATGTACGACTTCATCATACATTCTTCTAACCAATCAGATCAATATTGCATCATCTTTTACACTAAGTGTGAGTAATTCCATTTTGATCAAGCTCATTTGAGTTAGTTTTGTCTAGATGTGAAGTTGTCCAGATATAAAAGTGTTGTAGTTTAATATTAAGTGTAATGCAGAAATGGCTTGTTTTGTGTGTAAGAAACTTATTGTGACAATGCATAATGAGTTTGTTTCAGTGCTTAAATTTTCTTCGAATGATTCGGAATATTAAAAAGGAGATTATATTATTTAGAAATCGAATATAAATGTTATGTTAGTGGAAAGAACTGCAAGACTCATAAGCCCCGTTTACACGTACTTAAAAAGCCGGGGTAAACCCGGCAATTTTCCGAAATCTTCCCTCCTTGGGAAAAATGCGGATACAAACTTGTACCTGCTCTCTAGGTGTAAAACCCGGTTCATTCCCATGATCCTTTGCGAGCTCACTCTGCGAGATTTCAATAATGGCGGCTGTATTCAGTGTTTAGATAACTGTACGTGTATAAATTGTTATGTAAAACATTCAGAAATATTGTAGTTTTAAAAAGCAATTGAATAGTAATCGGGTGAAAGTTATTAAAATACGTTAAATGAGATTGCTTTATAAAAGCAATGTGGGAAAAGTGCCTAAAAAGATTTTTTTGAGTAAATTGTTTGTTTCACACCAGTGTGAGTTTCGAATTCAAATACTAATAAAACAAGATATTTCCGAAATATAGGGGGATTATTTAAAAGCAACGTGGATTCCCGAAATTTAGTAGGATTGTTTTTTAAAAACAATGGGGATAAGGAAGTGCGTAAAAAAAGGATCTTTTCCGTAAATTGTTTGTTGCACACTTTGCATGTATGAGGTTTTACTACAGTGTGAAGTTTCGAATTCAAATACTAAAACAAGATATTTCCGAAATTTAGGGGGATTGCTTTTTTTCAAAACAATGTGGATAAGAAAGTGCCTAAAAAGGTTCTTTTTCTAAATTGTTTGTTGCACACTTTGCATGTATATAGGTTTTTTTCCAGCGTAAGTTTCGAATTCAAACACTTAAAACAAGATATTTCCGGAATTTAGGGGATTGCTTTTTAAAAACAATGTGGAAAAAGTTGTGCCTAAAAAGGTTCTCCTTTTAAGTAAATTCTTCACGTATTCTTCATTTTCTTCACGTAAAAGATGTAATTTTTTTTAGTTAAAAAAGTATGGAGTTAATTCATAAAAAAAAATAATAATAACGTGTATTCGTTTTTGTTTGGACACCTTTAGAACATAAAGTAACTACGAAAATGTATTGTAAGCTAAAATATCAATTTATAAATGTACTGATTTTTAAATTAGTGGTCGTTTGAAGGAATTTGTTTAAATTTAACTTTCATTAACATATAGTAATTTTCTAAATAAGAAATTTCATTTACATAATCTGTTAGAAAATAAAGTATAAATCTAATGGTTACATTTCCAAGAAAATAATCACTGAAACAAGCTTCATTTAATAATTTCCCCCCCAAACAAATTGAGTAATTTTTTTCCCTTTTTTAATGTTTCTAAAAAATATTAAAAATTTAAAAAATTTAATATTTTTAATCTAATAAGTACAAAAATTAGTCATCAATAAAATACAATCATGCGAGACAATTGATTTATGAAATATATTTTGGAAAAAAAAGGCCATAAAATAGTAAAATACATTAGGAAGCTGAGCTCCTTCAAAATATTTCCTGGGGGGCTCAAGCACCCTCAGCCCCCCTTACGGCTATGCTTTCACACCAAAACTAACGCGAGTACAAATAATCACGAAAGATTTAACGTGCACCTAGTATTACCTCTAAAAAGTAATAAAAATCTGGTTATTTCACCTTTATTTTGTTCTGCACAGCTCGCTTCTGTAAAGATATTTTTGAAAACTATTATAAAATTATGTTTTTAAAGAGTAGTATAAAATCATCCGTTTGTACTACTTAACTAGATTTATATGAATAATTTAATGTATTTGTCTAATTAATAATAAACATTAATTATAAAATCTAATTGTATCAATAAAAATGTGTATATATTTATAAATATTATCTACTGATGGCTACTTTTGCTGCTGCTAACTTCTTTTTTGATTTTTTTATCAGTAATTTTTTTAGCAAACACTTATGGTGTTTTATTAAAATACAAATGCAACGTTAAAATACGCAATAAAAGTCCGTATAATCCGGACATGTTTCGGGAGACACATCACCCTTCATCAGCGGAAAATGTAATCGGTTGGAGTTAACTATTGTGTGCCAACAAGCGGGAAATACTGGGACTGCAAATGTTTCATTGACAATCGAATCAATATTGCTAAAAATATGAAACGCTCCAGGAAGTCAAGTTCAACTGGAGATTTAGTCCTGCAATTAAATGTGAGTTAGAAAAAATAAATATATGACCATGTTCCCAAAAGTGCTTGGCAATGGAGGGCTTCTTTATTTCTTGTTTAACAGTATGTGATTGGTGCTCCTTGATACGAAATCTTAATGCTCTCTTTGTTTGACCAATATATGACATGCCACATTGAAATGAAATACTGTATATGCCCCAGACTGTATATGCCCATTCCACGTTGGAATCGTTCTCACAGGAAGAGACGTTTGACGATATCAATCCCAAGAGTGAGATCTTACGCGGTTCGTGGTTGGTTGGTAGTATTGTGGAATCGTTTTCTAGTGGTTTTGATCAATTGGTTGGATTTACGTCGCATTACAGCTGCACATTGGGCTATTGGGACTGTTCTAGGTCTATCTCAACGGAAAGACCCGGGAACAGTGCCACGTATTTCTGAACTATCTTCAGATGATAGATGTGCAGTGGTTTTGGTTAATTAACGTCGCACTAGAGCTGCACAGTGGGCTATTGGGGACGGTTCGGGGCCTATCTCGAAAGAAAAAAAACCGAGAACGATGCCTCGTATTTTTGAACCATGGTCAGATGACGAGGATATGCAGTGGCAGTTCAGCTGAATAAAAATATTCATTTATAATTTACAAGTGAAAAAAATACAATATTACACTTTAGATAGTAAAATATAGTTTTTTATAAATATATAATGTAATTATAGTTTTTTATAAATATCTATCACAAAAAATTTGGTATTTATCGTTTATATATTTAGATATTAATAAACTAAGGAATGTCTTCTGCCAGACAGTTTTGTATGGTTACCCTAGTCAATTTTTTTTTTCAGTTTTCCTGGGTCTTTCCTTCAGTTTTATAGGCCTCCGTGGCCGAGCGGTTAAAGGCGTCAGCTGGGAATACGAAGTTTCCTGGTTCGAACCTTAGCGATGGACTTGACAAAGAAAAGTAAAAAGTAGTGATCTTGTGATCGGAGGGTTGCCAGCTTTGATACAAAATACTAGAAAAGTCGTCCAGAACATCCGCAAAAATTAACGGCGTGTATACGGGACTGGTGCACGATAAATCTGATCGGGGTCCAAAGTCGCGACGTCTATTGAAGGCGTTGAGTACCAGTTCAGGTGTTTCCTCGTGATCTGACCATGGTTCTAAAATAACGAGGTGCATGTATGAATGTGTGTGTGAATGTGTATGTGTTCCTGGGTCTTTTCTTCGAAATTGACCCCGAACCGTCGCCAATGTGCAGCTCTAGTGCGACGTTAATTAACAAAACCAAACCTAAAACAAGCACGGAGTTTGAGTGATCTCAAACGTGAACTTGAAATAAAAAATGTCCGGACGTAAGTATCGTGACCCAAATTTTAGTACAAAAATGATTATCTAATATTTAAAACTGAAACCTGTTGCATATGGTACACACTATTTTGTTTGAAAACATTACAAATTGTGTGATCAATTTTACGTTTGTACGATGTTCTGTTATAATATTTTAACTATTTATAATGTATCGTATTTACTCATTGAGCTTAAACATATTGCACACTAAAAACATAATTTTATTTTTTCGGTAACAAATATCATAAAATTCTATTAAAACGCATTAATTAAGGACAATAGTATTATTTCGCAAGTATTTATTATAATATATATATAAACAGTTCCATTATATAATAACATAATCACGAAGTATTCCAATTTTTTTTACTAAATACATAATTATTTTAATCAAAAATTAATTTCCGTAACTACTAATTTTCATTTAAGTAATTTTGAAAATTATTTTTCTTTAATATTGATCCAGATATAATATAATTTTTTTTCTCCAAATTTACTTCAGTATTTCTATTATTTGTAATAAGTTTTTTTTAAAAAAGTTTATTTTATTGTACCTTGTACATAGCTAAATATTTAATTTATTAACTATGTTATTTTTTCCAGATTAAAATGTATTTCTTCTCAATGCATAAAAAGAGGCATTTTACGCCACAAAATAAAAAATATATATTTTTCAAACTTAGATCATCGGCAACGCCGAGCTTCATGACTAAGTTGAAAAATGATTACACCAAGTTAAATTTATTTAATATGTTGAATGCTGGTTTATATTGTTTTGTTATATACAAGAGTAACGTATTTATAATGACGGATGTTTATTTTATCGTCTGCAGATTAAATCATCTAAAAATGAACAGAATAATGAAAACTACAAAAAATAGCTTTTAGCTTGAAATCTCGATGGAAATCTGTTGGAATCGATCCCACCTAGCATCGTGAGATCTATCCCAACCGAGACATCTTTTTGACCATGCGCACTGAAAGAAAGTGACGCATTTCCGGTCGTCATCAAACACTTGACCAATCATGAAAGGGCTTTTATTGAGATTGCGATAAGAAAAGCGCGCGTAAACGATCTCACCTTCGAAGTCACTTTGCAATCCTAACTCTTTCTGTCGGCATCTCAAAGGAAATATCACGTGACCTTTCGATTCCAAAGGAAAGTCGTGACATCTCGAGATTCCACCGAGATGATGCTAGGGCCCATGGTGTTGTGGTCCGAAAATCTTACAATAGCCAATATTCAAGTAATAGCAAAGTAAAGCTGATTAGGTTTTGTTTTGTTAATTAACGTCGCACTAGAGCTGCACAATGGGCTATTGGCGACGGTTCGGGTCCTATCTCGAAGGAAAGACCCAGGAACGACGCCTCATATTTTTGAAACATGGTCAGATGACGAGGAAATACCTGAACTGGCACCCAACGCCTTCAATAGACGTCGGGACTTTGGACCCCGATCAGATTTATCGTGCACCAGTCCCGTATACACGCCGATAATTTTTGCGGATGTTCTGGACGACTTTTCTAGTATTTTGTAGCAAAGCTGGCAACCCTCCGATCACAAGATCACTACTTTCTTTACCTTTCTTTGTCAAGTCCATCGCCTAGGATCGAACCAGAAATCTTCGTATTCCCAACTGACGCCTTTAACCGCTCGGCCATGGAGGCCTCCCACATTAGCTGTATCTTCGAGATTTGCAGCATGCTTTGGGGTTGGTTGAATTAACGTTAAGCTAGAATCCAGAAACATTGCCTCGTAATTTGGAACCATGGACGGATTACGAAGACAACACAAGAGTTGGCACCTCACGAAACCTGAATAGAGATTAATACTTTATATTTAGATCACGACAGATTTTACGTGGGTCAGTGCCATGAATAAGGACTTACGTGGGTCGTCCTTATTCACGGCGGGTCCTTTTATGGATGTTATTTTGACAAGGAGGAACGAAACTGGCAACGCTTCGATCACGAGCTCGTTAGATACTTCGAGCATGGATCCCTCATAGTAGAGCAAACATCGGGATATCATCTCGCTGACATCAAAGTGAGGTCAACATGTATCGCTACAAACACGTGACTAATGACGTCATTCCATTCATAAATTTCACTGTTACACATTTCCCAACGCGAGTACTTTTTAATTCATAATTTTGAAAAGAAGTCACGTGTTTGTAGCGATTTGGTCAGATGTTTGCCTCACGATTATGACGTCATATTCTCTCTACTATTAGCCATTCTTGCTCGAAGGTTAGATATGGTCAAAGTTCACGTCGATATTCGAACTAAAAACCCACAGATTACAAACTGAATATTTTACCACAGGACCACCATACGTACACCCGCAGCAATCTTTGCTGTTTTCGCACCTTTTGATAATTGATAACAGTATTTAATTATTATTAGTTTTTATAATTTATTAATTATTATAACTAATTATTATTATAATTGTTTATTTGATAACTAATTAAGAATAGCAAATTATCAATTATAATATTAATTATCAATTATCAGTGATCAATTACTATTAGTTATTAATTATTAACTAATTATTAGTTATCAATTATTAACTAGTAATTATCAATTAACTACGAATTATTAATTATCAATTATTAAATATAAATTATTAATTATCAGTTATTAAATATCGATTATTATCAACTATTGTCACTTATTTATCATCAAAAGTTAATTATCAATTATTAGTTATTTATAAATTTTTATATTAAATATAAAATTATCAATTATCGGTTACCAATTATTTATTAAATTATGAATTATCAATTATTTATTAAATTATGGATTATCAATTATTTATTAAATTATGGATTATCAATTATTTTTATAATATATAAGAAACAAATTAAATAAAAAAAACAAGCAACTATCAAAATAATAAACACCTTTTAATAATAAATCGCTAACCACTTTAATATAATTTGCCTAATAGATAAAGCACGAAAAATCGCACAGAAATCCACAGCAGTCGGATCAACGATATTTGCAGCTTGCTTTGCTGTTTTCGAACCTTTTCGACACATTTTGGCATGCAATATTGTATGCTTACTTTTATAACATTGGCGGAAAGCTTAATCGCAAAGAGCATGCTGAATCACACGCGCGTTGAATTATTGTAGTATTAAACTATTCACGTATATCACGAACTATTCACGTATTAAAAGCACAAGTGTGCTTTTTACCGTGGTTTGAGGCATAAACATTAAGAATGAACTAGATGATGAGGACAACACCTGAACTGTCACCGAACGCCTTCAATAGACGCCGGGACTTTGGACCCCGATTATATTTATCGTGCAACAGTCTCGTATAGAGTATTATTCATTAAATTTAATTAAAATGATTAAGTAAAATTATTAGTTAAAAAAATTTCAAATCAATTATTAATAAAAAAAAATATTTGGTTTTGGTCGGACTAAAAATAATTTATGAACCCCCGGCATGCAAAAATGCGTACTCTAGTTACTTTTTAACGTCCATGCCGCCAGGTGCGATTAAAAGCACAAGTGTGGACATAGCTATTAGCTATGTCCTCATTTGTGCTTTTTACCGTGGTTTGAAGCATAGACATTAATAACGAAGTAGACTGAGCATTTCCGAAACTTTCGTGTAAGCAAATTGAAAAGAGCAAAATCCACCAATGCACCCTACCTGTTAAGTTTCTTCTTCTGTAATGCACGAGAGATGTAGCTATTCGCGTACTAATAGAAATCTTTGTCCTTATTAATAGATTTTATTTGGCTTTAAATTTTTGTTAAGATACTTAAAAGAAAAAAAAAATGTTTACTTTAAATAAAAAAAAATATTTTAAAAGATCAATACTCTACGGAATTAACATATACTTAACATTCCAAAAGTAAATGTTTTTATTTATTTAAATTAGTAAACATTACTTTATAATTAGCACTGCTGAATTAATAAAATACACAAAATAAAATTATATTAATTTTTGACGTGAATACATTTTTAATGATGGTACGGGTACATAGTTTCACAGAGTCTAGTCGCACAGTGGAAAATTACATTTTTAAAATCCTTATAATTCCACTTGGCTGATAGCCCAGTGGATAAAGGCGTCAGCTGGGAATCGAAGGGTTTCCGGTTCAATCCTGTGCGACGGACTTGACTAAGAAAAGTAAAAAAGTAGCGATCTTGTGATCGGAGGGTTGGCAGCTTTGCTACAAAATACTAAGAATGTCGTTCATAACATCCACAAAAATTATCGGCGTGTATACGGGACTGGTGCACGATAAATCTGATCGGGGTCCAAAGTCCCGACGTCTATTGAAGGCGTTGAGTGCCAGTTCAGGTGTTTCCTTCTCATCTGACCATGGTTCAAAACGACGAGGCATCGTTCTCGGGTCTTTCATTCGAGATAGACCTCGAACCGTCGCCAATAGCCTACTGTGTAGCTCTAGTGCGACGTTATTTAACCAAACCAAACCTTTAGTTCCACTTGAAATCACCTTATAAATGAGTATCCCAAAAGCAAAAGCAGTTATATCCTAATATTAGGAAAGTGAGATTTTGGTGTCAGTACTTTGTAACTTTGGATTCAAAACAATAAAAATACAATAAAGCAACAAAAATATTTAATTTCTAGGAGTAGAGTGGTAATAGCGATTCTGCGCCAGGTGGAGCAAGTGGAGCGCATCCCCTCTGACCTCCCCCCCCCCCACCTCCCGCTCCCACTTGGAGAGGGGTTTAGGATGAATTAGCGTAGTGTCATGAGGTGTTTAATGAACTTGTTATTGTTTTGTATTAGAACAATAGGGGTGTTGGGAAGGGTTGGCGCGACCCGTGGATGTTCGGGTTTGAGGGGTGCATAAGGTCAACGCACTTCGAACCAGTTTCACCCCCGGCGCGCTGACCATCTCCCCTCCTCCTTCCCAATAAACAGGGCACCCCATCCCTTTTGTTATCCGTCGCTTTTGTATGTTTGACCGTTCTTTTCCACCTCACACTCCCCATAAGAGATTGTGAATATCTTCCCCATCTGACACAAATCATGTTTTATGAGATTTACCCATGCACACTAAGTACAGAGTCGCAATTTCGAGATATAAACCTAACGTCAATCATTCAATATATAAATCAGTTTCAATACCCATCATTTCAATCAAGGAATTTTGAGATATTACGGGAACAATAAAGTTACTAGACTTGCACCGATAAGCGAATAATTGTCAAAGTGCAAGGGCATTCTGTACCGAATATTTTGGAAAGAGTCATTACATTTTGGAAAGAGCCGAATACTTTGGTAAGAGTTTGAAAAGAGTCAGTGCCAAAAATTGACAAAGTTAGATTTTTTTTTTTAAGAATTTGCCTCAAAAGGCTTTTTGATTACCATTTTCAAAATTAACAAATATCCCTGCAAATTATTTTAATCTTTTACAAGAATACCGGTTTTGACAAATAATTCTTAAATTTACCCAATTTAATAACGATTTATTCGTTTTGAAGTTGTTTTGATTAGTCGCAAGTTATCGTTCTTTTTTTGTTTTTTTTGTAAGCAAGAACTTTTTAGAAATACTTTTTTGTGTCTTACTATAATATTAAAATCTTCGATCACATGAATGATACAAAGAATTCCTTTTGTGTGTGTGTGTGTGTGTGTGTGTGTGTGTTTCGTCTGTACTCTACTCTATATAGTATTTGAAAACCCATGTATTTGATAAGCATATTAAAAAACACGCATGAAAGATACTTAAAAGTAAACTAAAGTTACGCCGCCCACTAGTTGTTGTTCTTTTTTTTACTTTATGTTTGAAGTATTGTAGTTGAAAGGTCTTTTTTAATAATTCTTTTATAAATAAAAAACTAAATTATGTTTTGCCATCCGTTTAACAGTATTTTTAATAAAAGGTTTTAATTATATCTAAAACAATAAGATTTTATGTTTCCACAAAGACCTTGTCATTTCTTTCATGTCGTATTATTCCAATATTTACTTCATAACTTTGCATCTTCAACTTTGATATTTCGTTATAAAAAATACGTTTATGTTTTTTTTATATGTTATGAAATGACAAAAAAAATATTATTTGGGTTGAAATATAACATTCTATAAAATATTCTTATAAAAAATAAAAGTTACTTACTTCTATATAAACTCTATTGTACCCTTTACATTTTAGCCTACTCACCCAAAATTTTATTGTGACCAAATTGGTTGTGGCTTAGTCTAGCCTTAGTTGTAAAGATTTTGTGCAGAACTTTTAGAAAAAGTTGATGTTTTTTCTCTACATACATTTTTAGTTGATTAAAATGTGCATTTAAAAATTTCATATAATAGCTCTGAAAAATTTAGCCAAATTTCCGCATTAAAAAAATATTTTTAGTGGCGGCTTCTTGTTTACTTTTTGAAACATTCGCAAAACTTTGATTTTTTTTTTTGCATACATAAAAGAAATAAGTAATTCTTTATAAAAATTATACAGGAAATTATGTTAGTGTCTTTAGTTTATAATATAAAATACTTTAAAATGTTTAATCATTAAGCATGTAAGCAACTTCTAAAAAATATTTTTTTTTAATTGTATATTTTCCAAAAGCCAAAAATAATATCATTAAAAATAATTTTCATTATACTCTTTAAAAATAGCACAGTTGATAGAAATGTCGTTTAATTACAAATTGAATTTATTTTGAAACTTTAACTTAATCGAGGAACTTGTTTTCTGTCATATAATTCTTATGTAAATGTCGTATAATTTTTACGAATTTGGTACAAGAACAAATTGCTCAAAAGTTTTGTGGAGTTTGAGCTACAGAACTGCTTGACTAAATACATACAGTTTTAAGTAGTATAAAAGTGAGAGTTCTGGGACAGGCTAATCAGGGTTAAGGCTAATGTCGGAATTAGCCACGACAGATAAGGTTTAAGGTTCATATAGGATTAGGCTCATGTTAATAAGGGTTATCCTCATACTGATATTTGTACTGTTACACTAGGATATTTTGTGATATATTTGTTTTCGGAATCATGGATAGTTTCCAACATATAACGTCATTGATTAATGAATTAGAATTTACCTGATATGATATCTGAAAAGACTTGTGTATATCGGATGAGCTGGTAAATGGGGAAGTATGACTCGCACTCTCAAGTGCGTTCTTGTATTACTTAGACAGCCTATGAATTTTCGCATAGCCGGTCGTGTGAGATAGAAATAACATATTATGAATAAATAGTAAGTACGGGGAATATGTCATTTGTGGTTGCAACGTTGGGTTTATGGACAATTTTACTATTACGAAGAGGGCTTTTAGGACAAATAGCGTTGTAGGGGATGCTTTTTTATACAAGGATGCTTTTTTAAATGGGTGTGGGGGTGAAGGGTAGTGACGTAAGAGGGTTTTTCGGGTGACATACGTTGATTTTTATTTTGCCTTTTTAGTTGGGTATTGGTGGAAATTTGCGTCGCATTGCATCAACGCAGTTGACACTAAAGTTGTGCAATGGGCTACGACTGGAAGTTTGCAAAAGCTATGAAATAAAACGTATAACAGAATTAGATTAATATTTATTTTTATTTTAATATTTATTTATATTTTAATATTTATTTATAATTTAATATTTATTTATATTTTAACATTTATTTATATTTGTTTATACCGCGAACACTAGTGTATATTTTTTAACCATGGTTATTACGAAATAAAAGAAATTTGTTAGAATCGTTGACATTTTGCAACAGTAAATAAAATATACTACAGAATAAGATTAATATTAATATTTTGATATTTATGTATGTTTCATTATAATTAATTTAAATGTTAAAGTTGAATGTTATATACATAAGCAATTTTGCTAGAATGGTTTTAGTGTTGAAGAGAAAATATTTTTTATGTGACCATCTTGAGCAGTATACAATTTCTACACATAACTCTATGAAGAATTATCCTATGGGTTTAAATAACATAACCATCGTGTACAGGAGGGTGTACCGCGTTAACCAGGTTAATTAGTACAGCTTTTTACCTTTTGACATGTGTACCAAGGGTTTACAAAAAAGGCAGTTTATTGTATATAAAGAATTTATAAAATATATTTAAATTACAATTTATTTAGCGAATTTTAATCCATGTAAGTGAAAAAATAAGTAATTAATATAAAAGGTGATACTCTGAAAAAGTACCATGGACCTTGGGAACCAAAAACTTTATGTTACGGTTAATTAAACTTTTTATAAAAGTAATGTGTTCTTTAAATGTTTTTTTTTTACATTATACTTTGAATTCTTATTGTAAGAGAGAAAATAAAATATCGTTATGATTAGAAAATGGATCTTGCCTTGAGCACAATTAATTGCATTAGAATTATATACTGCTTAGGAATATGGGGTAAAAGTTACTGTATCGCAATGGTTGTGTGCTAGGTATGAGCAGATTAGGGGCTGGTATGCAGATAATGACATATTATTCGTTATAATACATCTTAATTACGTGTGTTTTGTATTTGGCTGTTTGATTGAACGTCACAGTGCAGCTACACAAAGGGTTTCATTTGAACCAGATAGATAGGTAAAGTTACTTTTTTATCGTGTCAATAGTTGGTTTGAAGGGTGATTTGTTTTTCGTAGTTGGTTGGTGGAATGAACGTTGCACTACAGTTACACAACGGGTGTTATTTTTAGGAATGCAAGTAAAGTTTGCTTTATAAGTTATATTTTTTTCTTAAGTTATTCACGACATGTGTTATGTTATTAAAATAAAATGTAACGTTTTATTAAATATCTTGGATTTTTTTTTTGTAACATGTTTAAAATTGCGTGTAATACATTTTTAAAGTTAATAAAAAATAACTTAAACACTTGTAAATTTTTGTATGTTATTACAAATTTAAAACTTTTACAAATTAACATTTTTATCTTATGTTATAAAATTACATTATAACAAAACGCATGGGGGGGGGGGGGGGGGGTGATGGTGGAAATAAGGTCACTCTACGCAAGGAGGAGTTAATAGGGCTGGCTGGTTATTTTTTCAAAGACTAAGGAGGCAACAAGTACCCATACCCATATGAGTACTGTTGAGGGTGTATGTAGAATTTTGACAAAATCAAATACTCATAAGCGGACAATTTAAGAGGTGTATTCGTTGAATTTGCCGACATAAAGTACCCATAGGGTGGTCGTTTGTGGGTGTACACACATATTTGAAAACGAGGAGTGTAGAGTGAGTAATAGACAAGAAAAAAATAATGACAATAAATATAAAATGAAAAAAGTTTAAGTGTACAATAAAATATAAAAAGAAAAACTTTAAGTGTACAATAAAATGTAAAAAGAATAAGTTTAAGTGTACAGTAAATTGTAAAAAGAAAAGTTTAAGTGTGAAATAAAATGTAAGAAGAAAAAAGTAAAGAAAATAAATATAAAAATAAAAAGTTTAAGTGAGAAATAAAATGTAAAAAGAATAAATGTAAAAAGTTTAAAAAAACCGGTAAATATAATAAGGAAAAAGTTGAAAAACAGTAATTGTAAAAATAAAAAAAGTTTAACTGAGAAATGAAATGTAAAAAGAATAAATGTAAAAAGAAAAAAGTTAAAAAACAGTAAATATAATAAGGAAAAAGTTGAAAATGAATAAATGTAAGAGTAAAAAAAGTTTAAGTGAGAAATAATATGTAAAAAGAATAAATGTGAAAAGAAAAAAGTTTAAGTGTGAAATAAAATGTAAGAAGGAAACAGTAAAGACAATAAATATAAAAAATAAAAAGTTTGTGAGAAATAAAATTAAAAAGAATAAATGTAAAAAAGTTACAAAACAGTAAATATAATAAGGATAAAGTTGAAAAATAGTCAATGTAAAAATAAAAAAAGTTTAAGTGAGGAATGAAATGTAAAAAGAATAAACGTAAAAAGAAAAAAGTTAAAAAAAACAGTAAATATAACAAGGAAAAGTTGAAAATGAATAAATGTAAAAATAAAAAAATTTAAGTTAGAAAAAATATGTAAAAAGAATAAATTTGAAAAGAAAAATGTTTAAGTGGGAAATAAAATGTAAAACCGAATAAATGTAAAAAGAAAAAAAGTTAAAAAAAACTGTAAATGTAAAAAGATAAAAGTTAAAAATTAGTAAATGTAAAAAAAATAAAGTTAAAGCGTAAAAAAAAGTTTCAAAATAAAAAAAGTAAAAACAATAATTGTAAAACGAGGAAAGTTTACGTGTAAAATACAATTTAAAAATGAAAATGTAAAAATAATAAAAAGTTTAACTGTAAAATTACATTTTAAAAGAAAAATGCAAAAAAAAGTTAAAAGTAAAAAGAAAATTTTCAAAAGTAAAAAAGAAGTTTCTTTAATGTAAAAAATAAATGTAAAAAATATTTAAAAAAAAAGTTTAATTGTAAAATTTTATCCATCATAAACTTTTTACCCGTATCCACCCAAAGCCATATGGTGTTACGGAGTGTACTAGCCCCAATAGGCGTAGATGCCAGAGGTGAGTTTTGTAAATGGTCTACCCACTAATCAAACAATAAGTGCCATATATATATTAAAATATTAGCAAAAAAAAGCAGCATTACTACTATAGACATAAAAAAAATATGAACAAAGTATTGAAAATAGAACCTTGAGTAACTTATAAATCTGTGTACAATAGGTGTCTATAAGTGAAACCAATGTATATATTTCTACTAAAATGTTGATACATATGCTAAATTTTTAACAAATTAATTAAAATATTTGCGACATAGAGAAATTGTTACATTAAATTAGTGGACGTACGCGTGACAAATTAAGTTAAGAAATTGATTCTTATAAAAAAATTAACATAACTACAGTTTTTTTTTATAATAACTTAAGTATATATACGATATTTTAACAAAGATTATGATATTTTAATAATAGTGTGTAGTATTTTATGAGAATTATACACATTTGCACATATGTTAGTTCCTGAAACAGAGTTATCGTAATCTTTAAAGACCAAGTGTTTGCTTGTTATATCACTAAAATGGTGCAATTTGGCTATATTTTGTAGCATATTCAAATGAAAAAAATGTACTTAAGTTATTATATAAAAAAACTGTAGTTACGTTAATTTTTTTTATAAGAATCAATTTCTTAACTTAATTTGTCACACGTTCGTCCACTATTTTAATATTTTTAATACATGTCATATTTTTTTTATCTATTTATAGACTGTTTTGTACAATTAAAAAAAAGTATGTAACAATTTCTCTATGTCGCAAATATTTTAATTAATTTGATAAAAATTTAGCATATGTATCAACATTTTAGTAGAAATATATACATTGGTTTCACTTATAGACACCTATTGTACACAGATTTATAAGTTACTCAAGGTTCATGTCTATAGTAGTAATGCTGCTTTTTTTTGCTAATATTTTAATATATTTATGGCACTTATTGTTTGATTAGTGGGTAGACCATTTACAAAACTCACCTCTGGCAACTACGCCTATTGGGGCTAGTACGCTCCGTAACACCATATGGCTTTGGGTGAATACGGGTAAAAAGTTTATGATGGATAACATTTTACAATTAAACTTTTTTTAAAAATATTTTTTACATTAAAGAAACTTCTTTTTTACTTTCGGAAAATTTACTTTTTACTTTTTTTTGCATTTTTCTTTTTAAATGTAATTTTACAGTTAAACTTTTTATTATTTTTACATTTTCATTTTTAAATTGTATTTTACACGTAAACTTTCCTCGTTTTACAATTATTGTTTTTACTTTTTTTATTTTGAAACTTTTTTTTACGCTTTAACTTTATTTTTTTTACATTTACTAATTTTTAACTTTTATCTTTTTACATTTACAGTTTTTTTAAACTTTTTTTCTTTTTACATTTATTCTGTTTTACATTTTATTTCCCACTTAAACATTTTTCTTTTCAAATTTATTCTTTTTACATATTTTTTCTAACTTAAATTTTTTTATTTTTACATTTATTCATTTTCAACTTTTCCTTGTTATATTTACTGTTTTTTTTTAATTTTTTTCTTTTTACGTTTATTCTTTTTACATTTCATTCCTCACTTAAACTTTTTTTATTTTTACATTGACTGTTTTTCAACTTTATCCTTATTATATTTACTGTTTTGTAACTTTTTTACATTTATTCTTTTTAATTTTATTTCTCACTTAAACTTTTTATTTTTTATATTTATTGTCTTTACTGTTTCCTTCTTACATTTTATTTCACACTTAAACTTTTTATATTTATTGTCTTTACTGCTTCCTTCTTACATTTTATTTCACACTTAAACTTTTTTCTTTTCACATTTATTCTTTTTACATATTATTTCTCACTTAAACTTTTTTTACTCTTACATTTATTCATTTTCAACTTTTTCCTTATTATATTTACTGTTTTTTAACTTTTTTCTTTTTACGTTTATTCTTTTTACATTTCATTTCTCAGTTAAACTTTTTTTATTTTTACAATTACTGTTTTTCAACTTTTTCCTTATTATATTTACCGTTTTTTTTAAACTTTTTACATTTATTCTTTTTACATTTTATTTCTCACTTAAACTTTTTATTTTTATATTTATTTTCTTTACTTTTTTCTTTTTACAATTTACTGTACACTTAAACTTATTCTTTTTACATTTTATTGTACACTTAAAGTTTTTCTTTTTATATTTTATTGTACACTTAAACTTTTTTCATTTTATATTTATTGTCATTTTTTTTTCTTGTCTAATACTCACTCTACACTCCTCGTTTTCAAGTATGTGTGTACACCCACAAACGTCCACCCTATGGGTACTTTATGTCGGCAAATTCAACGAATGCACCTCTTAAATTGTCCGCTTATGAGTATTTGATTTTGTCAAAATTCTACATACACCCTCAACAGTACTCATATGGGTACTTGTTGCCTCCTTAGTCTTTAAAAAAATAACCAGCCAGCCCTAATAATTCCTCCTTGCGTAGAGTGACCTTATTTCCACCATCTCCCCCCCCCCCCCCCCCCCATGCGTTTTGTTATAATGTAATTTTATAACATAAGATAAAAATGTTAATTTGTAAAAGTTTTAAATTTGTAATAACATACAAAAATTTACAAGTGTTTAAGTTATTTTTTATTAACTTTAATGTAACTTTACAATGTAAATATATTCTAATACTTTTATGTTCTTTAAAAACATATTTTTAATTTGTGATAATTACAATGAATTTATACGTATATATATATACATATGTCACGACATTATTTTTTCCAAGAACAATTTGCTGAATAAAATAAAATGTTGATTTAAGGAAATTGGATAAAAAGGAATCTTCCTAAATAAATTTTTGAAAGAATGAATTTTTTTAACGTGTTTAATTAAAATAATTAAAAAAATAATTGGAGTACCACACATTTAATTTTATTTCGAAAGAAAATAAAAATTAAATTAAATAATAAATATTAAAAAAAAATTTGAATAATGACGAATGCTCTAAGTAATTGTGTGAAGATATTCAAAACTTTAAACAAATATTTACTTACAATTATTTTAAAAAAAATAATAATTTAGAATTAACTTACATAAACATATAAGCTGTAAATTTCAATAAATCGACAAAATAAAATGTTCATTAAAAATAACTTTAAAAAACAATAATTTTGATTAAAATTAATTTTAAATGAAATTGCACAGATATCAGTTACAAATTTCATTTTAATTACAAAGAAATAAATTTGAATAAAATTAAAACTTTTAAATAAAGTTTTGATTAATGACCAATGTTCTAAGTAAATTTCTGAAGATTTAAAATTTTTTAAATAAATTTTAACGTGCAATTATTGAAAAAAAAATTTGCAAGTAAACATTATTATTAAACATTTTTACTAAACATTATTTTATTAACGCAATTATTATTATTTTTTAAAAAATAATTTAGAATAACATATGCATAAACTACAAATTACAAGTCTGCAAAATAGAATGTTCATTAAGATAAAAAAAAAACTGTCAAATAAAACTTTTATTAAAATTAAATTCCAAAATAAATGTTTGAAAAACTTAAAAATATTTATACAAATATATATTTATAATGACTTTTTTAAAGTTAATTTTGAATACCCATTCATTTAATCAAATAAACATTCTAATAAATCATAAATTTCAATTTCTATTAAAAAAAAGCTAAATACTTAAAGTTGAAAATTATTACTTTCTTAAACCTACTTTCGTTATTTTATATATTAATTTTTTTATTATGAAGTGTTAAGTTGAATTTATTGATTTCGTGTTTCTTCGTAACAATTGGTAACTACAAAATAATTTCGGGTTTCCTTTCTATAATCCGTCAAGAAATACAAATAATTATCCTTTTTACAAATAATACCCTTCAATAAAAGCAATATCGGCAATTTATAATCTCAAATTCAGCCAAAACGCTTTAAAAATAATTTGACACATAGCAAATTTGCCGTGTCATAACGTGCGAGAAACTCATTTCAGGTGGGGTTTAGTTCCAATATATCTCACTGGCGCGCTGTCGGCGTTTCTACAAAATGATTGAGTGGAACCTCTGTACGCGTAGCTATATACTCTGTGGCGCCACATATGCGGTATTCGCCGAATTCCGAACAACGAAACCTTCGATATTCGCCTAAAGATGCATGTGTGGATGGGTCGCTCGGTATTCGGCAAGTGCCGCGTTGCTCGCGTTTCGACGATTTTCAGCACCACACTACAAAGTGCTCGCCTTTGTAAACGTCCCCAGGATTATTTGAAAAACAACTGTTTCTCATATATTATTTTTGACTGGCACTAGCCAACTTCTTGTTTTATATTGATATGTAAACGTCCAAGGAACATGGTTCACATGCCATGCATTTTCGTACTTTGTCTTACTGGCTCCTAGGCCAAACCCCACTGTATATAACTTTACGTATTTTGTCGCGGAAAACCTTATTAGTGCCATGTATTTTACCCAATATATGTCATATTGTGGCTTATATGCCAATTTTCACTGTCTTTTTCACTGTGTATACATATGCTGTTTTGTCCCGTTCTGTCCGCGTAATGTCCTTACTTGTATATTTTATATACATGCCATTTATTATTATCTCATAAGTCATGTCTTTTTACTAATAGTCAAATAGGAGGTTAGGGGGGCTACGCCCCCAGGTACTCCAAACGCTTCGCTCATACATTAAGCGAGCAAATTGAATAATTGCGTTTCCCACTTGTTTCGGGAAAATGGAACACATCTCGAAGCGAGCTCAATGGTGATTGGCTATCGATATTTTATTCTATATTTTGACAGCCAATTACCATTTACTATCAATATAGTACTATTTTCTTTTTTTATTTAAAGAGGAATATTGTTCTTTTCGTATCAATTTGAGTTTAAAATATATCGTGGTGTTTGTTGTGCTATTATTTTAGAATTTTTATTTAGTTTATTCATTTATTTTTATGAAGTTGTCTGTTTCACTTAAATATTTGTGTTCCATTTACTTATTTCATTTATTTATCAATTAAATTATTTCATTTTATTACTTATTTATATATTTGAAGCATTTAACTATTTTTATGCAGATGCGAAAAAATGAAGCTATTATTTTAACATTTCTATTCGAGTTTTCAATGTGTTTAAACGATTTGAAGTCTCACGACCTAAATAAAATGGAGTTTTGTCATGAAACGTCTTTAAAACCATCTATAAAGGGTGTTTGTAAGGACATAGAAGTCATGATAGAAACACCATTTTACGCTTTTAGGATAACCGATTCCGACACTATAACTTTCTAAATATAGCACGTTTGACATAAATTTGGTCCAGCCGATGATCTAAAGTTTCATATTTAAAAAACTTTTGGTGTTTTGAGCTTTTTTTTTTATCGTATATTTACTTGTTTAGTTCGTCTACTTAAAACAATTCCTTCGTTTATTAAGTTGTGAATTTTACTAAATTATTTGTTCAGATCATTTTTATATTTATTAATTAATTTCATTTATTTGTTTTTTCATTTAGATTTCTTGCATTTAACTGTTTTTCTGAAGACACAAAAATATGAAAATATTTAAATAGTATTTTAAAACCTCGAAATGAAATTTCATTGTTTTAAACGTTTTGAAGAATCTTGAGTTGAAAAATAAAATGTGGTTTTGATGTGAAACAATTTTAAACCAGGTGATACATTCTGATACTATAACATAGTAAAATGAAGCACGATTGTTATAAAAGAAAATTTGGCGAGGATTCGTGTAAAATCTTGAACTAAAGCAAAGCACGTACAGAGAGCGGACGTGGAACATACGCGGAATCAGGCGTAGCAGTTTGCATATTTTCCTCTGTTAGCCAGGTTTCCGTTGATAAACGAACCTTATTTAGATATTAGTTATCGGTATTACTTAATATGTCAATTTTAAATCTATATAAGATAGGTTTGGTTGAATTGACGTCGCACTAAAGTTACAGAATAAACTACGAACGACGGTTCGGGTTTTCTCCCCATAGAAAAATTCGGGAACACTGTTTTTTTCATTGTGAGACGTGGTCAAATGACATCGACAACACCTGAGCTGGCACCCCACTGGTTAATTTTTATACAAAAAATTTCAAACGTTTAAAAATATATATAAGTTTTCAACACCATTGACATTGAAGCAACAATGCCAAGTATTTTACTTTTATTGTTGCTGAATACTTCATTTTTATCGACATGATATTACAAGGCTATATTCGTAAAGGCTTTTTTAATCCTTAAATAAATTTTAGGAATTTTAATATAACAAATTTTTTTTCTTACAAAAACATCACTTTAAATATCAATCGCAATAGCATGTAAAGTCATGAACGTAAAAATTAGAAAAAAGTACTAGGTTTAGGTATTTCGAAAACTACTCAAAATAATTGAATAAATCTAGATTTTGATAAAGTTTATTTTACACAGTGCACAGAGAGTGATATGCGGTGGCTACGCTAACAAACACAAAAATCGCGCAGCTTTTACTACGAGTAACACCGGGCCATATTGTTAAAATACCAATAAAACAGTAATTAACGATAGAAATTTTTCCGAAAATGGATAAACAAAAGCAAAGTGTCAATCTTTATACATTTAATCTCGACATCAAATTTTGAATAGTATTCACTGTCGAATATTAATATAATTTTTTTTAATGAACTCTATGTTGACCTGGTGTCGATATTATATCTTGTAAACAAATAATCGTTAGTACATTGGCTAAGAAAAAAGCAAACGATAATTTCAATATGTTAAAAGATACGGAATAAAAACCAGATCCCCAAGACAACGTCAACGTGCATAAAGTCCATTATTTATACTTAGTTAAAAAATGGATTGACACTAAAGAAATTTTTATATGTAGTATGCAAATTCAATTGTCAAAATGCGAAATATTCGGTGAAAAATTTTGCCAGAACACTTAAAGTTTTTCGAACTGATTATTGTTTGTATTTTATTATCGTTATCGCTAAAGCAAATATATTGAGAGGGAAATATATATATTCTAGAACTGAAAATTAAATCATTTTTAAGTGTACCAACAAAATTAGGATACACTGTTTTTGTAATTTTTCAATATTCTATGCTACAAAATTTCAACGGTTTCAAGGAATCTCCATGTGCATGGCATTCTGGAATCTATGAAAATAATAATAAAATATTGCACTCGCAAATGGCTATGAGCAAAATAAAAATGTAAAAAAAAAAAAAAAAAAAAAACTGATTTCCAATTTAAAAAAAAATTCATTGTAATTATCACAAATTAAAAATATGTTTTTAAAGAACATAAAAGTATTAGAATATATTTATATTGTACAAATCTGTTAATAAAATAGAATATTTTTCCATCATAAAAAATATTGTAGTATACTATTTTTATCAAAATTTATATTTATATTTTTATTAAATCCGGCCATGCTTCCTACTGCGAATAAATGTTCTGAAATCGGCAAGTATACTCGCAAGAAGCCGAGTTGCTCAGGTTTTTGTAATCCGAGCAAGTAATAGTAAATCGCTCGGGTTAGGGCGAGTCGCTCGGGTTAAGGCGAGTCGCTCGGTATTCGGCGAATACCGCATATGTGGCGCCGGCTTCACTTTTGTGCACATTAAAGCACCTTTATTTGTACTAGTAATGCACTAGTAATGCACCTTTATTTCTAGAGTGAACACTGATATTTTATATCCACCTACTGGCTATATTGCAATTTCTCGGCTGTGCGTTCTGCTACTGAGCAGAATTCCTCTTCGTTTTCATCATCGGTTTCACTTGTAGTTTTTCCTTTGTTGCTGTTTGCTTTATAAAATATCAACTCTTTGTAGTAATTGTCATGTGTTATGATCAGTGGTGGATAGTGGCATTTTTGGTAGCTTCAGCAAAGTGCGTTTTTGGGTGCCCTTCACTATGCAATTTCTCCAAGAGTAATACGGAAATGAATTCTTTGGTTTTGATTTCTTCATTTGGTACATAAGTATGTTTACCTGTGTTGCACCATGAACAAGTTCTGCAAAATCAGCAACTTTTTGTGTAATTGCTTTTTTAACATGCACTTAATTTCATACACATCACTTAAAAACAGAAAAACAGCACCGATTCCATCTACAGCACCCGTATCATAAGCTGTTGAAAAAAACTGTCAATGAAAACTGTTAATATTTAAGTTTGATTTAAGTGCTGGCATGTTTGCAAAATTATATTTTTGTTTAAATTGGCCTGTGCAACCATCAAAAAACTGGATACACTTTTGACCGATGCAATTTCTTGGAGATGCTGCATTAAAATGTTATGCAAACACATTCACAGAAAATCTGTCTTTTATTATATAATAGTCTTTTGATATCGTTTCAAAATATGCATTCTGTATTCCTACATTCAAGTTAGATGTCACAGCACCAGTGCCGTAACACAATGTATTTTTTCGGAGAAGGGGGGGGGGGGGGGGGGGGGAATCAAAATAAGAAATTTCCCAACTTAACGATTCGAAATTTCCAACTCAACAGAGCTGAAAGTTCCCAGTTCCAACTTATCGGCATTTTTAAATCTTTTTTTATATGCCCTATTATGCAATATAGTTCTCTCACAAGCATTGATTTGTTGCACCCATATTCAAATGCAGTGTCCGTTCTGAGGTCTAATTTAAATGTAATGATACAAGTTAAGCCATTTCTAATCTTCCATAGCTTTCATTTGCTAATAATATTAATTTTCTTCAGGCATAAATTTTCTCAACTTGGAGATTTTTAGAAGTTGAAATTCCCAACTTTCAGGGTTTCCAGATTATAGTGGGGTCGTGCTCCTTTCGGTGCGACGGGCCTGCACAGCACGCTAAATCAATAAATCTTTATAAATGAAGAAAATAAATCTGCAACCGTCCTATGAATTACTTTGAAAGTTTTATGAAAACCATAAGTACACACATTCTGAGGACCTGCTGCCATAATTGTTCTGTAATTTTAAATAAATAAAAATTAAATCATTCATTTTAAAAGTATGAATGAATACAATTTAATTTGTTTTAAATTTACAGAATATAATTAATTATTGACAAACTACTTAAGAACTTATTCTTAAAAAGGGAGAAACCAACTAAACTTAAAAAGTTGTTTTTATTTTGGTCCGAAGACAACCTATTTTATTTACTTGACAGGATGTTCTATGCATGACACAAAAAATAAATGATGTAAAATATGTATTATTCCACCAAATCAGAGATTAAAAGGTTTAAAGTAAAAATGTTAAGTAGTTTTTACAAATTTGAAACTTTTATATGTTTTATCCACAGATTCGTGGTTCGATGCCAGGCGATGGACTTGACAAAGAAAAGTAAAAAGTAGTGATCTTGTGATCGGAGGGTTGCCAGCTTCGCTACAAAATACTAGAAAAATCGTCCAGAACATCCGCAAAAAGTAACGGCGTGTAGGGTCAGGTGGGGGAAAGTGGTCATAAAAACAGGCATTTTTAACTTTGCAGGAATATAAATATGAGAAATTTTCTAAAAAATATTATTATTTTGGATTTTATTTTACATTACATTGTTCTAGAGTACATTAGAATACACTTTAAAAATATGTTTTGAGAGTAACACCTTTTAATGACATATTTTTTTTGGTCATGTTTTTATGAAAACTTTACCCCATGGGGTGGGGTAAAGTGGTCAGTGTGTGGGGTAAAGTGGTCATATTGAAGAAATATGACATAAAAAAGAAATTATAAGTTAACAGTGCCATTTTATTACTTAAAAATATTTTACACAACTTCTATATTTGTGAACTATTATTTAAATTATAAATTTAAATAATATTATTATTAAATTATAAATTTATAGTGTTCTCTATGGTAAAAAGTTTTTTTTTAAGGATATTTTCATAACTTCCGACTCTTTGTTTTTTCAATGTCGTTATATTCTAAAAATGTGTAGTAGTCACCAATTTAAGATTTTTCTAGATATTTAATGAAGAGTCCCATTACTATCTCAATCTTGTCCAATAAACTGTTTAATTGATTTCTTCCCTTCATATTTTACTAACATCCCACAAATATGTTTTTTTTCAAATTTGTATATCTGTGGCACAAATTGGCTCAAAAGAATTTGTTGACTTGATAATTTTCTGGGGTTTTTTTTGGCATCCCTTGTTCTTTTTTGTAGAGAAAGTGAAACTGTTTCTTTTGTTTTCATTTTTAGAGTTATATACAAAAATTTAAATTGCATATATCAGATATTGATGGTTCTGAATTCTGATGAATATCTATTTGTTGATCTGGTGAAGTCAATGGGCAATTCTGTTATTTAGGTAAGGACATTGTTATGTTTGGTCAATTTGTTTGTTGTCAGTTTTTCACAAATTCAGAGGTAATCAGGTCTTGGTGGTCTCATCACCCAATGGACTTTCTCTGCTATTAGGATATTTAAGATACATTTGGATTTAATTTGTTATATCGGAACGATCAAGGGATGTCGAACATAGGCAATGAATCTGAAGCTTTTAACGATGCAAGATTCTTCTTCGAACCCATGATAAAATTTATTATAAATAACATATAATCGGGGTCCAAAGTCCCGACGTCTATTGAAGGCGTTGGGTGCCAGTTCAACATGTGTGAACATGTATGTGTTCCCGGGTCTTTCCTTTAAGATAGACCCCGAACCGTCGCCAATAGCCCACAATACAGCTCTAGTGCGACGTTAATTAACCAAACCAACTCGCAACGCTAAGCCGAAAAAGAAGAAATAACGCCAACTCCTCAAAACAGCCAACAAGAAACGAACGCCCGACGGGACTAAGCTTATATAAACGCTGCACAACTCCTAATGTTAAATCGTGTCCGTAAAACATATTCCAGAACCCGAACTACATTTCGTAAAAAAATAAATAAAACCAGTATTGGTGGAACTGTATCCGTGCAATCTTTAATTTAATGCAAGAATATTTTTTTTAATTGAAAATTACCGGAGATATAGAGTTTTTTAATTTGCGTAAAGTTAGTCGATTTGTCACTTTTTCCAAATTATGAAGCCCGAATTTGTTAAACAAGCTAGCGAATTTGTTAAACAAGCAAACCAACTCGCAACGCTAATCCGAAAAAGAAGAAATAACGCCAACTCCTCAAAACAGAGACACTACATTATTCAACCGATTCTTTTGATTAATAGCTTATATGATAGCTTTATGCAATTACTCGGTACCTTTGTTATTTTTAATTTATAATATAATTTATTTGTATGTTTAATTAGCTAAAAAAGTAATTAAATAATATAAGCCGGAATTTTCGCCGTCAGGCAATTATTTCCCGTATATGAACTCCTTCCACTTTCCGGTCGCCAAAGCAAATTATGTTTTAGAGCGGTGTAATAAAAGTTAAAATTCTCGGTAAATAATACGCTCTACAAAATAAAAGTTATACCTTGTGTAAGATAAAAATTTCGTTTATTCAATGCAAAATTTTTCATATCACTTGGACAATTATTAATGAAGATAGAAGCATTTCAAATAATTAACAGAAAAAAGTAAATGAAAATTTTTTGGAAATCACCTGCAAAATAAATTTGTAATTTAACTTTTTTTCTCTATAATTTATACCTATGGATATAATTTTAAAAAAAACAACTGATTTTTGACGCCATTTTTCAAGATGGCGGCCAACGCCGTTGTGGTGCAAGGGTACAAAATTAATATATTGTACCTGTATTGAGCGGCAATTGTGATTGAAAAGGGAAATTCGATAGAAATTTATTGTTATACTAATTTGTTCAGTCTTTTTTTTATTTGTGTTTATAGGGTGTGAGGGAAATTAACTTTTTTTTAATTTAGAAATTTATATATTAATAATAAAATTAACTCGCATATAATCTGAAAATATATAAATAATTATTTAATATAACGTTTTCATTTTCAAAATTAGGAAACGTATTGGAAGTAATATGTTTTCATTAAAAAAAAAAATAGGGAACGTGTCGCAAATAATGCTTTTATTTGAAAAAATTAGAAAACATATCGAAAAAAATGTTTTTATTTTAAAGCACATTGGAAAGCCTTCATACACGCTGACGCTTCATGTATTTCACCTCTACATAAATGCAATGTGTGCAACAAACAATTTAATGAAAAGGAGAATCTTTTTAGGTACCTCTTTTTCCATATTGTTTTTAAAAAGCAATCCCCTAAATTCCGGAAATATCTTGTTTTAGTGTTTGAATTCGAAACTCACACTGGAAAAAAACCTCATACACGCAAAAAAGTGTGCAACCAACAATTGAAGAAAAAGAACCTTTTTTAAGCGCACTTCATTTTACCCCCATTGTTTTTAAAAAGCAATCCTACTAAATTTCGGAAATATCTTGTTTTAGTATTTGAATTCGAAATTTCACACTGGAGAAAAACATACATACAAAGTGTGCAACAAACAATTTCCGGAAAAAAACATTTTTACGCACTTCCTAATTTCCATTATTTTTAAAAAGCAATCCTGATAAATTTTGGGAATCCACATTGCTTCTAAAAAATCCTCCTACATTTCGGAAATATCTTGTTTTATTAGTATTTGAATTCGAAAATCACACTGGTGCGCAACAAACAATTTACTGAAAAAAAATCTTTTTATATAGGCAATTTCCCCATATTGCTTTTATAAAGCAATCCTACTTAACGTATTTTAATAACTTTCGCCCGATAACTATCCAATCCTATTTCTGAAAGTTTTACATATCAATTTATGCACATACAGCTCTCTAAGCAAACACTGAATACAGCCGCCATTATTGAAATCTCGCGCAGTGTGTTCACTGGACGGTAAAACACCCAGCGCTGATCTTCACAAAATTGCAAACCGACCAATCATATACGCTTTTTCGATTTGGCTTGGTTTTGGCCTTATTTTCTCCGCAACTGCGGCGATAAGCTATAATGTTTGTTTTTGTTCGAACCTGGTTGCAGTTTTGAACACTCCGAAATTGAAACTTGTAATATATTACAAAACGGGCTGGTTTTTTCATGAAATGACCCAGGATTTTAACAATTCTGATTATGCCCCATAACTTCATTAATTCTCACTGTAATAATTGTATATATGGATTATTATTATATATGTAATTTGAAACTTATTATTCTTATATATAATATTCATAGGTATGTGGGATTTTCATAAAAACTTAAAATTTTTACAATACTAAACATATTTAGGATAAAATTCAAAATTACCATTTAATAAAGTTCATGACATTCCGCTTCATAAAACATATTTAATGTTTTATGAAGCGTTAATCCTAGAAATTTGGTGCATATATGAATTTGTAAGGAATTAAATGGTAAAGGTATTAATGTTTAAAACTGTTGTATAACAAAAAAAATAATGTATTAGCACATATATTAATGATTTTTTGACGTTTTTAAGCAGAAATTCAATTGTGGACAAAATGTCACAACAATAACATTTCGCAATTTACTTGAAACAATGCAATTAATTCATGTGTTATCAAATAGATTTAATAGTTTTTCCCTTTTGAAGAGATATAATTTCCCTACTATATCTGTAAATTTGAGTTCTGTACTCTCATATAAATCTCTGGAATTCTATCTTATAAAACAATTATTGTATTTTTTCCACTGGTAGCTCAAGAGTAAAATAATTTTGATTTACTAGACTAAACAATACTTCATTACAATTAATATGTAATTAATACGCTTCATAAAACATTAAATATGATTTATGAAGCGGAATGTCATGAACTTTATTAAATGGTAATTTTGAATTTTATCCTAAATATGTTTAGTATTAAAATTTTTAAGTTTTTATGAAAATCCCACATACCTATGAATATTATATATAAGAATAATAAGTTTCAAATTCCATATAAAATAATAATCCATAGGTACAATTATTACAGTGAGAATTAATGAGGTTATGGGGCACAATCAGAATTGTTAAAATCCTGGGTCATTTAATCAAAAACCATCCCATTTTGTAATATATTACAAGTTTCAATTTCGGAGTGTTCAAAATTGCAAGCAGGTTCGAACAAAAATAAACGTTATAGCTTATCGCCGCAGTTGGCGGAGAAAATAAGGCCAAAACCAAGCCAAGTCGATAAGCGTTTGTGATTGGTCGGTTTGCAATTTTGTGGGGATCAGCGCTGGGTGTTTTACCGTCCAGTGCTGCGAGGAGCGAAAACTCGGCGCGATTGGGCTTGCAACGCCGTGTACATGTGCGAGATTGCAAATTGCATGAAACTCGCGCAACTTTTCTCGCTTGTGTACACGGGGTGCGAGATTTCAATAATGGCGACTGGGGGCTGTATTCGGTGTTTCTTTAGAGAACTGTAGGTGTATAAACTAATATGTAAACTTTCAGGAGTAGGTAGTTTTAAAAAGCAATTAGTTGGTAATCGAGGGATTGTTATTCATATGCGTTTAAATGGGATTGCTTTTTAAAAGCAATGTGAATAAGGAAAGTGCGTATAAAGGTTCTTTTCAGTAAATTGTTTGTTGCACATACACACATATGAGGTTTTTCTCCGGTGAGTTTCGAATTAAAATACTAAACAAGGTATTCCCGAAATTTAGGGGGCTTCCGAAATTCCGGAACCCAAAGCATTGTTGTTTGTGCTAAAATCAGGCACTGCCTGTGTTGGTCGCCAAGATCGTGTGAACGTTGCAAATATCGCTTTTTCAGAAAAGTCGCCAAAGGGGATCATTCAATGCAGTTTTACAAAAAAAAATATATATATTTTTTCAAAGGTTGATTGTTAGATTATTTTAGATATTGGCAACGCTAACACGTTCTTGGTGACAATTTTAAAATACTTCCAATATGTTATTTTATAGTTTTTCAAATTGAAAAAATTGTTTCCAACGAAAGTTATACGAAATAAAAAGTTATACTAAATTTAGTTATACGAAATAAAAACATTTTCAATATGTTTTCTAATTTTTCAAAATGAAAGCATTATTTGCAATACGTTTCCTAATTTTTCAAAATAAAAACGTTATATTAAATAATTATTTATATCTTTCAGATTATAAGCGAGTTAATTTTATTTATATATAAATTTCTAATTTAAACAACTAAATTTCCCTCGCAAGTCGCACCCTAAACACAAATAAAAAAAGACAAATTATTAGTATAACAATAAATTTCAATCGAATCTCCATTTTCAATCACAATTGCCTCGCCCGTCTTAACTGAAACGACATTCCCTTCGTGTGCGAGCCGTGGTGACGTGGACACAGCTCTGCAAGTTCTAGCGGGTAAGAAATTGGAAACGACTTTCGACGAGGAAAATCGCACTGCTCGTGGAAACGGTCAAGCGAGTTTTTTGCACGGTTATCGCGCGAGTTTTCTTGTTCGTCGACACATAGCTTTAATCATTGGAAAATCTCAGTTAATTTGTTATTTTGTGAATAATCGATACTTAATGTAGAAAAACGGAGAATTTCACGAGTATGTAGCATTTTTAAAAATTAGAAATATTTGCGATTTTCTTCAAACGGGAATGATATCACTCGAAAGTTAAAATGATTATAACTCTAATTTCGTTGCGAATGCAACTTCAAACGGTACTCTTTTGAGAATCTTTATTAATATTTGTCCGAGTGAAATGAAACTTACTGCATCAGGTATGTAAAGCTGTCGTCTTTCAGATGATACTTTTTATTTTATAGAGCATATTATTTATCGATAATTTAAAAGTTTTACTGAAGCTCGTGAACACAACTCGCCTTGACGGCCGGAAAGGTAGGTGACTATATTTGGGCATTTATTGACTGCTTGGCGAGATTGTTTTTTATGATATAATTACTGTTTTAGCTAATTAAATATAAATAAACTTTATATTAAACTAAAAGTAACAAAAGAGCCTCAAGTGGTGTCATAAGCTGTTATTAATCTAAAGAATCGGTTGAACATTGAATGCTACTTGGGCTAAATTTTTTTTCTTAATTTGAAAAAGTGGCATATCGGTTAATTTTACGCAAATTAAAAAAACTTTGTACCTCCGTTGATTTTCTATTTTTTTTTTATTATTATATAAATTAAAGGTTGCGCTGATACAGTTCTACCAATACTGTTTTTTACGAGCCACATATGGGGTTCTAGATATGTTTTACGAACATGGTTTTTCCCATTTTAACATTGGGAAGTTGGTCACAGTATATTATAATGGTTTGGTCGTACATTCTTTTCTTGTTGGCTGCTTTGACAAGGTAGCATTTTTTTTTTTTTGGCTTAGCGTTGCGAATCCAAATGGGGTTGCTTGATTTTAACATGATTTTACATTGATAAGTATATTTAAATATCCCTTTTTGAACTGCAAATAGTTAAGGGGTCCTTAAAAAGTAGTAAAACGTTCCTAACAACTTTTTATTTTTACAAATCTGTATTAAACTTATGTAAATTTCTGAATTTTGAGCAAATAACATTTTATCTTTAACTTTCTAGGTATGGATAAAGAAGAATGTATTTTGAAAACTGACAATTTACAATTCCCTGAAGGTAAGGTTTAGTGTTCTGTTCTTATAGAGGAAAAATAAACTTAACACTTCTATAACATTCACATATTTGTCACAAGATGTTTATCATGATGTTATTAACATTTTCTAAAGAAATATTTAAAAGTTTATAAATCTTGTACCATTGGTAACCCAAAGGTGCATAAAATATTTAACATACTATGTAGAAAAGTAGATTAAAAATCATGTTTAGTTTTAATTCTCAAAAGCGATATATTTTTATAGTTTTTCAAGAAAATTAAATAATTGTATTTTTGGACTAATTGTGAATATATGGGAGATGGTATTTGTCCTCAGAGAACTGGGCGGGGAGAGGGAGCAATTTCCAAATCATCACAAAAAAACTCATAATGTAAATAATTTAATCATCGGTAACACACATCACCCATTCATAACGCCAACCATGATTGTCCGAAGGGGGGCATACATTATTTTTGGTCCGGCCAAAACCAAATAATTTTAATTAAATTTAATAATAATTTTAAATTAGTAATTTTATTTTATAATAATAATTTTTTAAGTAGTCATTTTAATTAGTAAATTTAATTAATATTAAATTAGTAATTTTATTTATAATAATAATTTTTTAAGTAGTAATTTTAAATTAGTAAATTTAATTTATAATATTTTTTTATTTCAGCAGTAATTTTAAATTAGTAAATTTAATTTTTAATATTTTTTTAATTTAAGCAGTAATTTTAAATTAATACTTCTAATTAATTAAATGAGATATAAATTAAAAGCTTTATTTTCGCCGGTTAATCTTCGGTCATTTCCTAATTCAAATTACTAACAAAACTTGCTGACATTTTACTGGGATTTAAGACTGTCAGCTATTTATTGATGGTGGGTCAGGGTTAAAGCATTCTCCCTAGAATACTCTTTATCATGTAGGAATATGACGTGACATGGGGGAGGAGGTTTCATTGGTTGCGTGCCGTAGCAAAACTTGCTAGAAAAATAATTCTGAAATTTCTTCCTCAAGCTTTGCTGTAAGTAACTTGTTATAAAAATCACTATTTCTAATAAGAAAATACACACAGTGGAAATATTAAAAATGACTGTTTTTAACTGCAATAATTTATCGGGATGTGACATGGGGGTGAGAATAACTAGATAATGAAGGGTAATTATGATGCAAAATAACGTGATGTAATAAATGGACGCACCCTAAAGTATTTGCCGCCTTGAGAAAGTTGTCGTATGTTAAAGGAATATTTTTACGTTTAGTAGGTACATTTAATCAAGGAAAAAATTATTTTATGTGAATCACAATTTTTCTTCAGAGATAAACGATTCAAAGTTTTTTTTTTATAGTTTAGCCAACTAGTTTAAAAAGAAATTTTAAACACTTTTACAAAACTAAATAAAAGGGAGAATGTATAATAAAAAAATAAAAATAATTAATAAAATATATAAACATTAAAACAAATTAGAATATTAATACCAGCCAAACAAAAAGAAACAAGCTTCTTTTAAATGCTTGCCTAATGATCAAAACGAGATGCAGCGTCGCAGAAAAAAAAGGTTCTGAACACAGATTTAAACGGGAATCTGTAGACCAGGCTCTTAATTAAAGCCAACTTTTCTTTTATGTGCCCTACGTATTTATAATAGTTAAATATAATTTTTAATGACCCCCCCCCCATAAATTTTTTCAAACGAATGTGCATCAATCTTACGAATGATCAAAACCTAAGTTACAAAAAAAAAGGCGGAAAACCGCGTTTCAGCGTGAAAATGGCACGTCTGAGTGACAGAAACCTAATTTGCAGATGTAATTGAATAAAAAAAATTAGTTAGTTTTGGGTTTTTTCAACGGTTATCTCAGTAAACAATTTAACAAAAAATATTTGAATAAGAAAAGGAGTACATACTTTGAACATATCAGCTAATTGTTTGAACGATGCTCCTTTCTTTTGCCTTGAATCTTCCAATAGTTTGCGTTTTGATGACGGCATATCCTGAAAACGGTAATTCAGATAAACTTAGCAAGCACGTGCAGTACTGGAGCGATTTTCATATTCAAATGGCAAATGAGGGACGTACAACCTCTCAGAAAACTCATTATTGTTGATCTATTCGGGAGGGCTTAATAACAACTTAAAGAATTGATTCTAGGGATTGGCTCTTTAAAAAAAGAGGAAGAAAATTCTACCAGCATTGTGAGGGAGTGAAGATGATCACAATTAAGGGCGTTAATTTTTTGACAGGAGGCATTTACAATCATTTCTTAAAGAACGTAGGGATCAATGAGTTTTTTCAGGGAATATACCTTGCTTCAAAGCAAGTAATTTCTGGATTGATGCATTGTAAATTTTGGCCCAACTGCCGCTCCATTTCAAGTGTTAAGAAAAGTAATCCTTTACACATGTACAAACAACCTACAATTATCTTTTATGTCGCCAACTGAATACCTATAGACCTCACGACGGCCTCTTTACTTTAACTCCCGTGTTAAGAAAATACCACTGGACACGGAGATAATCATACAGACCTACTACCCCATCGTCACCCTCAGAAAAAGTCGCTTTCCTATCTTCAAGAGATGCCTGTGGATTAGACTAGGAAATGCGACGTATTTCTTCTCCATAGAAATCGGAGAAAAAAACTTCGTGTTTTTTTTGCATCTGATTTAAATCATTCCACCCTAACCTTGATTTTTTTCACTGGTTGCACTATATTATCACGAGCCATTACGAGACCGCAAAACGATTTTTCAGGCAAGGGGTTCGAGCTCTTAGATAAAGAGGATGTAATTACTGGACTTGACGAATTCTCCTGTTTCCGATCCACCTGGACAATTTTGGTTTTGGGTACGCAACCCAACCTGCGTGTTGACTGTTTAAAATTGCATCAACGGCATTGTTACTAAAAAAAAGTTATGTATGCAAAGCCACGAGATCTACCACTGACATGGTCGGTCACAAATTTTGCGAGGGCCACCTTTAAAAACTTAAGGAAATACTTTTTAATATCCCAAAAACCAAGATTTCCAATATCGCGAACAAAATTTTTACTTTCCTCAAAACAAGATTTTGTACATACGGTGAAATTTCGTTTAAAACATGCAATGGCCATTTATAATAAACAGGTGTCAAAGTAAGCGTAATATAAAGCCGGCGCCACATATGCGGTATTCGCCGAATCCCGAGCAACGAAACCTTCGATATTCGCCTAAAGACGCATGTGTGGATCATAAAGTAATGATAAAAATAGAGGAATAAAAATGCCGATTTACGCATGTGCATCATCGAATCACGTGATCAGTGCCCAGATTCCCCCGCCCGCGCGAAAGGTTCTTTCATCCTAATAGATTTCCAATAGGAACAGCAATGATTCACGTCGATCGCAAACAAAACACAACAGAAAATGGTTCATAAATGTGCCGCTTATGGATGTAATGAAAATTTTTGCAAAGGAGGTACATATACCTTCCATTGGTAAGTTTTTCTGAACATTTTATTTCAAACCAAATTTTAAAATCATGTAAAATAAACAAAAATACTTTTTTAACATGAGGTTTACGAATTCTTTTCTTAATTTTTATGAATATAATCTGTTTTAATTGAGTAAATATTTATAGGAAATTAGACTACTGTCTCGTATTTTCCTTAGGTAGCAAATTCGATGTTTCGTAAATATTAAATTTTGTTTTTGTAAGGTTTTTAATACTTTCAGAACACGTTATGGAGCGCCGGTGTTACTTGGCGTGTCTTGGCATGCTTTGGCGACTTTCAAAACTAAATGAAATCGAAAGTATTGTAATATGGTTTTATGTTTAATTTTCTATTTAAATATCGTTTCTTGAAGAATGGTACTTTAAAGGAATTTAACATATAAATTAAAGAGGCCATTTCGGAATTTACTAAAAATAACACATAGCAGTTGTATTACAAAATTCTGTAATAGCTTTCATTTATATTTTGTTTTTATTTAATAGAATAAATCATATTAAATAGAATAAAATTACCATTAAATATTTTTCATATCTTAGACGAGCATATTTTAAACGATAGCCCTATTGACAACCATAAAGTTTTACTTATTAAATCTATATTGTTTGAGTATTTAAAAATAAGGCTTAGCCATGCAGCAAAACAATACACTAAAGAATTACAAAAAATAAAATTAGGAACTTAAACACTAAAACAACGATATTTAAAGGTCAATAGTTTATTTTATCTTTTCATTAGTTGATTTTTAGACAATAAAATAAATTTTATAATTTGTGTTAACGAGGATTTATCCAAAATATTTTGGAAATATCGTTAAAGTAAAAAATACCAGTGTGTAAATAATTGTTTAAAAAAATTCCACAATAATCAAGGCGTTTGCTTTTTAAGTATAAACTCAGAGCGTCTGTTATTGAAAATAAATAGTATTTATATTATTACTTAACTTTGTATAATACTCTGCGTTTTTTTTGTATCATATCTAACAATTCAATTTTAATGATATTATAAATGACGTATAGCCTTGAAACTTTACATACTTACGTAATACTGATGACAATACGATATTTAGTCAAATATAAAATTTATATACATTAAGTAGGAGATTATATTTATATTTAAATAGTGTAACGTTAATCCGGGTTATGAGCACTATGCTCAGGCAAAATGCGCTATTGAAAAGCGTCTTTTGGAAGGACGACTTTATATAGAATAGTACGAATTGATACTACTTATTTTCGAACAAAAAACAATTTAATCCTAATTGTACAATAAAAAAAACCACGTAGATTTTTTAAAAAGTTTATTTTTGTGTGCGGGGGAGGTGGGATTACATTTCTTACTTTAAATTCTTCAATAAATAGTTGAAATTTAACATGTTTTTTTTTGTTATTTATAATTTAAATATAATTATGTATTTTACTTGTATATTTCTCTGTTTTTATGTAGATGCACAATAAGCGTGGTTATTTTAATTGTTATTTTGTATATTTCAATAAGAAAATATGAACAATAAAACCTTAGAAATATAAAGACATTCGTTTCTTAGAGCATTGAACACAAACAAAAGGATATTTTCGTTTCGTTAATGAAAGGAAAATATTTAATGCACATTGTTTGAAAATAAGTAAATAACTACATATCTTATGTTTAGAAGTTCAATACCCACGGAACACCCTATCGCCGAAAAATTTGGCGAGGATTCGTGTAAAATCTTGAACTAAAGCAAAGCACGTACAGAGAGCGGACGTGGAACATACGCGGAATCAGGCGTAGCAGTTTGCATATTTTCCTCTGTTAGCCAGGTTTCCGTTGATAAACGAACCTTATTTAGATATTAGTTATCGGTATTACTTAATATGTCAATTTTAAATCTATATAAGATATGTTTGGTTGAATTGATGTCGCACTAAAGTTACAGAATAAACTACGAGCGACGGTTCGGTTCCATCCCCATAGAAAAATTCGGGAACACTGTTTTTGTACTTGTGAGCCGTGGTCAAATGACATCGACAACACCTGAGCTGGCACCCCACTGGTTAATTTTTATAAAAAAAAAATTGAAACGTTTAAAAAAATATAAGTTTTCAACGACATTGAAGCAACAATGCCAAGTATTTTACTTTTATTGTTGCTGAATACTTTATTTTTATCGACATGATATTACGAGGTTATATTTGTAAAGACTTTTTTAATCCTTAAATTTTAGTAATTTTAATATAACTTTTTTTTTCTTACAAAAACATCACTTTAAATATCAATCGCAATAGATTCATGAAAGAAAACCATAGAAAAAAGTCATGAACGTAAAAATTAAAAAAAAAAAAAGTACTAGGTTTAGGTATTTTGAAAACTACTCAAAATAATTGAATATATATAGATTTTGATAAAGTTTATTTTACACAGTGCACAGAGAATGATATGCGGTAGCTACGCTAACAAACAAAAAATTGCGCAACTTTTGCTACGAGTAACGCCGGGCCATATTGCTAAAATACCAATAAAACAGTAATTAACGATAGAACTTTTTCCGAAAATGGATAAACAAAAGCAAAGTGTCAATCTTCATACATGTAATCTCGACATCAAATTGTGAATAGTATTCACTGTCGAATATTAATATTTTTTTTTAAAGAACTCTATGTTGACCGGGTGTCCATATTATATCTTGTAAACAAATAATCGTTAGTACATTGGCTAAGAAAAAAAGGAAACGATAATTTCAATATGTTAAAAGATACAGAATAAAAGCCAGATCCCCAAGACAACGTCAACGTGCATAAAGTCCATTATTTATACTTAGTTAAAAAATGGATTGACACTTAAAGAATTTTTATATGTAGCATGCAAATTCAATTGTTAAAATGCGAAATATTCGGCGAAAAATTTTGCGGGAAAACTTAAAGTTTTTCGAACTGATTATCGTTTGTATTTGATTATCGTTATCGCTAAAACAAATATATTTAGAGGGAAAATATATATTCCATAACTGAAAATTAAATAAATTTTAAGTGTACAAACGAAATTAGGATACACTGTTTTTTGTAAATTTTTAATATTCAATGCTACAAAATTTCAACGGTTTCAAGGAATCTCCATGTACATGGTATTATATAAAATATTGCAATAATAAAATATTAAATAATAGTAAAATATTGCACTTGCAAAGGGCTATGAGCAAAATGCAAATGTAGGACAAATAAGAACAACTGATTTTAAATTTTAAAAAATTTAATTTTAATTATCACAAATTAAAAATATGTTTTTAAAGAACATAAAAGTATTAGAATATATTTATATTGTACAGATCTGTTAATAAATTAGAATATTTGTCCATCATAAAAATATTGTAGTATACTATTTTTATCAGGATTTGGATTAACATCCTTTGAAAAACAATTTTCCGCAAGTTGACTTTTTAACGGTATGTGGTGGGGGCCCCTAGGCTGTAGCCTATTATGCCTAAATCCGGCCATGCTTATTACTGCGAATAAATGTTCTGAAATCGGCAAGTATACTCGCAAGAAGCCGAGTTGCTCAGGTTTTTGTAATCCGAGCAAGTAATAGTAAATCGCTCGGGTTATGGCGAGGCGCTCGGGTTAAGGCGAGTCGCTCGGTATTCGGCGAATACCGAGCGACGAAATATGTGGCGCTGGCTTTATATATTGGACATTGACATAAGACGACAGGCACAATACAATAAGACACAGACACAATACAATAAGACACAGACAATAAATTATACAATAAGATCTTATTACAATGGCTATATAGACAATAGACTTTCCAAGACGAAAAGATGCAGGTTTCATTCTAGCACAATAAAGAGTAACTGAAAAGAGAACACAAATAGGCATAATCATAAAATTCAAATATAATAACACAACACAAGTCTCCCTCTTGAAAACAAACATTCTCCGCAAAAATGTACAGCCGGGGAAGAAAAAAAACTAACCACCAATGATTATTTCGTTAGTTTTTATAGTAGGGTTAAACTTAATATACCATTTTGTATGGAATAAAGTCTACTACACATTGGTATACAAAAATATTACATAGGGGACTATCTTCATATTAAAATCCGCACCAACTTTCATATTTCCAATAGCAACACCCAATTTTAATTCAATATTTAGAATCTACGGCAACATTTATCGTTGAATATCAATTTGCAAGTCATTTGGTTAAGTAGTTTTTTAATTATGAATTTCGAAAGTTTAAAACTCGTAATGTTAAATGAATTTCTTAAAGTTTTAATCATATCTTTCGTAATAGCAATTTTATTAAGCTGATGTTTTTATGTATGTTACTTCTAAACGACCCATATAAAATACACTAACTTTCTTTATTTATATGTATATTTTTTAATTTTATTTAAATTAGGATATTAATGTTCATAAAATTTATGAATAGCAATCATGCTATATTTTGATAGTAATGGATTCAGAAAAATGCTTTATATGCATATTTAAAATTTCGTAATTTTCCTCTTTGTAGTTTTTTTGCTATATTAAAATGTGCATCAAATGATCATTTCAACGGTCATACACAAATTTAAAATCAGCAGAACGTAACCGAAATCTTCACTAATTTTGCGAATTAAAAGCGCTGTGATCGCGTTGGCATAAAATATTAAATTCTTATATGCTGGCGAGGGGTATACGGGAGTGGTGCACGTTAAATATGATCCCAGTCCAATGTCCTATCGTCCAATGAAGTTGCGTCGGGTGTCAATTCATATGTTGTTATCGTCATCTGACCATGGTTCAAAAATATGAACTTGGTTAATTAACGTCGCACTAGAGCTGCACAGTAGGCTATTGACAACGGTTCGGGGCCTATCTCGAAGGAAAGACCCGAGAACGATGCCTCATATTTTTGAACCAAGGTCAGATGACGAGGACAATATATTGATCCCTATATGTGGATCTCATCTAACGTAATAGAATAATTAGGATTTTATTAAATTGAAAACATTTTATTTCCCCAGGCTTTAAAGCAAAATTACCATTAATTGAAATTGCCGAATACCGAGCGACTCGCCATAACCCGAGCGATTTATCATTACTTGCTCGGATTACAAAAACCCGAGCAACTCGGCTAGTTGCGAGTATACTTGCCGATTTCAGAACATTTATTTGCAGTAGGAAGCAGGGCCGGATTTAAGCATAGGCTACAGCCTAGGGGCACCTACCACATACCATTATAAAGTCAACTTGCGGAAAATGTTTTTTTCGAAGGATTATAATCCAAATTCTAATGAAAATAGTATACTACAATTTTTTTATGACGGAGAAATATTCTATTTTATTAACAGATTTGTACAATGTAAATATATTCTAATACTTTTATGTTCTTTAAAAACATTTTTAATTTGTGATAATCAGAATTAAAGGTTTTTAAATTGGAAAACAGTTGTTTTTATTTGTCTTACATTTTCATTTTGCTCATAGCCTATTGCGATATTTAATTATCATTTTCATAGATTCCAGAATGCCATTGCACATGGAGATTCCTTGAAACCGTTGAAATTTTGTAGCATAGAATATTGGAAATTTACAAAATACAGTGTATCCCAATTTCATTTGTACACTTAAAAATGATTTAATTTGCAGTTCTGGAATATATATTTATCAAAAAAATTCCTTCATATGTCATCAGACCACTCCATCATATAAATTTGAAACTTCGGGGAGAAAAAAAACCTTGTAGCAAAAAAAAAAAAAAAAACATATTTTGTGAACGTTTAAAACTCTCCATATATTGGTTTTAGCGATAACGATAATCAAATACAAACGATAATCAATTCTAAAAGCTTTAGTGTTCCCGCAAAATTTGTCTCCGAATATTTCGTATTTTGACAATTGAATTTGCATAGTACATACAAAAATTCCTTAAGTGTCAAGACATTTTTTAACTAAGTATAAATAATGGATTTTATGCACGTGGACGTTGTCTTGTGGATAAAAAAACACATCTGGTTTTTATTCCGTATATTTTAATATATTGTATCGTTTGCTTTTTTTTCGTCGCCAATGTACTAACAATTATTTCTTCACAAGATATAATATGGACACCAGGTCAACATAGAGTTTATTTAAAAAAAAAATTATATTAATATTCGACAGCGAATACTATTTCCAATTTAATGTCGATTTATGAAAATTGACACGAGCTTTTGTTTATCCTTCTGATAAATTCACGTGCATAGAGTTCATTTTCGGAAAACATTTATCGTTAAATACTGTTTTATTGGTATACTAGCAAAATGGCCCGGCGTAACTCGTGGTCAATTTGCGTAGCAAGAGCTGTACGATTTTTTTATTTGTTGGCGTAGCCAGTCGCATATCACTCTCTGCGCACTGTGTAAAAAAAAAGTTATCAAAATCTAGATCTATTCAATTATTTTGAGTAATTTTCGAAATACCTAAACCTAGCACTTTTTTAATTTTTACTTTCATGACTTTACATGCTATTGCGATTACTATAATTTTTGTAATTTGTTTTTTGTTATATTAAAATTCCTGAAATTTAAGGATTAAAAATGCCTTTGCGAATATAGCCATAATATCATGTCGATAAAAATAATCTAATCAGCAACAATAAAAGTAAAATACTTGGCGATGTTGCTTCAATGTCAATGGTGTTGAAAACTTATATTATTTTAAAAGTTGCATATTTATTGTTGTATAAAAAGGAACTCTTCACAGAGTGACAATAAACGCATATAATAAATTTCTTATGCATTAGTTTCAATACTGACTATGCAATAATATATCAAAGAAAAAATATCGCATTCTTCCAAATTGAAATAATTTATCGTATACGGCGAATTGTTTTGGTTCCAATTGGCGTCCGGAGTGTCTATATATCCGTCTTTGAACATAATTTTTAAAGAAAAATTATTAAGAAATTATTTTTAATTATAACTGTTCACCCTGCAATTTCAGGGATTTGTAAAATACAAGTTCAAATATGCCTCCGTCAATATTTACTGACAACATTTCTTTTAAAAAATAATTTTCAAATATTAATTTGTGAATTTCAATAAAATGTGTTTGATGTGAAACTTATAAAATAAACAACATGATAGTATAAATATAGAAACCGTAAATTAAACTTTTAGGGTTGCCCATTTCAACGCTATAGCACTGTTCAACTCCGTAACAAATAGCACTAATGACATAAATGTAATAACATTGGATATGGAATTCGGCACCGACTTGTTTAAGATCTCGAAACAAAGCAAAGCATGTTCGGGGCATGAATGGATACCCCTGGCGTCAGACGAAACAGCTGGTTTATCTTTCTCCTTCGGTTGGTGAGGTTTTTGTTAACGACCGGTTCCTATAATCTGCTGTTTAATAAATTTTTTTTTCAAAGAAAAATCGCAATAGTAGAAAGCAGCAAGTATTGTCGAACAATATTTTTGGTCACAAAGATGGTTTTTAACAATAATGTTATGAAGGGAAGATCTACTATGTAATATTCCAATAGGAATAATTATAGGAAAATGGAAATGAGTTCTATAACTTTTGAACGGTTGCAAATATCAACATGAAATAAAGTGCAAATGTTAAGTTGGAAGATTATGGATAAAATGACGCAAGTTTCACAGAAATCCGTTCAGTCATTTTTGAGTTAAATCTGCAGAGGCAAACAAACATGCAAATAAATAAATAAACAAACAGATATAAAAAAATTCAATGTAATTTTCTGAATCAGTGTATCCCAATTCATGCAATAAACTCAAAATGTGTGGTTTTGTTGGAAACCACAGACATATATTCCATTCTTATATATCTACAAAGGATCTTCTTCTGACCATTATTATTTCATTGGTCACACCTATTATTAATTTATGTACAAGTCAAAAATAGGAAACTTTAAATTATGGCAACCTTGGACTTCTGTTGAATAGCGTTGTGGATCTGGCTATGATGTCTTTTCCCGCAGTGGCTGCAGCTGAACTTGCTTGGGCATTGTCGAACGACGTGCTGGGAAGAAAAACAATTGAAACAATGTAATTTGCTGGAAATAAGTTCTATTTTCTTGTCATCTGACATTTTTCCAAATTTAAAACATTTTGAACTGAGATGGTTTTCATTACAAAAACAGCATGTCTGTGGTTTGTAAATATGATGACTTTTGCTCCGACTTTGTTTAAACTGAGGATTGCGTGCCGGGTGTGAAGCGTTACCGATAGATTCAAGGGTGCGAAAGCGGCATTCTAAAAATTCTTTTAATTCTTTGAAAGTCGGAACGTCTGTTTGTGACTTTAGACTTTGCTCCCAAGATTGTATTGAATCGTTTGAAAGCTTTTGAACGACGAGAAAAACTATGATTGCATCCCATGATTCGATGGGAATTTTTAAGTTTTTTAGCGCAAGTAAACTGCTTTCAATGGCGTCTATAAGATTTCTCATACTTTGAGCGGTGTCGTAGTTTATTTTTGGTTGCGAAAATAAGGCTTTCAATTCAGAACAGAAGTCTTTTATTTTCGTATCTCTGAATTAGAAGATCCCACGCGACTGAGTAGTTTGTTTCAGTAACGTTAAAATTCTTGATTAAGTTAAATGTTTGTCCAGTTAAATGAGATTTAAGATAATACAATTTTTGAACTGCAGTAAGATTCGGGCTGTCATGAATCCTTATTTTGAAAAGGTCATTAAATGATGCCCAATCTTCAGATTTGCCAGAAAAATGGGGAATGTTTATGCTTGGCAGTTTTGGTTTAGAGTTAAACTCAGAATCTTTATTTACTGTGGAAGACTTTGCCCGAAAACTTTCATTGTGTATTGGGAAATTTAAACTTAAGTATTCTTTAAGGTCCGTGATGTTATCTATGAAATATTCCTCAACTATTGAATGCAAATCTTCCTTAACGTATAAGTTAGTTTCGGGAACTGATAGTAGATTTGTTTAAATGTTCGTGGTTACCTTGAAACTTTGTCCAATATTGGGTGAAGTGTTCTATTCTGGTTTGTAGATTAGTTTTAGTTTTTCTGCTTTGAGAATCTTTCTTGAAATTTCGTATGAATTTAGTCATACATTCATAGATTTGGTGTTGTTTCAAAATTAAATCTTCAATGGTGCAAAAAGTATAAAAAAATTTAAAAAATTCAGTGACTGACCTTGATTATAGACATCTTCAGGCTCGACGGACTATGTTCTGTAACGATAGCTCAAAATAAATTGCAGGAGTATCTAGGTACAGTAAAATAGAAATTTTATTATCTAAATAAACACAACAGTTTTTTACATACGGCAGTATACAACATGACATGGGTAAGAAGGAGGATAGTTTGATATTGAGAAAGGAGCGAATAAAAGAAACGAAAAATAATGGGACATAATAATAAAAGATTGCTTCCTATAAAGAAATTCTATATTTATAATCTTTTAAATGGAAAAGTGTCATTTTTTTTTTAATTTCAGATCATTTTGAATCCTCTGTTATAAAAAGTGAAAATTTTGACTGTATTGATTCTGACCCTTCAGATTTGGCATTTACAACTAGTTTATGTGATATTGCATCTTCAAGTTTGATAAAGTCTCCACTTATATTTGAACTTTTAATTTCGCATGGACTGTTACAAAATGGGCACTCAAATGACAGACCATTATGTGACTTAAATGAAGAGAGTAAAGTAAGTAAAACTTCTTAGAAAGAGTGATTGTGTCTTGAATGAATGTTAATGATTTAAATTACTTACAAAATGTTTGATTTGTAAATCATTTCCTTATCATTCTGCTTTGTTCTTATTTGCTTAGTGTTCCACCCTAACTTCAGTTTATTTACGGTACTAACGTTTCCCTCATGAAGAATAATGCCACAATTAATGTGGCACATTGATTGTGGCATTATTCTTGATGAGAGAAAGCATGGATAATTTTTAAAAAATGCCACAATCCATGGAGCATTATTATTCATTATCCCCGTGGTATTTGCATAATCAAGTTTGCAATTTTAAATTATTTTCCTCTTTGATAGTTTTGTCAACCAATTAAGACATTGTGTTAATTCATGTTTAACTACCTAGAACTGGGTTCATTCCACCCCTCAGTATTAGACAGTAATTAACTGTAACTTTGCCAATATTAAGAAGAAAAAAAATTAAATATTTTAAAATAATAATTTTTAAGGATATTGAAAAGTTTATTTAGTTTTGCTTTGGTACAATGTAATTATCTATTTAAATAAACATACACAATATTACCTTCATTGCTGTAAAACTTAAAAATCCTTGTATGTGTTAAATTTTCCTCTTGTATTTTGATGTATGTTTGTATTTTCTTAGGTGTGTTGTCTTTTTATACTTTTTTCTACCCCTTAACCTTTTCTTGGTCGGTGTCATATGCCATACATTCAGCATTTTCTGGCCATGACTATGGATATGATAGATTATACATAGAATTAGCAGGATATAACAGATAGAATCCTATGGGCCAGATAATTAAAATTCTGGATAGAACATATATGAAAGGCCTTTTTTTTAAATTCTTAACAATGAGTATAACAGAAATTCGAAAGAAAATCTGACCAAGAGTTAAAGTGATTAATTCATTTCCTTTTTATCAATGCATATCTGGAAAAATAAAAAGCTTAATTCTAACAATAGTAAACGTTGCTGTTTGCTAATTAAAAACACCTAACTATGGGTAGCCAAATTTTGAATGGTTTTTCAGTTTGTAATTAAATTATAAACTTTAATTCTCAGGCCTCTTTTCCATTTGGGATCTCTTTATCTTATATTGGCTGCTTAAACTGAATTGACATGTGTAATGTTGATTATCTATTACACTATATATGACCAAAAGTATCAGATCGTATTGTATATTCATACTCTCATGAGTCACATATGTCAGTTAATCTTTTGCATCATTCAAAGCTAGTACAAATCTGGTAAAACTTTTGTCAGGTTTTAATAGATGATCACAGGAATCACTTTCAAAGCATCTATGAAAGCTGCAATGAGTCCAGCCATGGCAGATAAGCAATTTGTCTGGACATCTAATGTGCATTCTTCCTTTCAACTTCCATAGACAATAAACAACCTCTCTATCAGACTAGTTTTTTCTAGAACCATAGGTGATCACTATACTGCACTTTTGATTCTGGATAACTTTTGTTTTTACTTAAAATTTATCATTTGAGAAATAACAAAGAATTTAGTTGAAGCTGTTCTTATGAAAACATATGACTTGGAGCTATTGACCTCTACCATTGCACCAAGAGTGCATTTTGAAAAGCTATATCCTTTGTTAATTTGAAACTAAATAATGTACAATATAATATTAATTTTTAAATTTATACTTCAGTTTAATACAATCTTTCCCAAACTAAATAAAATTATTTAGATTATTATAGCATTTCCATAGGGCAATTGTCTGATAAAAGCATCACTATAGACAAATCTTAAAAGCTACGATTATTATAGTAGAAGACCTGTGTCCGATCACAAAATCTTGAACTTTTAGTATAGTAAATTACCTCTGGAATTCACCTTAATCATCAATCAGTAGAATGATTTAATAAATTCAACTCATTCACAAATAAAATAAAACGGACGCCATTGAAGTTTACCAAGAAATACGAAGCTTAAACTTTATTCAAAACCAACCGACTTTTTCAAATCTCAACGAATTCTAACAAATTCAAAAATCAGAGATTCCAATTTATACAGTGTTGCCACTTAGCAAAATTAACAAAACAATTATTAATGTGGCAATGTCGTTAACACACTTAATATATATAAGTTCATCTGTGATTTAACATCATCCCACCTTAAGTTGGCGGGAGACAACTTAACATAAATCACTCAGTCTTTTATATCAGTCCACGGTGTTGTCTCTAGAAGCGGGACTTATCCTTTTGTGTCCGACGAGACTACGCTTTCCGAAATGCCATCAAAATATTTTGAAGATACTTCTAGTGGATATATTCTCTGAATTGGTCGTATCATCTGTCCATTGGCTGTCTTCAATCGCACAACTCTTGTAACCTTATCTTTACCAGGTAACAATTCTATAACAAGACCCAACGGCCAGTCGTTGCATTTTGTGTTGTCACTTCCAATCAACACAATATCACCTTGATGAATTTCACTATTGTGTTTCTTGCGATCATTCTTTTGAATAAGAAGTCCTAAATATTCATATCTTGACCTTTTCCTGATATCCAGAATTAACTTTTGGCGATACTTCAATCTGTTGTTGAGCACCTTTTCATCAATTTGATCCAAGTCTGGGACACCAGGTTGCCTAAAATCTTGTAAAAAAGAATTTGGCGACAATGCAATTAGTTCACTGTCACTTTCTGCAACGTGTGTTAGCGGTCTTGAATTTATTACAGCTTCTGTATCACATAAAACTGTTGTCATTTCTTCGTAAGAAAGGAAGGCATTACTCAAAACTCTTCTTAAAATCTGTTTCATTACGCCAATTAAACTTTCCCAAAATCCTCCATACCAGGCGGCAGTTGGCGGGTTAAAAAACCATTGAATTTTCTTAGTTGTGCTGTATTGGGCAATCTTATTCCAGTCTACTTGCTTTTGTTTATTTGAAGCTCCGTCGAAGTTACGCCCGTTGTCGCAATACACAATGGCAGGTCGTCCTCTCCTTGCTATGAACCGTCGTAAACTTTGAAGAAAAGCTTCTGTGCTCAATGATGAAACAAGTTCAAAATGAACTGCTCTATAGACTGCACACGTATAAATACAAATACAAGCTTTATTGCCACCTTTTAAATTAAGTGGACCAGCCATGTCAAATCCTATAACTTCGAAAATGGAAATATCTTTTACTCTTTTTTCTGGAAGTGACGATGTTGGCGTAGTCAAATTATGTTTGGCATGTCTTATGCAGACTTCACATTTGGATACTACCGATCTCACAGTTTTTCTTGCGTTTAAAATCCAGTAATGCTCTCGTAAAATATTTGTCAACATCTGGGATTTGGCGTGGGAATTTTTCAAATGTTCTGTCATTATTAGTCGTTTGATTACAGCGTGGTCTGAAGGCAAAACCATCGGACTGCGAAAATCCAGTAAATCTTTTCTGTTAGTAAGCTTAGTATTCAATCTGATGATTCCGTCATCATCAGTGTAGGTAGACAAGTTTTTCAGTTTCTTTTTATTTTCCCCTACAAAATACTCATCTTGAATCGGCTTGATTTTTTTTTTCTGCAGATTCTACTTCTGGATATGACAATTCCCCATTTCTCCGTGAAGATGAATTTTGTTGACAATTTATCACAAACCTTTGTACCCAAGCTATCATACGAACAATCTTATCGTAGTTTGAGAAATAACAGTAATACCACTTGGGATCAAGGTATCGGCATTCATTGGTCTTCCTTCTACTGGTGCTGTTATCGCATAATTCACATTCATTTGCTTGGTTTAAAGAAGAAATAACTGTACTTCTAGTAAGATCGGCATTTCCTTTCCTTCTTTCTTGAGAGATAGAATTTTCATCGAGGACTTGTTCTGTAGATGGCCAATTTGCTTTAGATTCTGCGAGCCATTTTGGACCTTCCCACCATTTATCAATTAATAGTCTCCGCGCTAAACATCCTCTGGATGGTAAATCACTTGGATTCATCTCTCCAGGTAAATGATGCCATGAAGAGGGACTAGTGAGTTTTCTAATTTCTTGTACACGGTTTCTAACAAAAACGGACCAGTTTTCTTCTCTTGAAATCCATGTGATTACTGTTGTTGAGTCACTCCAGTAGTAGCATCGTATGTCCTTCCAACCCAGTGCATAAAATCACGGAATTAGTCAACCGAGCTCCCACCAAAGCGGCCAATAGCTCCAATCGCGGAATAGTCCCACCTTTGAGTGGTGCAATGCGAGATTTTGACGCAAGCAGACTTAATTCTGTACTATTTTCATTTTCAATTCTCAAGAAAACTACAGCAGCAAAAGCATCCTTACTTGCATCACAAAAACAATGTATTGTAAATTTTTTCAAGTTATCATAAGCAATGTTGATCCACCTAGGAATATGTATATCTTCTAAAAATTTCAGCTCATCAAACCATTGCACAAACTGTTGGCGTAAGTCACCCGTGATTTCTTCATCCCAGCTCATGCCTTTTTTCCACGCTTCTTGTAGCAATATTTTTGGGCAAAGCATAACTGGTGATGTATAGCCAATGGGATCGTACACTCTATGAGCGACTGATAAAATAATCCTTTTAGTGAGTCTTTCTAAATTTACTTCTTTTAGCCACTTCATGTTGACCCTCAATATATCCTTTTCACGATTCCAAATTAATCCCAAGATTGGGGTTTCTGCATTTTCACATACTTCATAGGTTTCTTCTGAGTTTTCCCATCCTTTGAGATCAAAACCACCTTTATCCATGACTTCAGTGGATTTTGCAATAAAATACTTCAACTCTTCTCGATTATCCAAACTGGTAACTACATTATCCACATAAAAACTTCTTAGTAATTTATCTCTGAAGTCAGAATCCAAATCTTCACTATTGCTAACATGGTGATCTATGACAGCCTCCAGCAGAAATGGACTGCTTTTCACGCCAAATACTACTCTAGTATGGCGAAATACTTTGAGTTTCGTAACTTCCTCATTCTCCCACCAGAGGAATCTTAGAAAATCTCGATCTTCTTTGCAGACACTTATTTGAAGAAAAGCCTTCCTAATGTCCGCTGTGACTCCAATCTTCTTCTCCCTAAAACGTAACAGAATGTCCGGAATTAGCTCAATGAGATTAGGACCACATTCTAAGGACTGATTCAAAGAAGGGTTATTCTGCTTCCTTGCTGACGCATCAAATACAGGACGAATGGGCGTAGTACTGCCTTCCTTTATCACTGGTTGATATGGTAAGTAATGGCCATAAGACTTCGCTTCATGATCAGGAACTACTTCAATGATTCCCTCTTTCTGCCATTCTTGGAAGACTTTTTCGTATCCTTGATACAAGTGGTTAGAAACGAGCTTTGAAGTTGTTATTTCCAACCTCTTTTTAGCTAAATCAATATTATCAGGAAGTGTAGAACAGTCATCACTCCATGGCAAATGAATTTCATATCGACCTTCTTCATTAAAATGCACAGTTTCTTGAAAATGTTTCTTTGTCAAAAAGTCTTGTTCTAACTTCGACTTTTTCTCGATTGGATCTTTGATTCCAATTACATCCAATTTCCATAAATCGGAAATATCTGCTTCTTTAACAAATAAATTTGTCACAGTCATAGCCAAACTATCATCTTTTGCATTGCTTAACGGAACTTTTCTCATCAAAGTCCACCCGAGATATGTTTCAATCGCAACTAATCTAGAAGACAACACTTCTCTTTGACCGGTCAAAAGTTTGCCGATGATGTCGGCTCCAACGAGAATCTGTATTGACTCACAAGTGTCAGTGATATCGGTCAAATTTATATTTTTCATTTTCAGGTCTTCAAGCCATGACCCTTTTCCAAAAGGTACTATATTTTCACAAATTACATCTTGATCTAAAACTTCGAAGTTGTACTTGAATTGGCCATTCAAATTTTTCAATCTTATTCTGTAACAATCATGTTTGCACTCTTTACTTGAAACACCACCAAATAACAAATGTGTTATCCTTTCCTGGCGAAGAGGAGAATACTTCATTTCTGTAGCTATATCTTTTAATATGTACGACTTCTGAGATCCACTGTCGAGCAATAGACGTACATTCTTCTCTTTATCTTCAGGAATTAGCTTGGCTTTCAGAGTTTGAAGAAACACCTTTGGATTCCGATTAACGTTTGAGAGGTTTATATCATTTTCTGACACACGTATTTCCTCTTTGGGCGGTAACTTATTTGAATTTTTCACACATCAAAGGAAAGTGCTTTTTCCCGCAAACCTTACACTTCAAAAACGCTTTACAGTTTCGAACAGCATGACCAGGTACCAAACAGGCAAAACAGCAACGTTTTTACTTCAAAACCTTTTGTTTGGCTTCCATACTCATCTTCTGAGCAGAGAAACAATCTGAGCTCCTATGTTTACCTTCACAAAAAACACAACACCTTTTCACTTCTGTTGCTGAAGAGGTTGACAACAAGCCGGCTGCTGTTGACGTTTTATACCTAGAAAACTCATAATGATATTTCTTCTTTTTATTATTTCTTGTATCTTCATTTTTCGCCAAACCAAATCCAGCCATCGCCATGCTTATTCTTTCTTCAACTTCTACTTCAGATTTTAAAAATAACATCAAGTCAGTGAGACGTTCCTTGGCTTCTTTTCTTGAAGAAGAAGTTGTACTTCGATTCCAAGATTTTAAAAATTCTTCTGGAAAACAACTTTCGACCATAGGATATAAAATTGAGGCGTATTTATCTGTTGTAACACCTAAAGTCTCCAATGCGCGGAGATAAGATTCGAGTTTATCATACAGAGAAGTTGGCGAAAATTTCTCCTTGTTTTGTACGGATATAATTAACTTCAATAACTGTCGAACGTAACCTTCCACTAACAGATCTTCTCTTCCAAATCGAGCTTTTAAGCTTGCAATAGCTTTTTCATAGTTGGCGGGAAACTCTCTACTACTTCTCTTGCTCTAGAACCAGACACTGTGGCTTGTACTAAATACTGGAACTTATCTTCCGGAGCAATATCTTCATCTTGATCGATGCGTTCAAACTGACTCCAAAACAGTAACTATTCTGTAATATAGGTCGCCAAACTGTCAAAATTCCAATTTAGGTAACGTAAATTTCCTTCTAGAGTTACCACTTTCAACTGTTAACGGCTGAGAGTCAATTAGATTTTGTCCTTGAGCACGAATTCTCGCCAATTCTAATTCATGGTCCAACTTTGTTTTTTCTAAATTATATTTTCTATCTCGTTCTTCTTTATCTTTAATACGCTCTTGTTCATCTTTAAGCCGCTGTTCTTCTTTTTCCTCTTTAAGTCTTTCTTGTTCTTGGGCTTTTTCTTCTTTAATCTGTTCTTCTTCTTTAATTCTCGCCTGCTCTTCCCAGATTTTTCTTTCCGATATAGCCTCTAGAAGAAGAACTTTCACAAATTCCGGATCTTTTTCATATTCCTTACTTTCTAAAATAATATCTTTTATATCCGTTATCTTGGCATTAGTTGGCACATCTTCGCCTATTTCTTCCGCAACAAACTTCAAATCTTCTTTCTTGAAGCCTTTAACTTCTTTAAACATCGTTAATCTTACGCAATTGTCCTGTGGCGGACGCCACAAATGTCCGATCACAAAATCTTGAACTTTTAGTATAGTAAATTACCTCTGGAATTCACCTTAATCATCAATCAGTAGAATGATTTAATAAATTCAACTCATTCACAAATAAAATAAAACGGACGCCATTGAAGTTTACCAAGAAATACGAAGCTTAAACTTTATTCAAAACCAACCGGCTTTTTCAAATCTCAACGAATTCTAACAAATTCAAATATCAGAGATTCCAATTTATACAGTGTTGCCACTTAGCAAAATTAACAAAACAATTATTAATGTGGCAGTGTCGTTAACATACTTAATATATATAAGTTCATCTGTGATTTAACAACCTGTTCATAAGTTTAACATTTATATTGTGTTTTTTCCAGTTTTGCTCCATAGAACAAAGTTCTGGACCTCCATCATTTCTCCGTGTTTATTCTCTTCAACCTCCCTCTACTAATTGGAGTAATGTTGAGGATGAGGATGACGAAAAGGGCATTTACAAATGTGGTTGGGATTCTTGTGACATGTATTTTTTTTGCAGAAAAGATCTTGCTTATCATGTGAATAATTCACATGTAAATCAAGATGAAAACTCTTTGTATCGCTGTCATTGGAATGGTTGTGCACGTCAAGGAAAAGCTATAAATGCTAGGTTAGTTTGAAATATTTTTTATTTAAAATGTGTTTTCCTACCTATCAAGATATATCAATATACACAGTGTAATTGAAAAACAAATAATAATTTATAACAAAAAATTGTTTTAAAGAAAATATGAACAATTGTATGCAAGTTGAATCAACCAAATTGCGAAAACGTATGTTTTCTATTGAATGGTTTCAAAACAATTAGAGATGAATTTTCGCTTTCTATTGCTGATGAAAGTCCCCTGCATACGTGCTTTCAATTAAAACCATGCACATATAAAAACGAGTTTTTTAAAAAACAATTTCAATTTACAAAACAGCTCGCTAAAACGGGGTACACAGCAACGCGAGCGAGACAACTACAGCATGCCGTGACCGGCAATTTTATATTTCCATCTCCCGCCAGTCACAGTTAGTTAACGGTCAGTCAGTGCCCAGGATCAGCTATTGGGTGCACGGATCGGCCCGACCGGCACCCCACTCAGTTGGACACCGTCGGCTTCCACCCGGATCAAACCGACCGGGCACCCCACTCATCTGCGCCACTGGCGGCACCCGTCCGGCGCCACGCACTCCCCCCTCAGTTTCCACCGGGAAACGAAATCTCACCCACCGCCCACTTCTGGTGTAATAGGGCTGCGACTGAGGAGGGCGGTCTTCACTGCTGCTATCGTGCGGAGCACACGGACCCACCGATGCCGAATCCCTGCTGGCATGGCGAACCGGCGGTGTTTCACTCGCAGGATCTTGCAGAGCCACATGCGAGTTCTTTGGTGGCACTGAAAGCGAGGCAACGTCGCCCCTAAAACCGTAGGCCGGCTTCAATATGTCCAAGGCAACGATCTTGTTCTCTCTCGGAAGGCCTATCACAAACCCGTGCGGTGTCCTCTCCACCACCCGGAAAGGACCCTCATACGTCGGCTGAAGGGGTCTCTTAAACGACCCACGACGGACAAAAACGTATTCACACGTCTGTAGGTCCTTGGGCACGTAGGTAGCTCTGTTCCCATGTCGAGTCACAGTTGCTGGCTTGACCTCTCTGAAAAGGCGTATCAAAATATCCACGTATTCCGCCTGTGACGGCTGACCACGAGTCTCCAGAAAAAAATCTCCCGGCAACCTCAACGTGCTTTCGTATACCAACTGGGCCACGGATGCCTGCAGATCTTGTTCTTAGCCCCAATAGAACTAAGGGCAAGGCATCGACCCAATCCTTGTTTGTGTGGCACATAATGGCCTGTTTCAGGGTACGATGACTCCTCTCCACCAAACAGTTTGCCTTTGGATTATACGCGGCGACACGACAGATCTGCGTCGCAAGCAGACAGTTTATGGCTTTGAACAGTCTACACTCAAACTGTGATCCCTGGTCGCAGGTTATCTTTAGCGGAATGCCAAACCTGGCCACCCAATGACTTAAAAAAGATCTTGCAACGGTGAGGGACTCACAGTCTGGCAACGGCAAAGCCTCCGGCCATCTCGTGTACCTGTCGACTATCGTCAGACAATAAGCAAATCCTTGGAACCGAGGCAAAAGGGCCCACGAAGTCCACATGAATATGAGAAAACCTCTCATCCGGAACTTGAAACTGTACCAAAGGGGCTCTTGTGTGCTGATGAACCTTGGTAGCCTGGCATGAAAGGCAGCTGCGGCACCATTTCTTGATGTCCTTCCTCATGCGATACCACACGTACCTGTCTGAAATTAACCCAGATGTTGCCCCAGCGCCGGGATGTGCCAAGCCATGTAAAGTATCAAAAATATTTTTTTGAAAGCATTTAGGGACATAAGGTCTAACTTTATCACCAGAACTGTCACACCAAAGCGCGCTGCTAGTATTAGGTAACACAACTAGCTTTAAATTTAATCCCGACTTCGAAGGGTCACTTAACAAAGAAGCAAGCCCGCCATCTTTCTCCTGTTCCTTAGCCCACTCGTCTAAACTAATCTCCGGCTCCAAGTTTATCTCGGAGATGCGCGATGAAGTGTCAGCTACCAGGTTATCCTTTCCAGGAAGGCACCTGATTTCAGTTAGGAACTGCGAAATATAATCTAATTACCTTAACCGCCTCGGTGGCCGTTATCATGTTTTTGTGTAAAGGCAAAAATGAGAGGCTTATGATCAGTATGCAAAGAAAATGGGCGAGCTTCCAGCATGTGTCGAAAATGTTGTACCGCCAGGTAAACAGCCAACAATTCCCTATCGTAGGTTGAATATTTCTGCTGCGTAAGCGTTTAGAAAAGAAACCAAGAGGTCTAGGGCCCTTAGCGGTCTTCTCGTACAAAACAGCACCCATAGTAAAATCACTGCAGTCGGTTACTAAAGCCAATTCGGCGTCACGCGATGGGTGATGTAGTAAAACTGCATTTGCCAAGGCTTCTCTGCAGTCAGCAAAACTTTTCTCAGAACTCGACTCCCAATCCAAGACTTGATTGTCGTTCTTTTTTTAGAGCCCTCAAGGTATTTATCCAAAGGACCCAGAATAGAAGTAATGTTCGGTACAAATAAATCTACGATAAAAGTTAACCGAGCCCAGGAACTGTCTCATTTGGCGAACAGTCATAGGCCTAGGAATATAAAAAATAGCTCTAACGCGCTCCTGCGTTGGTTTGCATCCATCTTTGTTTATGGTGTGTCCCAGAAAATCCAGCAGCTCCACCCCAAAAACAAATTTTTTCACCTTAATAGTTACGCCGTATTCACGAAAACGGCGGAAGACCGTTCTCAAGTGGGTTTTATGTTCCTCCCTACTGCCACTAGCTATCAACATGTCATCAATATAAGGAAAGCAAAAATCCAAACCCCGCAGGACTTCATGCATGAACCGCTGGAATGTTTGAGCAGCACCACACAAACCGAAGTTTAAAAAGCAAAACTCAAACAAACCAAATGGGGTTATAATTGCTGTTTTGGGAATGTCCTCAGGATTAACCGGGATTCGATGAAATGCGCGGACCAAGTCAACCTTAGAAAAAATTAGTTTTCCCTTAAGCTGTTGAGCAAAATCCTGCAGATATGGTAAGGGGTACCTGTCAGGACGTGTAATCCGATTCAAAGCGCGATAATCGGCGGTAAGCCTCTAGCCATTTGTAACGCTAATAACTACTTGGCTACACTCGGTATCGAACCGAGGAACTTCGGCTTGCTACGCCGATACTCTGCCAGTCAGGCCAAAGTGATCACCCTCGTAAAAGCGGGAGTATCGGTAGATGAAGTGAACCCCACAGTACCCCCCTCTCATTGAGTCGGACGGAGAAACAAATGATTGAGATGCCCGTGAAGTGTTGTCACGTGGCTGTGGTTGATGCCGTGAAGTGTTATCACGTGGCAGTGGTTGATTCGATGTAGTATCACAAGTGGTTGTTCGAAGGTTACGTTGATCTGCAGTCCGGAGGTTACCATTTGTGGTACCCCCTGCGTACGTGCCTTCAATTAAAACCATGCACATATAAAAACGAGTTTATTTAAAAAAACAGCTAAAACATTTTTTTTAAAAAAAACAGCTAAAACAATTTCATTTTAAAAAACAGCTAAAACAATTTTTTTTTTACAAAACAGCTCGCTAATACGGGGTACACAGCAACGCGAGCGAGACAACTACAGCATGCCGTGACCGGCAATTTAATATTTCCATCTCCCGCCAGTCACAGTTAGTTAACGGCCAGTCAGGGCCCAGGATCGGCTATAGGGTGCACGGATCGGCCCGACCGGGCACCCCACTCAGCTGGGCCACTGGCGGCACCCGTCCGTCGCCACAAAAATACCACCCTATTCTAGATTTTTAACACGTTTAGTGCGGATAGTCAAAATCATATTTATCAACAAGTGCAACATGGGTTTAATTAACCCTGTGCAATAACTATCCGAAAGTCAGTCATGGTGTTAGACCCTGTACTTTTTCCTAAGTTAACATTTCCAGCACCTTGAAAATTGATAATTTGTAAAAACATCATGTTTTCCCACTCATAGTTGTAAACCGGTATTCCACCGCAGCGTGGCAGGCCATGAATGATTCATCTAAAGATTAATTAACTTATATCAATTTTACACATAAATAAAAGATTTTTTTTAATCAGGACATTTTCTCCCTGGTTTAATGTTATTTTATTTCAATCTTTAATAAGAATTGAGATTCTAGATCGTGTCACACTGGGGTTCAAATTTTAAACCTCAGTACGGCACAGGATCATTTGACCCTGTGCTATTTTTTTTATTGAAGTTTGAGATATTATTGTACTTTTTTAACACAACCATACTGTTTTCAACTGTATCTAAAGGTTCAAAACTAAAACAGCTATAGAAATTTTTGAAGGCTTACCTCCCGCATGTTCAGCACCAGGGGATAGTTAGATAAAGGGTCAATGACTCCTTAACCACACTAAAAGTGTTAATTGAGGTGATTAGTTTCAAAACCAGCTAAATCCGTTTTTATAAATTTTACTCGAGACACCAAAAACGTTTTACAGCTACAAACTTTTTTATCTCAATCCATGACTTTTAATGCATTTAATTTTAGATTGGATACAAATACTTTTAGTCAATACCACTTTGCAAGGTGATGTAGTGCATTGGGCATTTTTAACCTATCTCCTCAAATATATATTTAGTCTTTCATTGCTTTTTACATGCTTTTATTTAACTCACACTATCTGGGGTGATGTGTCCTTAAATCTTGTAACTCAATTTAAACCCACTTCCAAATGTCATAGCTATTTGAAACTTGTTCAATTTACATTGCTACTTCATGTTTTATGTGTTTTTGTATTCACATGAAATTCATATTTCAGGTACCGAATGCTAATTCATATCAGGACACACACACATGAAAAACCGCATGGATGTGATGTCTGTGGGAAAAAATTTTCTCGTTTAGAGAACTTAAGAATTCACATCAGATCTCATACTGGTAATTACCATTATTTAAAAATTACATAGAAAACATGTACACAGTAAGAGTGAGGCAATTTTAATAGCTTCTGTATGAAACAAGCTTCTATAACTTTGATAAAACAAATATTTTATTGGAAGAGGAGCAATTTATATCTAAATAGCAGGTATCATTTGACTTACAATTGTGTGCTTAAATCATTTTTTCAATAATTTTGTGGAGATTTGATTAGTTTGTGCTTTTGCAATTTTCTATCAGCTGTTTAGAATGGAAGCTAAGAAATCATTCCTCTTAAAGCGTGATTTTTTTTTCCAAATAACTTTTTCTCCATTTCAATTACAGCTGCGGGAAGAAAAACATTGTTACTCAAATAACGTTCAAAACTGAATATGCTATTTTGTAGGTAGGGAAATTATTTTATGAATTTAAATGCATAAAATTTGTAGGGGTCATCTTCATATTAAAGCACACTATAACTTTGAAATTTCCAGTGGCAACACCTACTTTTGATAACTCAGAAATGTTCTATATCCTCAAAATAATCTAATTTACATTCCTATTGTTATTTGCAGAGATAGTCAATAATATGGCTTGCTTTTTCAGGGAATATCTTTATTAAAAACACAATTTTACTACCCAGAATTGTTCTAATAAAAAAAGGCACTGTGTGTTGTACTTACATGTGTGTTGTATAGTTTTCGTATATGTGTTCGTGTGTTGTATTGTTTCTATTACAATATGATTTTATATAGTGTGTTTGGAAAAGTCCAACTTTTGCCATTTGTATTCTTATATTATTAAAAACCAAAGAACCGATGTTATTTTTATACCCAAGGGCACTGTCTTTTTTATCCTTAACTATCCGTCCAATTTGTTTTATATAGAAATAGAAAAAAAATTTATAATACACATTCTCCAATTTTACATGCCACAAAACCAATAGCCATTTTTTTTTTTTAAATCTGAAACCCAAGTTTTACACCTATGTACGTTGGCCTCCCCTATAGGTGAATGGCAAAATTAATATTGTAAGACTAATTAAAAATTATAGAATATATAAGCAATGACTTTTACTATAGTTCAAAATTAATTCAGGTGCGAATTTTTTTAAATAATCTAAATAAGAAAAAATAATCTAAATAGGTTCTACACCAATAATATTTCCTCTTCTGTATTGAAATGAAATATTTTATATTTACACTAAATTTTAATTGAAGTTATCCAAATGTTGATTTTTTTTAATTGACATAATAAGCTCAAATGATGTGTACTAGAACCCTACAATTTTACTGTGATTAAGTTTAAGTTAGTAGATACATTCAAAAGTATATTTATTTTTTAAAGGGTTTGTATTTATATTGAATTAATAAACTAAAAATATAAATGCGATTCTTGAAATAATTTTTTCATGCAACTTTAGAGGGGAACTTTTTACTTATAGTAGATTAGTATAAGTGTAAGGAATATTTTGCTTTGTTGTCGTTTAATATTTCATTTTCATGAAAGGTACAGTTATCCTGGAGCCCCCCCCCCCCCCACTTGAAGTATTGTAAGTCCAAAAAAATCCTAAAATGGGCTAATATTATTTTCCATTAACAGGCAGCTAGATCTATCATTTAGCCAAGGGTCCTAGTTGTTTAATAGGTTGCCCAATAATGAGTTGAGTGTCATTCCTCTTAAAATTATAGCCACAAACAAGTTACAAACTTTAAATGTTCTGTCACAGAGCTCTGTTTTTGTGCTTATACCATTTGCAACCAAGAGAGCTTTCATTTGTTACATTACACTATTTATTGCCCTTTTTCACACCACCTACATCCCCATGTCGCACTCCATCACAATAGCCTTATCCCTTTCCCTATATCACTTCACCTGCATTTTTATGCACATTTTTTATATCTATTATGGGTTTTTATGTTAGTTATTAGAAGCTGTTTTTGTATTGTAAGCTTGAGAGGTGTTCTAAATTTTCCTAATACTGACAGCACTCACGAGTAAATTGTAATAATGGTATATCGTGTCACAGTAATCGTCATAAGTTCCACCCGATTTTATTACGACTTTTCAATTTAAAAAAAACAATCATCATTCATTTCCAAGTTATTCGCCAAATGCAGTGATTTCATTAAGCCCTCAAAAACATCTCTTCTCATTGATTTAAATGATTATGGACATCAGGAGAAACCGAATAGTATAGTTTCCGTTCTGACAATTTGTTATTATCTGAATCAAGTACGATTCTAATAAAAACAAGAATATTTTCTTTTGTTAGAAAATCAGAGCGTAGATATTAGTAGTGATTGGGTCAAAATGCGATCAATGAGTTCATCAGTAAGGAAACGCTGTAAACTCTGTAATGGAGATTTTACACGTTCGTGACACAAATCCATAGCAGTTGGTTTGTACAGCCGCGGAAAAAAAAACGAACCACCAATGATTTTTTCGTTAGCTTTTATAGTAGAGCTAAACTTAATATACCATTTTGTATGGAATAAAGTCTACTACACATTGATATACAAAACATTTGCATAACATCTTCATATTAAAATCCGCACCAACTTTAAAATTTCCAATAGCAACACCCAATTTTGATTCAATATTTAGAATCTACGATAAAATTTATAGTTGAATATCAATTTGCAAGTCATTTGGTTAAGTAGTTTTTTAATTATGAATATTGAAAGTTTAGAACTCGTAATGTTAAATGAATTTCTTAAACTTTTAATCATATCTTTCGAAATAATAAGTTTATTAAGCTGATATTTTTTTCTGTGTTACTTCTAAACGACCCCAATAAAATACACTAACTTTAATTACTTATATGTATATTTTTTTTAATTTGATTTAAATTAGGATATTAATGTTCATAAAATTTATGAATAGCAACCATGCTATATTTTGATAGTGATGGATTCAGAAAAATGCTTTATATGCATATATAAAATTTCGTGATTTTCCTCTTTGTAGTTTTATGCTATATTAAAATGTGCATCAAATGATTATTTCAGGGGTCATACACAAATTTAAAATCAGCAGAACTTAACAAAAATCTTCACTAATTTTGAGAATTAAAAGCGCTGTGATCGCGTTGGCATAAAATTCTCAATTCTTATATAAAAGCGAGGGGTATACGGGAGTGGTGCACGTTAAATATGATTCAAGTCTAATGTCCTACCGCCTACTGAAGTTGCGTTGGGTGTCAATTCATATGTTGTTCTCGTCATTTAACCATGGTTAAAAACTATTAACTTTGTTAATTAACGTTGCACGAGAGCTGCACAGTAGGCTATTGGCAACGATTCGGGGCCTATCTCGAAGGAAAGGCCCGAGAACGGTGCCTCATATTTTTGAATCACGGTCAGATGACGAGGACAACATCTGAGCTGGGACCCGACATAACCTCAATAGACGTCATGACATTAGCCCCGGTCAGATTTATCGTGCATCATTCCCCTATACACTCCAATATAATTTATTGGCTATTTTTAGACGACTTCCTAGTATTTAAATAGCGAAGCTGGCAACCCCCCGATTGCAAGGTCACTACATTTTTACTTTTCTTAAAGATTTCACATAGCCGGATTGGACACACCATATGTGATTAGATTTTTAAACTATTTTTTTAAAAGATGCAAAAATTTTGTGCACATTGAAGTGGTCTAAATATTGTTTAAAAAAACTTCGATGCTTTCTTTACTAAATACAAAAAATCGTATGTGCATATTTTTGTTTTTTAAAGGATTAAAATAATTTTGGGCCACCCTGTATAACCTAAGACAAGCATAATCTGATGGAAAACAAGCAATTACATAACCTCAATTCAAACTGAGTTTGTAAATATAACATTTGCAATATTTCATTTAAATATAGACTTTAAAAAAATCATCTGAATTTTTAAATTAAAGTAAATCTTTGGTATATGTATTTTAAACTTTGTATAAATAATTTTTACAGATATATTCTAAAATTTTAAAGTTTTCTTACAATATTAATTTTGTCATTTGCCTATATAATTTCAGAACATCTTAAGAATACAAATGATAAAATTTGACGCCATCAAAAATACTATATACAAATCACATTAAAGTAGTAAAATATCTGTAAGAATAATACATACAGCATCAAATTATTAGAACAATTTTTATGCTAGCCTTATCTTATCTCTAGTCTGACCATGAAAAGAAGAACCACGGTTAACGCCAAAACATTTTCTACCCGCGTCCTTCATTTCGTAATCCAACTAATACTTTGTTCAATGTGGAGGTACCCCCTCAAATAAGATCGAAAAATATTGTCTAATATATCTGCATATAAATGTAGGAACTTAACGAAAATTTATATTTAGATTATTTTAAGGGCGGGGAACATTTCTGCTCTTTCAAAAGTAAGTGTTGCTATAGAAAATTTTAAAGTTGGTTCGGATTAGAGTATGAAGATAGTCCCCTATGCAAATTTTTTGTATATCAATGTATAGTAGACTTTATTCCTTACAAAATAGTCTATTAAGTTTAGATCTACTATAAAAAACTAACGAAATAATCATTGGTGGTTCGTTTTTTTTCCCCCGGCTGTACACATAGTAGTAAATTCAGGAATTTTACTCTCAACTGATTTCTCATTTTTGTTCCAGCTTCGTTCTATGGATTTTTTAATATCTTCAAATTTAAGATTTTATTCGATTTGGCCTTTTTCGGGGAACAGAAGTGTTTGGTAACGATGGGTGATCTGCACTGCTCTCTTCATGGTCTAATTGACGACTTATTTCACATGTGGTGGAGAGTATTCTCCGCGGCAAGTGATCGAGATCTCCTTGCACCTCGTCATCACTCCTATCAGAATCTTTGTCAGTCTTTTCATCAGCACCTTCAATAGGGGGCTATATTAGTATGTTTGGCAGTTTCATTTAGTGTGTGACTGAAAAGAAAGAGGGGGGTGAAAATTAATTATTTTATTTAAAAAAAATTAAAAATTTACCTAATATATTTTATTTTTAAATCGTAATTAAATTTTAACGATGTTTAAGCTCTCAAATTAAAATAATCAAATATGTATCGGAACCTTTAAAATAATAGGCAACTACCAAAAGTACCGAACTTTACACATCCGACAGTTGGCAGGATTACTTGCCAATCAACAATACATCTATAAAATAAGTTTCTTTGAATTTTTATAGTGTATTAATTAAATAATGGATTCATCTCATTACAATAAAGCACAAAAAATAGATCAAAAACAGTAATAAAAGTCATTTTCTTTACCTCTTTCGTGATGAGGAATGAGACATCATTCACGCTCGAAAGAATTTCTAGCTTTGAACCACGTTTTCACAGACAAAGCTATCAGAGAAATACACAAGCAGTGGAGAATTTTGATTTGTTGATTCTTAAAAAGAAAAGAAACACTGAGTTGCACTACTTTTGCCATCCATCTACTGGCAAAGAAAAAAAAATTAAATGTCGAATGATAAATTTTCTTACCAACTGGCGTTAATGGGTTATTATTCTATTTTGTTTTAATGTTTATGTATTTTATTGCATTAAAAAATTTTATTTGAAAACTTCTCTCCCCCTTCTCGTTATAATGACCTAGGGACTCCACCCCCCCCCCCCCGCACACACAACACCTACCCTCTCCTTAAGTGTGTGACAAAATCTATGAATGGCTTATAACTTGTCAATTTATGTCTAAAGGATGTATAATTCAGTTCTGGTTCCAAAAATCGCTTTTCTTTAAGCAGCTGTGCTATCACAATTGCAAGTTATTAATGTAAAATTTATTATTTTGTTGCAAAAATATGTTATTTTCTATTTTGAATTTTCATATAAGCTATAAAAAGTAAGTTATTTTGTTCAATGCGGCTTTATATTGTATAATAAAATTAATTGTATTATGTTCATGTTGGAAAGTGTGCATGCAAAACCAAACATGTCGAAAAATGAGGAGCATTGAATTTGAATAAAAAGGGATGGCCACTGTCCGTTTTTGCAAATCAAATTTAATATTTCTAAAAATACCCCTTTTATTTTAAAACTTGAAAATGTAAAGCTTCATAGAAATGCATGTCTTTTGGTAGAAATGTATACCTACCAAAAGTAGTTTTTGCGGTTTTCTGCAATTTGCGATCAGATTGACGTGTTTGTTTTTGCTTGGCGCTCCTCATTTATAGTAGTCTGATTATTCTCTGTCAAATTAAGCTTATCTCATTTTTGTAGGTGAAAAACCATATGCTTGCCCTGTTGCTGGATGTAGTAAAGCTTATTCTAATTCCAGTGACCGCTTTAAACACTCTAAGACGCATCAAGAAGATAAACCATATGTCTGTAGAGTTGAAGGATGTGACAAAAGATATACTGATCCAAGTTCCTTACGCAAGCATATGAAATCAACTGCTCATGGAGGGGATAGTAAACAAAAATCAGGTGTTGGCTTGCTTTTAAATGAATGTAAAAATGGGGATATCACCATTGAAAGTTCTGATAAAGATCTTAATATGACTTTAAAAAGTACCAATTCAAAACTACATGAACGTGATAAACCTTATGCTTGCAAAGTAGAAGGTTGTGACAAAAGGTACACTGATCCCAGTTCACTTCGTAAACATCAAAGAGCTACCTCGCATGGTCGGGACCCTAATACTTTAAAAGCAAAAAAGATAGCCAAAGAAATTGCGATTGCTGAAATTTTCAATTTTGATGATCAAATTAGTATTTCTAATTGTTCCAAGCCCTTTGACTTGCGTTCTAACTGTACTTCACTTAATGGTTCTTTTGAATTTAAAACATATCTTAAAAACAAACGATCTTTGAAAGATCCAACTTCATTAACAGCAAAAATACAAATTACTAAATCTGCACAAAATGAAACTATAAAATCTCAGATTATTAATAGTACAGTTAATATGTTAACAGACAGCATAGAACTTACAGTCATTCCTAATGAGCCAACCAAAGAAAGTAGCTTTAAAAAAATGCATTCTTTTGGTATATCAAACAAAAATTGCAGGACAGAAGATTCAAAACCTTTAGATTTAAGTGTTAACTGCCCTTCACTTATTGACTGTTCTGATGACTTTCAAGAACTTGGAAAGCAAAAATATCTAGTTGAATCTTGATTAAAATTTATATTTAAAACCTATATTTTATTATGAAAATATTTTGTATAAATATATTTTATCTATTTTCATAAAACTATATTAAATATATACATATATATATAAATTGTTATATACATCTTTAAAACATTTGTAATTTATATGTTGGTGTTATATTCAGAAGTAGCCTTCATAAATAGAATTATATTCTGATCTAGGAGAGGGGTTTATATATTTGTAATTTATGTTATAGCTGTATGATTTTAACGCGAGTTTGCATGTTTTTTTATGTATTAAAAGTAAAATACTTTGAAGTTATATAAAAAAAAGTCAATCTTGCATATTATTTATTAAACTGACTGAGTGAGAGATAAAATACTCAATTGAAATTTGATACAATTAATTTATTTTTGTTTTATGCAAAGATCTAAATTGTGTTTAACTCTTGGCTGTGATAATAGTTATCTGTAATAAATTTGATATATATTTTAAATTGTTGAAGATTTTGAAATTTTTAAAATAAGTTAAATTTTGTTTTTAAAACTTTACCTATGCATCAAAAGTGTATCTGTTATTATACTTATTTTATAACTTAAAAAAACTTATTGCTAGAACTATTGTAAACCTATTTCTACCAAATCAGTCGTTCGGATGGGGCTTTTTTTGTATATTTTTAAAAATTGAAACATTTATATTATCAAAGGCATCGAATACCTATCTAAAAAGGGATGTAAATTTAAAATGCAAGAAGACTCTGCACAGTACTTGAATACTCAGACCGTTTCGAAGCCTATTTTGCAATGTTTGTTACTCAGCATGTTGTCAGATGCAGTAACTAAAAGATATAACTAACACAATATGAATATTTACAATCGATACACAACACTCCCATCTTTTGTGTTGATGTATAAATCAATACAAAACTTAATTGCAAAATGTGAAATATAAAAGATATGAAACTGTTGAACAACATCACTGCTAACACCATTAGATCATTCAATAATCCTTAACATATAAATTACCAGCATATATACAAAATAACAAAATTAAATATCCTAAAATACAATATTTCTTCAGTCATTGCATAGCCACTGCGCTCAGAGGGTTGAAATTCCATTTTATTTGTCGCACTGCACTATCTGCTTCAATAGTGTCCCAATCCAATTGTTGGAGAACTCTTGAGGTACTAAGAAGTTGGTGCGCTGATCAGTGTTTGATAGAACTTCTACCTCTACTCGCAACAAATCTTCGCAGAGCTCGAATAACGGCATCTGTTGATAGAGAGATTATTAGCTCCAGGTACACAGCATAAAATACCGCAAAGGTAAATAGCACAATCCAGACCTTTGTACCACGTAGAAAGATAGTACCAGCTAGATCGGCACCGGTGACTTAAGAGGCAGAAACTCCTTATATACGATCAGCAGATAATGGAGCTGCTTCAGTTGTTCAGTTCAGTCAGATTAATGTCTTTTGCAGGGCACACATTTAGATATCACCTCACGAAAATCCTATGTCCTCTAGGAATCCAAAATCTTTCTCGTAGGTGCGCCAGACTAGTTTGTACACCAGCATGATTTAGATTATTGTGTGTGTATTCTATCAAACGTTGGTTTATGAGATGGTCCGGTAGAACAGTAGGTGAATGAAACTCATCTTCATCCTCTTCATAAATGAGGCGAATCTGCACTTTCGATTGGTCATCATTTTCATAAAATTTCCTGGGCCTTTCATATTTCTTTCGGTTTTCAACAGGCCACTCGTTCTGAATCATCCTTATAAATGCCTTTTCATTCTTTTGAAAATGTTCACTCGTCACTGTGGTATAAGTATTTTCTTGGTTCTTTCGAGAGAAGAATCCGAGCTACCATTCGTACTATCATAGGGTACATTGAAAAATACAAGAATCTATTACTTCTTCTTGCAAACTTAATGCGCTTATCGCAATCCTTTTGCGTTCTGCTTCTTCCTAACAAACCAAACTCGTAACTGGCCATGCATTTTCAGATTCTTGTAGCTACATAGGACCCTCCCACCATTTCTGGTTAAAAAATTCAAGCCAAGTACAAGAGCGAGATGGTAAATCCACAGGATTAAAATCATCCAGTGTCTGTCCAGTTGTTGGCATCAGTCAGTTCTCTAATTTCTTTAACTCTGTTGCCAATGAAAGCATTCCATAGTTCTTTTCATTTTATCCAAGCCAGTACCACCATAGAAGTTAGTCCGTAAATAGGTTTTTAATGGCAATTTTAGAGCTTCCAGTGTAGACTTATATAATCATGCAGCTCCCAATAATTCCATTCTGAGAATAGTCGGCCGATTCATTATTGCAACTCTCGATTTTGCAGAAACCAAATTTATAAAAACTTTACCCTGTTCTCTGACACATCACAATATACATGTAAAGTGGCCTCTTTGATTATTTCTCATAACATCCTTCTAGGAATAGAACAACGCTCAACCAGACAAATGTGTATTGTCCAACTGTTGAATTTTATCTTAAGATCTTCAGGAAGTGGTTCATCCCTACTCAATTTTCTATACCACGCTTCTTGTAAGATCAACTTTGGGAATAGCATGGCACGGCACAAGAAACCGATTGGGTCATAAATACTGTTCACTATAGCCAGCAAACTTCTTTTTGTTATATATTTCATCACTTTGGACAACTAATTTAGGTAAAATGCTTTCCAACTCATCGTTTCTATTCTACTTTAGGTCTAAGATTTGATTTAACTTGTAAGTGAATAAGTCCAGCAGCATAAATCAAAACCTTCAACAGCCATTATTTTTCTCGCTTGTATTGTTCTTCGTCTTGTGGTCAAGTTATCCGCATAAAAGCCTTCTTTTAATCTTTCCATTGTGAGCGCCAAATCCTCATCTTGAAACATCTCCAAGTAGAGGTGATGTGAAATTGTTGCATTTACCAGGAAAGTTGAAAGACAAGCCGGCCTATCCAAAGGTATACGGCAATAACCAAAGATTTGTCGCCGCTGAGCAATTCGTATCAGACTGTCGAGGATGAGCAGAGCACGGGTCCGGCATGCATTGCTGCAGCACTAGTCACCGATACTCGCACCCAGCACAGGCATCTGTGGCCGAGTGGATAAAGGCGTCATCTGGGAATCAGAGAGTTTCTGGTTCGATCCTGTGAGTTGGACTTGACTAAAAAAAGTAGTGATCTTGTGAGCGGAGGGTTGCCAGCTTCACTACAAAATAATAGGAATGTCGTCCAGAACATCCACAGAAATTATCGGCGTGTATACGGGACTGGTGCACGATAAATCTGATCGGGGCCCAAAGTCCCGACGTCTATTGAAGGCGTTGGGTGCCATTTCAGATGTTGCCCTCGTCATCTGACCATGGTTTAAAAATACGAGGTATCGTTCCCGGGTCTTGCCTTCGAGATAGGCCCCGAACCGTCGCCAATAGCTCACTGTGCAGCTCTAGTGCGACAATAATTAACAAAACAAACAAACAGACCCAGCACACCATTTTGATCGCTTTTGCCATATTTCCAACTGCCCCAGGCATCGATCAAGGTATCCAAGCATCAGCCCAGTCACCCTTCGCACAACCGAGCCATATCCCCCCTTCCTTCAGAATCCGCTGGCAACTCTCCAACCCTTTTTTTCTTCTTTTTTGACCTCAAGCAGATCTTTTATTTTGAAAACAAATTATGTATAAAATTATAAATTCAGGTAAGCTTTTTCTCTTTGAGAAACTAAATAAAACAAGTACAGATTGTAGATTTTTACAAAGATTTTCTATTCTTGAGGATTCAGATATTTTTTCTTTATCTTCATCAACTCAATGAAATACGAAAAGCCATGACCACTTCCAGCATAGTCTGTATCTGAATAAAGAATGTACATTGCAGAATTTCAATAAGTACAATTTCAACGATTACAGTTGCAGACAAGTACAAATGCATTTTCTCGATTTTTTAGAATTATTCAAAATACATTGTCAAATTGTTATGTATTAGAATTCTAAAAATGTTTGTCTTTATCGAACTTTTCAGATGTTTCATAATGTCTCATTCACAGCAATCAAATATGCCTTTTCTATTTTTTCCTTTTTTTACAGTCAAACAAGATGTGTTCAATAGAGGCTTCATCTTTTTCGCAGAAACATGCTGATGTTTTGGCAATGAACCTTGCTTGATATGTTCCAAAGGCATTGGTTGATGAAAAAGTCTCCCTCTAATCGTAAGAGTCGACACTTTTGGAAAATGTTAAAATGTTCTTCTTCCTTTTTCTAAGTTTTGCCATCTGCCTTGCCATTTTTCATTGCTAGTTAATTCGCTTTTGTCCTCAACTGCTGTCTGGAAATTGGGAAACTTGAGTTGAACTTTTGTTTGTAATTTGTTTCCTTCGCAAGTTCGTCAGCTTTTTTTATTTTTATGTGTCCAACATGGGCTTTAATCCAGTGGAATTTAAATCATTCCATTTTCTTCAAATGTTTGAATTTTAATTTGAACTTCTTCTACTAAGTTATTTCAGTACTTAAAGCTTGATAGGACCTCTAGTGACGATCTAGAGTCCGTGTATGTATGAGTTTCTTGGATTCGACTCTTTGCTGCTAGTTCGATGGCTCTTAATATTGCGTAGAGTTCAAAGAAATACACAGTCGTCTCATCGTTTAATCACCATTTCTCTTCGTGTATCAGTGTACCTTTTCTGTATACTGCGATTCCACTATTCGTTTTCAAGTCCCGCTATTTTTCCATTATAAAAATATGGTTCATTGATCATCACCAAGTCGAGAGTTTCATTTCTGCATTCTAAGGAGAGGATAAGATGGCTTTGGTTGCATGATTTAAATGAATCACAACACATTTCAATGTAGTCTCCTTGTTAGTATTGAATTCGATTTTTGATGAATTGGAGTTCTCTTTTTAAACTTTGACAATTTTTTTATATGCAGCTGTGATTCATGCTACATTTTGCCGACCTCTTATTTTGAGGTTACACAATTGCTACACCTTTTGTTTTCATTTTCACAGTTTGTGGAGTCTGTTCTTTGCTAGCAAACTCCGTACATGCTTATCGTTATCCCAATACTTTGCAATATGCCTAAATTTTTTACATTTATAACGTCTCGTTTCTTTAATATATTCTTTAGTGTTAATGGCCCTCCAATCCGAGTAGAGCTTTTCTCCTATGATTAATTTTTCAAATCTTTCAGACGTTTCTACCACCCAATTATTGAACCCAATCCATTGTTTAATTGCAACTTCTGCGTATGTGGGCCTCATCATAGTATATTTCCAGCGCAACAGTTGTGCTTTGTCCGTCTGTAAATGCTGTTCTCTGTGATGAGCATCGTTATAAAAGTAAGCAACGTATTTATTTATTTCATCACCATATTAGTACTTTCTTGACACAATCTGTTCTTTTTCGATTGCATAAAATCTGTTAGGGTGCAATAGCTTATCCTTGATTCTGAATTCTCTTGCTCTAACCAGTACGCAATATGACTTGGTGCTTCATTTTCTCTACCAACATATCCTTTGTCTTAGTTCTACTTGCCTCTCCTTCTTGAACTACATCTGTCCTTTTTATTCTGTTTGCAAGATAACTCCTCCTTAGAGTTGTTTATTTGGAAGCATTTTTTAGCAATAGAGTACTTTCAAAAGCAATAGAGTACTTTTGGGTGGTTATATTTTGTTAATGGCCTCGACAAGCTAGAGCACTACATCATCCTTTTCCAGCACTGGCATTTCAACAAAACCCAGTAATAATTTATATCAGCTTTGCTCTAATTGTAAATTTAAACTAACTAGTTCAATCCCACTAAATTTTCAAGCAGCACTTATTCTCCTGAAAACATTACTGTTGAAATGAGGCACTTGGGTATAGATTTTTCACTGGGGGGGGGGGAGGGGGTATTCACATAATGATTCTGTTAAATTATTGTGTCTGTTAGATTTAGGTATATATATATATAAAGAAATGTACTATATCATAAAATATGAATGCATGCAAAGACTCTTATTTTTACACATATATGAAGTAAGTAATACACATATATGAAGATTTGGCAATTTAGCTATATTTTAAAGCAATACATCCGAATTCCGTCAAAATGATGGGTCTGGTGGATCTAGTTAATTATCAGTTGTATAGTTTTTAAAAATTGTGTAGGTTTAACCTTGTGTCCTATAGTTTTGCTTTCCATTTTATTAAATTTCTTAACCAGTTTCATTTTACCTCTTCTAAACCATTTCACCCTGTATTCATTGTAAATAATGTTTATAAGCACTTTATGGTTATGTGCATATGCACATATAGCTGTAATAACACTGCTATTTATATTTTGGTAATGTAATATTTGTAATTTTATATATATAGTAACAGTTTATTTATCCGGCATTCAAATAACCTAAATTGTTTTTTAAATCCTATTGACAATACTATTTGGTGCCTAACTTAGTAAAATGTATTTTAATTGAGTAGAAGGTATTTGAGGAACTGTTTTTAACTTGACAGTAACAAAGGGTTACAGCATTCTCCCTCCTCTGACTCTACACATACCTGAATCCATTAGAACTGTACCTAGAAAGTAAATTGTTTAATTATATATAGGTGCACTTACACTAGGAGTTTTGTGCTAAAATTATAAATTACACTTGGTATTTCATTCATTTTGAAAGTAAATAGCAGAATCACAGTTTATATAAAAAATTTAAAAAGTTGTCCAAGTTTAACTGATATCTTAAATACAAACAAAAAAATTAACAAATATCAGATTTTATTCAAAATTTGAATACATTTCCTAATGGGTTTTAATTAAATACAAATAATATCAACCAACTACAAGCTCTGGGCCCAGACGTGTTGGTTCTGTCATATAGCATATCCTCACTATTCCCCAATGTTAATCCAATTACATTTTAAAACTACCCACCCAAAAATTAACAACATACTTATGTAAACTATTTCATTTTTTTATTACCCTATTAAAAAAATAATGCTTTCTAAAGTCTCGATCAAGCTGTGTTTTGTATAATTTGAATCCATGACTCTAGTCACATTGGTAATATTAAATTCCAATCCCTCTACCATCACCCAATTTGACTAACTGAAAGTCCCTTCTAATCTTTCTCTCCTCGAGTGTATACATATTTAAAGTTCTAAAACTATCTCCCTAATTTATTTACGAAATACTCTGAATAATTTTCATAGACCTATGTTGAACCCCTTCTAATAAATCAATATCCTTTTTTAATATAAGGTGACCAGAAATTTACTACATATTCAAGATGAAGCTTAACCAAACTCCTATAGAGTGGTAATACCTCCTTAGATTTTGATGATACATTTCCCAACATTCTGTTCGACTTTTTACTAGATGTCTCACATTGATGTCCCCATTTAAAAACTCCATTTATCAAAATGCCTAGATCACTAACAATATCACTGACATTAATATCAGAACTTTGCCGATAATAAGAAGCCTTTCTATTTTTGATTCCCATATGCAAGACCCAACAGTTTTTAATATTAAATGACATACCCAAATAAACAACCCATTCTGGAATTTTAGTTAAATCAATCTGAAAATGCTCTACCTGTTCTCTGCTATTTACGGTATCCATGATTGTCAAATCATCCACAAAGATACTGACCCTACTTGCAAGGTTCTTGCTACTATCATCAATAAATAATAAAAAACAGTGGCCCCAGAACAGAACCCTGTGGAACTCCGCTTTTGACTTCTACCCATCGAGAGTATTTACCTTTATTTTGTACTCTTTGTTTTCCATTTGTCAGCCAATTTCTTATACATTTAAGAATATAACCCCGAATCCCAATCCTATTATAACTTATACAGCAATGTTTCATGCAGAACCTTGTCAAAAGCCTTCTGAAAATCCATGTAAACTATATCTACACAGTTTATACCATTCAAATATTTAGTAACTTCATCATAATTTTTTTAAATAGTGTTGGTGCAAGATCTTTTCTTCCTTAACCCAAACTGCATCCCCCTGTCTCTAGAAAGTGCATTACATGATATTCAATATCTTTCAAATGATGAATGTCAAACAAACTGGTCGATAATTCCCTGGTTCACATTTTAAGCCCTTTTTAAAAAGTGAAGTAATATTTGCTAACTTCCAGTCTAACGGTACCCTAACATAATTGTATGAAGAATGAAAGATTATCATCAAAACATCCCCCAACTTCTCTGCACATTCAACTGAAACTTTTGGATAAATATCATCTGGTATAGGAGCCTTAAAAAGTTTAAAACTTTTCAAACAATGAACAATATATTTCCTAGAAAATTTACACTCTTGTATTTCATAGTATAAGTTGACCCTTGCAGTTAAATGCCCTCCGTTAAAATCTTCATTGAGGACATCCATAAAATAACTAATTTAAAATACAGTACAGGACTGATTATCCGGAATCGTCCAGACCGAACCCGTTACATACAAGTGAAATTTCTGGTATTCTGCATCGCATGTCAGCGCCATCAATTGACACTTTGCACAACTAAAATTCCAAAAAATAATACATTTTCAATTGAATTTTATTTTGAAAAATCGCCAGTATTCGCAATGTTGGGAAGATGAGCACTAAACATTTCGTCTACTTTCAGTTGATTAAACTTATTGACATTTGTTTCAAGAACAGTTTTTGAATTTTATATACAGCCATAATGTATTTCTTCAATAAAATTATTTTGCTCCCTACCCCAAATTAGCTGTTTAATTAATTCAACCCATTTCTCATTGGAAATTCTTTCAGCATTAGCACCTTTTTCTTCCTCATCATAGCTGTTTTCACTTTGTTCAGGATGTAGAACTATTTGTATTATTTCCGAGTCTGACAATTATCAAATGACAATTATTAAATGTTGTTGAAACATTTGTTCACATCTTCTTCTGTAATATCGATGTTCGTACTGTTTTTGGCATAGGCCAAAAGTTCCTTTTGTAAAAGTTTTTGTTTAGAAAGGAGGTGCGTTTTCGTCCTCCTTCTGAATAAATATAGTAGTAGGCATCAAATTATGTCAAATATTTTTTAAGGTATCCCTATAAACTTCTTCCCACTCTCTAGCTGCCATCCAGATTGCATCCTTGATGTTGAATTCCTTGCGGAATTGATTTTTTTTATCATTAGAAGCATCTAAAAGGCTTCTTAGAAATTGCACTTTAAACTGAGAAAAACACTCCTTGGTCTCTAGGGGTTGAATCAACGATGTGCAGTTCGGAGGCAAATACTCGATAGAAATATTCTGGGCTTTCGATAACGCTGCCGGTGGATGAGTGGTGCAGTTATCAAGAAATAAAATCTTGCAGTCTGCAGCAAGTCCAATTGACTGGCAATGAGCACGGGCTTGAGGAATGAACTGCCTGTTAAACCACGCCTCTTTGTTTGCCTTATAATACACGGGCAATACTTTGACCCCCTTCAAAGCACGAGAATTTTGACTCCTCCCTATCACTGCCAGTTTTAATGTACATGTTCCAGCTGCATTAGCACATCCCAGCAGTATTATCCATTGTTTTGCTTCCTTTAAATCGGTAGCCAATTTTTTGGCTGCAGTTCTGTGTGTATGTTTAGGCACATAGGTACTTAAAGTACAATGCCATTTCATCAGCGTTGAAAATTTGATCCAAGATACTATCCATTTGCAGCATCCACCATTTCCATGGCGACATCCACATACGCCTCTGCTGCTTCTGTATCGGCGCTTGTCTTTTTTTCCATGCAGTCTACGGATTCGTACACCATTTTGTGTTTAAAGCGGTTAAACCATGCAATATTGTATTCGTAGTTGTTTTAGAGTCCTAACATAGCATGGAATGTTTTGGATTGCGTCATTATAACGGCTGTTGTTACCAGAAAATTTTCAGATGTTCTTTGTTTATCCACTCCAACAGCACTTTGTCAACATCTTCATGTTTGGCTTAGTGCATTGTTTTACGCTTTTCCAATGAATTTGGATTGTCTGCTTTTAAATAGAAACTCATTTTTTAAATCATATATTGCAGATAACCCAATGTTATAAATCCCACTTAGTTTATGGCAAGGACCCTTTGTCCATTTTTTTTAATCTCAATTTTTGTTTTGATGTCAAGAGAGAATGTTTTTAAAGTTTAAGCTTTAGCTGAATCGTACTATTTCTTGAACATGATTTTAAGCACAAACACAAACAACTAAGAGTTGATAAATCTGCATGAGCAATAGCGAACGAGAGAGATAAATTTGCACTAATACGCGTACCTTGCAAAAGGTAGGTGCACTGAAATTCGGAAGATTCAAAGCTGATGTAGTGGTGGAAGACTCCATCCGTAGGAGTAGAAAAGAAGGAGGAGGGGGAAACTGATATGATCTCTGTTTCTCGAAAATTCTACTCATGGTCGCTGCACTTTTCACGTCTGTTAAGGAAATAGAGAAGAAAAATTAATCTGGCAATTCTGTTCCTGTTTTTTGGAGTCGTATGGTCCTGCACTGTATCTTTAACAAAATTACCCTGATTTTCTTTTAATGGACCCAGATAAGTGTTTACCTTCTTAATCCCATTGGCATACACCAAAAATTCCTTTGGATTACCATTAATATCCCTAGCTAGCTTTTCCTCCAATTACTTTTCTATTTCCTACTGATATATTTGAAATTACGTCTAGACTTTCTTAAGCGACCTGGCCGCTTAAAATTCTCATGAGGTTTTTGTTTGTTCTTAAGAGCTCTCTTACAATCATTAGATAACCACATAGGAAATAACTTTTTATCTGAACCCATTTGCCTAAATGAAATGTTTATTTACAGCCTCATGCTATTTATCTTTAAATTCTACCCATTTTTAATCTACATGTGACTGTTCTAATCCATTTTTAAAAGCCTTACTCACCTCTCGACTCTTAATTTATCAAAATCTTCCTCAAAATTTGCTATTAACCCCATCTGCCTGGAACTTAATATATCTTATAGTATTGTGGTCGCTGTTACCCAAGTGTTCTCTCACTCGTAAATTACCTCACCCTGTTCTCCCAGTTGCTGAAAATCAAAATTGTTAAGTTTATTTTTCCCTAAAATTCATATTTATATATATATCATCGTAAATATACTATATAAAATTTTAAATAACCCGTAAATTTTTTTTAAGAAAAGGCATGCTTGCCCTCCAAGGTCTCAATGCATTTTGTGGTGACAAAGGAATATTTTTGGCCCATGTTCTATAGCTAAGTAGGATTAGTGCATGATCACTGACTGATCGACTTGGATCGAAGATTCCGACAACCACCTATAATGTCTATTTTCTTTTTATATTGAGAAGTTCGCAAGAGGTGAGGAGTGTCTGTGTGAGAGGGGAATGAACTATCATCAGCATTGTGTCAAAATGGGAATTTTGTCTAAAGAATTTGATATTTAATTATACAGATTTTTTTTTTATCTGTAACGTCCTATTACCTGAGCATTCCGGATAAACATGCTGTTACTGTACATAAATGTACATTTGATGATTTCTAAAGGCTTTTACTACAAAATATTTGGTGCTCTATAAAGTACCAAGCTATTTCAACAAGTGTATCTTAATGTTCAGATTCGAACTGTATTGTTTGAAATAAGACCATTTGTTTTACCTACCTAGAAGTATAATTCAGTAAAATTTGATGAAAGGAAAAACGTTTAGATTACTTTTAACCTCTGGTGGTCAAATATAGTATTAGTAAATTAATGCATACTATTAAAATGTAACGAAGGAAAACAAATTATCTATGAAAGTGCTTAGGAATTTCCATCCTAATATTAATGTATGATAAATATTTTATGTGTCTCATTCTATTGGATTTGGATAAAATTGATCTACTTACTAATAATGACAAATAGTTGATTTAAAAACTATAATATTTAAAAAAAAATTATTAATTTGTTATACATATAAATAATCCACACACTTCATTAGCATATTTAATATTTTCTTTTTGAAAACAATGGAGAATTGCTATGCTACATATTTAAAATTTGACTCAAAGATGCAATCGAAAATAGTGCCCTCTGTAATCCTCTTAGTGTGTACTGTTGGTGGAAGACTTTTGCATTTCAGCAATTGTGTATACATCACCTTATCCACACTTTAGATTGGCAACATATCAATGTTTTTATTTTCTGAATGAATGTAAATGACATTAATTCAAAAGGCCTTTATAGAAAAGATTAAACTCGTTTTTTTGGCAGTAAATTTGTTTTTACAAAAAAAAAATCAAATATTTTTAAGTAGACATTTAAAAAAAAATTGCACATAATCTTATTAAAGAAGAAGCAATTATTGTTTGCAAAAAAATTTGATTTTCATTTACCTGAATAATGGAAATACAGAGGGTTCTCAATGGGAATACCTTTATAAATGTTGAAAGAGCTTTTTAATTATATTTAATATATGATAAGTTTAATTATTATATGTATACTATTCAGAAAATATAATTGTGGCGGTTAAAGTAATAATGGTGCAAGTCAATTATGGATTTGAATGTGGAGAATTCAGTTATGACATTATCTCAATATTGAAATAAAAAGTTACTTTCACAGGCTCAAATTTTAAAGGGAATTACATTTAAGAATAAATTTTTTAGATCATTTTTGAACTTTTGAAAACAATTTAAAACCTAAAAAGTGTGGCAATTCTCTCTTGTGTTAAATGAAATAGTTCTCACTTTAATTGTTTTGTGTGTATGAGGAGGGGGAATATCATCTAATTCGTTTTGTTTATTCCAAGATTTCAATTAACAATTGAAGACGCAGGGTGCAAGAGCCAGACACTTTCACTTTTTTCCTTATTTACACCTTTTCACTTAATCCTCTAACGATTGGTGTGATAACCAGATAGCTCTAAACAATGACTATACAAATTGTATAGGAAAAGGGGCTGTACGTTTGTACTATATGATGCAAGAAACATGTTCAGTGTTTTTCATCCTTCCTGAACTGTTTTGAAAACTGGAGCTGTATGGTTCTTACACCCACATACTTTTGTACGTACTTATACTTTGGTTTTTATATTTTTATTAATTTGTTTATTAAAATTGTTGACATTTTATACTAGGGCAATATTTTGGTTTGGGAGAATATATATAAAAGAGAGTAAAACATTATCAGCTTTCCATAGTATAAAAAATTGCAATTTTTATATATTTACTTCAACTGTAGCAATATTGCAGCAATTTTTAGTATTAACCCTTTGTGGTTGAGGATCATGTTTGATATTTACGTTGTTTTTATGGAATAGTTACATCCTGTTCCTTTTAAAAAGGTATTCTTAATTTAGGGTATGCAGCTCTCGTTCAATTTTAAGAACAAGCAACAACAAGAAAACTAGGTCGTTATTTTGGTGACTGAAAGTCGCTTCTCAAAGGGTTAAAATTAATTTTCTAGGATAACAATATTTGATGCATTTATTTGGTGTTAATATCAACAACATATTTATTTTAGACGTAACTTATATTTTGTACATTGAATAATCCGCTTTGCAATCTCATTTATTAGTGTTTGGCCCATTATTTTTATTAAGATGAGCTGATGTCCACATTGAGTGATTTAAAATTAAAGGCTGATTAAATTGTCATGGGCATTTATGGTGATATTTATTAAAAAATATGTTTTATAAATTATTTATATATTTGTAAGTGCTTTATTTTTTCTAATATGAATTAGCATATACTCTAACTTAGTGCAATGATTATTCAGATGTTTATTTTTAAAGTATATTAAATTAATATATTTATATATAGTATTTTTTGCAATATATTCGAAGTTTTTGATATAGTTTAAATTTTATATCCCTTGTTTATAATTGAGAAAACTATAAAAAGAAAACTGGTTGCCTGTTAAGTTGTGAATACTTGGCTGTGTTCTATTCTCTTTCAGCACACAATGGAAAAAGTCAAAAAATAACAAGGTTTTTTTTTGTGCTGCTGTTTAATCTGGAACTTTCTAAGTATATTATATTTAATAAATTCAATCAAAAATGTGGTCTTTTGTTTTTCAATCAACTTAACTTTCTGTTGAATAGTTGAGGAGCAAGTATTCGAAACATGTTTTTCCAAAAATTTGATTATTGCATTACTGAATTCACCTCCAAATTTTCTATAGAAATAACCTATTTTGTTCGCATAGAAAAGATTGGAATCAATGCATTTGAGAAAAGTTATTTTCCTTTTCTCACCAATCGCTTTTATAGCAAAATATATTTTTAATGTTTGCTCCTCACTTATTTCTATGTTATTTTGCAATTTCCCTTATCAAAAGAGAAATTATTCGAACTGTTCTAATTAAAATGATGCATCATCCATATAAATAAACAAAAATGTTTAGGGCGAGATGTTTAAGCTTTGAGGTCCCTGGTGATAAGGGTAAGAAGGCCGCTATTAAGACGTGGATCTCAGATTTCAGGCTGTGGATCTTGCCAGATTAGGGGCATGGCCTAATGGAGAGATGTCACGTGATCAAATGGGGCACTTATTCAAAAATGGGTGACGTCAGCGAGGAGTAAGCAGATGACGTCATGTGTAATATAGATGACATCATACAAGATAGGAGTTGGGGAACATGTGTCGATGACTCATCCTCGCATACAGGTCGAGACAAGGTTTTACTAGTTCTGATCGTAATCACTTGGCGGCGCTGTATGTACAGGAACGGACCAATCAGATTCTTGTTTGAGGATGACATCATCAAGAGCCAATGAAAGGCCTTGGATGTTCAGGGGGAGGAGCCAATTCCTCGATGTCGTCTGTTTAAAAGGAGAGGTCAAAGCCGAGTTCTGGCAAGTTCACGTAGACCCCTACCGAAAATCTAAACAGCCAACCCAGTGACACAGATGTCAGCAATATGGTCATGCCCAATCAGGCTGCAAGAACCCGGTACGTTGCGTGAAATGTTCGGGTTCTCATCTCACAGCTGAGTGTCCCACCAAGGGCCGCATTGATTCGCCCAAATGCGTCCTTTGTGAAGGACCTCATACGGCCAATCCAACACACACGAACAACACCCCAGAGGCTCCGCCCACTACACAAACTCCGCCCCCACCTTAGTGAGGCCAGGGGTCAGCTTCTCAAACGCTGATTCTGCACTACAGACACCAGCACCAGTTATAACTGCGCCCCCGGCGCCAGCTCAACACACACAACAACAACCAGCACCTGCGGTTCAAGAGGAAGAAGGAAAAGAGAGTATTTTAGATTACATCAGGCAATTTCAGTCCTTCATAAAATCATTTAATTTAAAACAAATCTTAAATTTACTTAAAAATACCGCCGCAAAATTTAAAACAGCTAAAGGCATTATGGCAAAATTAGAAGTTGGGTTTAGCGCCTTCGAAGAGTTAGTCAGTATGCTAAATTATGAATAATTTACACCACAGGGCAACTCACACTTTTACACCTATATTCTACACAGAAATAGGCTTTGCAAATTTAAACGGGCTAAGGACAGGTAGAGGAAGTTAAAGACTTCATTTTGGAGCAAAATCTAGACATCATGCTGGTCAAAGAAACGCATCTTCGTCCAAGTGACAATGCGAAAATAGCTAATTATAAATTATTTAGGAAAGACAGGTTAATTAATAAAGGTGGAGGAGTGGCCATTTACATAAAAAGCAGCTTTAAATGCACTGAGTACATACTTCCAACACTTAACACCATTGAGGCATGTGCCGTAGTACTGGAGAAATCTTCGTTATCTCGGTCTACAACCCACCAAACTCCAAGATCGGAGCAGACGACTTGACAGCCCTGCTAAACACAGGACTACCCACAATACTAGCAGGCGGCTTAAACGCCAAAAACACTATTTGGGGCTGTCGAGCTAACAACAGAAACGGCATCACACTTAGAAAATACATACTGGATCACGGCGTCTCTATCGCCGCCCCAAATGAACCCACACACTATCCAGGCACTCTCTCACACAGACCAGACATATTAGACATAATGCTCCTTGAGAGCATACCATCAAACCCAACACTTAAAGTACACAGCTGCTTAAACTCAGACCACAACCCAGTCACGTTCACTTTTTATGGCCTCACCCAACCACCCGAAGCAATCAAATTTACAACTAACTGGGAAAGATTCCACTCCATTTCGGTCGAAAACTTAACAGTAAACCCGAATATGAGAACAATAAATCAAATAGACGAAACAATTGCAAACTTAACCGCCAAAATAAAAAAGGGACATAGATAGCTGCTCAAAGCCCATCAAACTAGAAAAAACCTTAAAACTCCCCCATGAGATTAAAGACGAGATCACGGAAAAGAATAGACTTAGGAAGGTTTACCAGTCAACTATGCACCCCCAGGATAAACGTAAATGGAATGAGGCATGTAAGAAAGTAAGTTCCCTCACAAAAGAATACAAATAGGCTCAATGGGAAAACACAGTCATGAGGCTCTCACTACAGAACAACACAGTTTGGAAAATGGCGAAAGCCTTAAAAACACAAACGCCAAAACATAGGCCCTCTTCAAGGACCGAACTCCATTGCTTACACTGAACATGATATGGTAGAGGTTCTTGCCTCCAGTCTACACAGCCAATTTTCTCCACATCTTACACCAATCATCTTAGAACTTGTCGTTGACACAATTAATAAAGTAGACAACTACTTAGCAGAAGAGCCACACAATATCATACGTTACACCACCCCAGAGGAACTCCCTGACATAATTACCAAATTAAATCCTAAAAAAGCCTCTGGATACGACTTAATCTCTAACAAAGCACTTAAGAATATTGCCCATAAAGTAATAGTATATATCACAAACATCTTCAATTCATGGCTCAGGTTAAAATATTTCCCAACCAAATGGAAAAAAGCAATAGTAATTATCTTTAAAAAACCAGGAAAAAGCCCCCTCCAACCCAGTAATTACAGGCCTATCAGTCTTTTGCCCTGTTTGGCGAAAGTCTTTGAGAAGGTCTTAAACATTAGACTACAAACTTTTTTGGAAACAAACAACGTAATAAATACTAATCAATACGGATTTAAAAAGGGACATTCAACTACGCAACAGGTTCATAGGATAGTGGAAAAAATAGGAGAAGCGTTTAACAATAAAGAAATGATAGGAGCCGTATTTTTAGAAGTCTGAAAAAGCATTTGATAGTTTATGGCACAAAGGGCTAATTAAAAAACTAATAAACCAAAACATCCCCAAGGAAATGATACACATGATAAACTCATTTATTTCAGAGCGATCTTTTCAGGTTAGAGTAAACAACACACTTTCAACACTCACAAACATTAAAACAGGAGTACCACAAGGTAGCATACTAGGACCAGTCTTATTTAACTTGTACATAAACGATTTCCCTACATTCGATAACTGCATCACGGCCCAATTTGCCGATGACACAGCAATACTAGCTAAATCTAAGCACGGTCACATAGCCTTTGGGAAGCTACAAGCCGCTTTAAACACAGTAGAAACATGGTGCGAAGACTGGCACATCAAAATTAATGCTCAAGAGAGTGTATCGGTACTCTTCCGCAAACACAACACACTAGTTGATTATAACACCGATCTTGAGATCTTTAATACAGAGATCAAGAGAGAACACCACACTAAATACTTAGGAGTACACCTAGACAGTAAACTTAGCTTTAAAGAACACATTAAACAAACTCTTGCAAAAGCGACTGGTGCAAGTATAAGCTTAAATCCCCTCATTGGGAAGAACTCTAAAATGACACTTAGAAACAAAGTAATTCTTTATAAAACTATGATCAGACCAGTTATGCTGTATGCCTGTCCGGCCTGGGCTGAAGAACACACAGACAGAAACTTCAAACATTTCAGAACAAAGCCCTCAGAAGGCTAACAGATGCACCACGGTATGTCAGAAACACCATTCTACACAACGACCTTAAAATGGACACCATAGACACAGCAATTTTAACTATCTCACACAATTACAACATGGCGCTTGACAACTCCGATTCACAACACCTTAAGGATATCACTAACTACGACCATACAGTAAACCAGAAACACAAAAGACCCCGTACTATTCATCACGACCCTACATGGTAAGACCCTCATAGACTTGCTTGTCAAATCGACATGTCAAACTCGACAGCTGCTCCTTTGCAAGTAGCCAGGTTATGTTATTGTCCTCAATATTGTATATTTGCATCTTATAATAATAAATATGTATTATAAAGTACTCGTTGTCTCTACTTATTTCTAACACACACTCATCTACTGATGTTATTTTATTTTCAGATTTGCTATAACGAACTCGCGTTTAGCCTTAGGGCCTCCAACCCCCATCAATTAATTAGTAACTTCTTAGTTAAACTTAAATTCCGCTAACGTTATTCTATTTATTAGACTTAATTCGATGAAGGTGTAAGGACCTCCGGTCGACACACCGTAAAGTTAATTCCGAGTTCTGGCATTCTCTCAGTAGGATCTGCTCTTGCGATCACTCTAGTTTAGCTTAGTATTAACTTTGTTTAAAATGGACCTTGAAAAAGATTTCGAGAATTCATCATTTCCGTTGAATAATGAAGTCATGGCTCTCAGGAATTTTGGAGATTTAACAGGAAATCAATTGGATAATTTTAAACAATTTTCTAAAGACAAAAATAAGGAATTGACTTGTCCGGAATGTATTATGCATTTCACTAGAAGAAATAATTTGATTCGACATCAACGTAATGAGCATGGAGGAGTGCAGTACCAACACCGACACAAAGACGAGGCCATGCCTCTGATTTGTGACGTCATCACGAGTAGGCTGGATTTCTCCTTCCCCGCTCTGTTTCTTCGCTTGAAGCGCTTGGTTTTTCGAGTAGATGAATAGCATTTTTTCTTTGGAAATATGAACTGTTACGTTGCCTAAACACTATTTACCTTACCTTTGCATTAAAGATTTTTAAATAAATATGCCCAAATAAATACTCGCATTAGCATGAAAATAAAAGTATCAAAGACCAAATTAACAAAAATTCTTTATTAAACTGAGCGTTTATATACAGTTATGCAATTTTATATTTTTGTACCTTTTCTACAACTTCGATCCCTTTTTCAATGTCTCAATTTTTTTACACCTTTTTTTAATTAAATTTTTTTATATATAATATTTTTGCCTGCAATGGTTTTATATAATGAATTTGTATCTGAAGTTAATATTAGTTTTAAAACACTCTCAGAACTATGGCCCTCTTCACATTGATCATAAACAAAAAAAAATCATTACAATTTATTAATTCCAAAGTGTTTCAACCACAAATGAGCGGTGATCAGTCATTTGTAGAAATTCGGTCTCATTTTCTTTTTAAAGCAATTTTTGCATAACAATATAATAGTAACTTACAGCATTTACAATATCTGCAGATGGGTAAACTAAACCACCTCTATCCAGAGTTTCAATTAATTTATATTTATAGTTACATGTTAAGGTTTTGTCAATAATCATTTGTTTTGAACGATATTTACAATTAATATTTTTCATCGCCGAATGAGCACAATAGCCGGAAAGGTATCGTTCCATAAGTAATGCGACCAAATTCATAAAAAATAATTTATTGGACATATTCGTACAATTAGTTAAAAATCTTCAAAATAGCACACTCCTGCGTCGATACATTTATGGAGGCGGTGTTTCCAGGCCTAGAAGGCATCCTGTAAGGCCTTCTCCGTGAGGTCCTTTAGAGCCGATGTAACATGAGCCTGGATGTTTTCAAGCGTGTCCCAGTGTTTCCCTTTCAGGGCTCCTTTTGAGCGAGGAAACAAAAAAAAGGTCTGGGGGAGCCAGGTCAGGACTGTAGGAAGGCTGGGGAACCAGTGTGGTATGGGTCAATGGGTCCTGGCCAAGAAATCGTTGATAACGAAGCCGCTGTGGCTTGGCGCTTTATCGTGATGAAGTTTCCATGCGTCCTTGAAGTCACTTCGGCAGCGCCGTACGACTCTCCTTTCAGGCCAGGACCCATACCCCACTGGTTCCCCAGCCTTCCTGCAGTCCTGACCTGGCTCCCCCAGACTTTTTTTTTGTTTCCTCGCTTAAAAGGAGCCCTTAAAAGGAAACATTGGAACACGCTAGAAAACATCCAGGCTCATGTTACATCGGCTCTAAAGGACCTCACGGAGAAGGCCTTCTAGGCCTGGAAACACCGCCTCCATAAATGTATCGACGCAGGAAGGTGCTATTTTGAAGATTTTTAACTAATTGTACGAATATGTCCAATAAATTATGTTTTCTGAATTTGGTCGCATTACTTATGGAACGCACCCTGTATGTAACAATCCGAAACACAAGGACTGTCAGTCTTAAGTAAGTCATTGTCATTGCACTCGCTCTCATCATAATTTTCAATATTAATAACACCATAGATAGATGAATTTAAAGTTAATGGACTAAAATTTTTCATACGTAATTTTGCTTCGCATTTGAATACTTGCCGAATTGAAATTAAATATTGAGAACCAGCCATCATTCAGTATTTGCCAAACCTGTCTTCCAACGAATCGGTTTGCACTTTTCCTGGAAGAAAATAGGCAAAACCTAATTTATTAAAACCCAGCCCAGTGTGCTTCGGAAGTCAACGTGCCAGTTGTACACTTTTTGCCACGCCAAACATCCAACCACAGAATAAATTTCTCAAGAAATATCATATTCTCACATTTTTGGAATTTTATAGATTTCGAAATTAGAACAACATTTTTACATTTTTCAAGTAAAATCACATCTTCAGATTTATCAAAAAAGTAAACAGTTTCTGGTTTTTGTAGTGTATTATTTATAAATGGTTGCTGTAGAGGATCCTTTAATCGTTGTCCCTTCAGAGGTGTTTTTATATTCATTACCCCCCCCCCACCAATCACAGATTAAGGGAGACCCGAGCCCCAAATTCCGAAATATATATATATGTTACAGTGAAAGACCGAAATCTGGAGAATGTCGACTTTCACCGGTGAATGTCGACATTCACATAGTCGCTTGGTGTATGTCCGAAATATTTGCTAAATAAACGTATTTCTGACTTACACCGGCGAATGTCGACATTCACCATGCACTAATGGTGAATGTTGAACATGTGTTAGATTTATATTTTCTTCTCCGTATTTCAGTCGCGATAAAACGTCACAAGGGTGACGTAACGTTTTCGCCTCTCTTTCTGAGAGGAGTGACCAAAAACTTAAAACAAACAGTACATTCTAAATGAGAAAAGAAAATAATAGTAATAAAAAACTTACTTAATTATGTGATTTAAATCTTATTTATTGCAACAACTTAAACTATTATGACACTTTGAATTGCATAAGAGACCCTTGCTTTTACAACTGCATTTATTTGTGGAACACTTCTTTTTTCAATGACACCTTGTATAGCCTTGCCCCCCGCTTCTCGAATTAGCTGCAGCTGCACCATTATTACACCATTATGAACTTATATTCTCGCCATCTCTTTTTGACTGCAGATCTATCAAATCAACTTGACATCTTGAATTTAACTCAGAACTGACCATTGGTTTCACAACAATACCTTTCTTAGGTGCACTGTGTTTCATTTGACACTGTTTGCATAAATTTAAATACAACATTACAACTTCATACGTAATATTTTTGTATTTAACTTGCAACTCTTTAAGCATACGTGTTCTTCCTCCGTGGCCTATTCTTGTGTGAGTTTCATATAGTATACTGAACAATTCTTCATTAGTAACATAATACTGTATATTCGTTTCTCTAGGTTTTAATGGTACAATTAACTTCTCTTCACCATTAATTTTTAAAACGTCAAAACGTTTTAATCGTCTGTAATCCAAAGGTGTGTTGCACGTAGTTTTAGCAGAAACCACTTCAGAAAGTATTTTAGAGTACTTTTCTTGAGAAAAATAAAAAAAATTGTCATCTCGTTTACCCGCAATTAATGCATTTAACTTTTCAAGAAAAATATCACGATTCACTGCAGTATCTATTCAATATAAATTAGGGTATCGGAAAAAAAAATTAAGAAAACGTTGCTCGCACCATCAAACCTTGCATACGTCTAACAAAGCTGACTGACTCCCAGCAGAACATAGGATTTGGCGGGAGACAGTCAGTCGCCTCTTTGTCGGCTCCTTTCGACACTTCGGCTCCTCTATTTTCGACCTTCACCAGCGCATATCTGTGATTGTCGACATACACCGGTGAGGGTCCGAATGTACAAGAATGTAATGAAATATTCGATCTTTCACCGACGTATTTGGTATATGTCGACATTCACCGGTGAATGTCGACATTCTCCAAATTCGGTCTTTCACGGTAACATATATATTGCATAAAACGATGCTACATATATTTAAGAATATGTATATAAAATTTCAAAGCAGTAGGAGAAAGAGAACATATATTTATTTTCCTGTTTATATACCCCAATATTCTATTTATAATCTGCCTACCTACTTTTCGTCTGTAACGTTCATAGTTTCGATTTATCGTTTTTGCGATCTTTTGGTAAAGCCACATGAATATTTATTTAATAAAAAAATAATCACTGTTAGAAGAAGAAGAATGATTTCTACTCAATTTAACTGTAACTGCAACTAGGATTACCATGCTTTATTTACAATTTAACTTTGTTTACACGAGGACGACAGCTTACAAATTTTTTTGTTGACGTTTTATTGATTCATAGCTTTCGCTTTTTATTTATTATCGTCATTCACTTATTTTAAATAAACTTAAACTATATTTATTCACTTTCTGTCATTTTAATCTTTCTAAATCAATCATGCCACGTAAGAAACGTTGCAAGGAACGTTTGCAAGAAATTGTTTCGAAACGATGGAAACTTGAAGAAAGTAAGAAATATCAAGATTCTTCAAAAACTATGTCTGCTTCTAATTCGATTATTGCACCAAATATTCGATTACAGAATCTTCTTTCAAAAGATAATAATAGCAACATTCAAGAAGACTTTTTAAGTGATTCCCCTCATTATATCATCGTGGACATTGCTGTATTATCTGAACTTTTTAAGTTTACTGTTTGCCCATATTGCTATTCTAACAATCTAAGAATTGCAATGAAGAACAAAAATTGATTTTCCCACAACTTGGAGGTATTCTGTGACCAGTGCAATGAACCTAAAGGATAGAAAAATTCAGCAGTTGCTACATCAAAAGGTGAAGGGTATGATGTCAATTTTCGGGTTGCTGAAGCATTTTTAAAGTTTGGACGAGGGCACTCAGCTATCGAATAATTTGGGATGACTATGAATATGGCAGTAATGTCAGACAATACATTCTGAAATATTTGAAGAAAGTGCACAATAAACACAGTGATAAACTAGATGACATGTTTGACATTGTTCGAACGAATGTTAAGAAAGCGTATCATGATATAAATGTTACAGATAATAATGATGCTGCTGCAGAAAATTCTATCGTAGATATTGCTGTAAGCTTTGATGAAACGTGGCTAACACGTGGTCGTAACTCCAATTATGCTTTAGGATGTGTGGTCGATATGTTGACCGGCTACATTGTTGATTATATAGTTGTTTCAAAGTTTTGTTATGGGTGTGACAACTCCAAAAGAGATTTAGGCGAAACTTCGCCTGAATTCGCTATATTTATGGAAGGTCATGCAGCAGACTGTGATATTAATCACTGTGGTTCACCAAACGCTATGGAAATGCAAGCTGCATTGAAACTTTGGGAACGTTCCAAAGCTATTGGTTTTCGATACACTACAATTTTGTCGGACGGAGACTCGAAAACATTTAAATATATATCGGAGAACAATATTTATGGTTCGGAAATCAAAATAAAGAAAGAAGAGTGTGTAAATCACGTTTCTAAAAGATTAGGAACAGCTTTGCGTAATATGGTTCAAACGAACAAAGCTCGAGGTATAACAATGGGAGTTAGAGGTCATGGCAGCGTGAAGGAAACAACTATTTTAAAGTTAACAAACTATTATCAAACAGCAATTTTATCAAACAAAGGAGACATAAATGCCATTAAAACTGCAATCTACGCAACACTATATCATAGTATTTCGAGAGACACTCAACCTCAACACTTCAAATGCCCAAAAGGTATAAACTCTTGGTGCTTTTTTCAGAGGGCAATTGCAAATAAACAAACTCCAGGTCCTCACTTTAAACACGTCGGGACACTACTCCAACAAACTCATTTGCCGAAACTGCTTCCAGTCTACCAGCGACTGACTGAGGACAAGCTGTTAGAAAAATGTGTAAAACTGTCAGACACAAAATGCAAATGAGAGTTTCCATAATTTAATTTGGATGAATTGCCCCAAAACTGTATTTGTGTCAAAACAGCGAGTCGAACTTGCCACCATGCAGGCAGTTTGCCATTTCAATGGAATATCTGATGTTATTATTGAAAGCTCATCTAAAGGTGGAAGTAATACGTATAAAATAGTTGTAAAAAGGAACAAGAAAAGAGCAAGTGGTATAAAAAAAAGAAACGGTGCAAAATTCCGTCATATGCGTAAAGTTATTAAATTAGCTCGTTTGCAAAAAAAAATAGCATATGAAAAAAAAGAAGGTCTTACATATAACGCTGGATGGTTTTGAATTGATATTTGTATGTGTTACATCTATTTAAATTTATTTATTAATAATATGTCAATATTTAGTAAATTTTGCCAAATTATTATTTTTTTTTCAATATTGAAAACCATGTATATTATTTTTCTTTTCTGTTTAATGTTAAACTATTTTATATAATAACATTTAAAACATATTGGAAATTATTTTAAAAAATGTTTTGTGTAAAATATATGTTGTAACTTTTAAGTTTTGGGCAACTTTTTACTTTGATTTAATTTTTCTCAAAATCAAATTTTTGGAATTTTGGCTATTTTTAAAATGCTAAGGCTTTGTAACTAATTAACTTAAAACTAAACTGTTAATAGTTTTTGAATCTCTAATATTTGTTTTATAAACGTATGTATAGTTTTTTAGGTAAGAAATTTAGGTAATGAACATAAAATATTTTTTTTGAAAATAACTAAAACGAAAATTTGCAAATATTTATACATAGTTCTGTAGTATATACTTTGATACTATTTAATCAATTTGAAATTTTTAATTATATTATAAATTAAAAAAGGAGTAGTATTTTTAAATAACACGTATTTAGGCTTAAAAAAACGCAAAAAACACCCCCTCCCCAATTAAAAAAAAAAATCATTGATTATTATTTAGAAAGAGTTGTTCTAATAGTATAAAAAAATTGTATTTCTAAAATCATTAATAAAAATATTAGGATTTGGGGCTCGGGTCTCCCTTAAATTTACAAAATTCGATGTTCCTTTCCAAGTTAAGATATTGTGCTTTTCAGCTTTATCCTTTAGTGCCTCAACAGTAAACCTATTAAAAAATTGAAGGACTACTTTAATATTTTGTCTCTCAAAATTAGATGGCTCCAGTGCTTTTAACGTTATGCCATGGGCATATTTGAGCAAATTTCCGCACTCGACTTCATAAAGATTTTTATTGTCTTAAATGAAGCTGTTGGGGGCAAGAAGCTGAAGGGAGCAAATAAATGTCATTAAAGTAAGGGTAATAGAATGCCTGATCTACGTTTTTTTTATTCAACCAGTTAACACACGGAATTTTCACCCATTTTGAGAAAACATAGAAAATCGCGCTTAAAAAAAACAAATCAGCGAAGTTTTCGTTTCGACCGACCCGCTTCCACGGCCTACTCGTGATGACGTCAGCTCCGGAGAGGTCACGTGAGGCACGGCCTTGTCTTTGAGTCTTTGTTGGCAATACCCGTGCTCTCCGCGTTCTAAGGTATATTCGCGAATCGATGACCTGACAAGATACCTTAAAACGCACAAGCCGCCTGCAGATAGGGAACCACTTGTTCTTTTAAAATGATCTCGGACCAGTGAGGATGCATCTCTACTAAGACCCTCTGCCCTACCAGGACCTTCTACTCTACCAGGACCCTCTGCTGTACCAGGACCTTCTGCTCTACCAGGACCTTCTTCTACACGACATTCTGCTTTGAAGAATCGTGGGCAAAATGTACATTTGTTCAATACCGAGCAGCACAAAGATTTAAAAACATTTCTGGTTTCTAAAGAATATTTTGTGAACATCGTAACCTCTGCCCTCCTACAATTTGAAGTTAAAGTGAATTGCAGGTTAATCTGCCGCTATAAAAAAGTTGTTTCTGACGGAATTTTAAGTTAGGAAAAATGCTTTAAAACGTAAAGCCGGCGCCACATATGCGGTATTCGCCGAATCCCGAGCAACGAAACCTTCGATATTCGCCTTAAGACGCGTGTGTGGATGGGTCGCTCGGTATTCGGCAAGTACCGCGTCGCTCGTGTTTCGACGATTTTCAGCACCACACTACAAAGTGCTCGCCTTATCACGAGCAACTTTGCTCGGTTTAGAACGAGCAAATTGAATAATTGCGTTTCCCATTCATTTCGGGAAAATGGAACACATCTCGAAGCGAGCTCGATTGTGATTGGCTATCGATGTTTTATTCTATATTTTGATAGCCAATTACCATTCACTATCAATATAGTACTGGTTTCTTTTTATTTATAGAGGGAATATTGTTCTTTTCGTTTCAATTTGACTTTTAAATATTTCGTGGTGTTTGTTGTTTTATTATTTTATTATTTTATTTTAGTTTATTCATTTATTTGTATCTCTTTTTATGAAGTTGTATGTTTTACTTAATCATTTGTGTTCCATTTACTTTTTCATTTATTTCTTAATTAAATTTATTCATTTTATTGCTTATTTATATTTGTAGCATTTATCTATTTTATGCAAATTCAAAAAAATTAGGATAGGCGTAGCAGATTGCATATCCTCCTCCTGTTATCGAGGTTTCCTTTGGTGAACGAACCATATTTAGATAGTAGTTATCGGTATTACCTAAATATGTCAATTTCAAGTTTATATCCGAGATGTTTGATTGAATTGACGTCGTACTAAAGCACTATATATATATATATATATATATATATATATATATATATATATATATATATATATATATATATATATATATATATATATATATATATATATATATATATATATATATATCATTATGTTGTGTTATTTGAATTGTTCCTAGTAAAGTATTTGAAGTAAAATTAAAATATTGTTGTATTATTTTTTTAAAAAATTTTTGCTGAAGAAAGCATTTAAAGTTTCCTTTTTTTTTGCTTGTGCATAAATTAATAGGTGTGACCAATGAAAGTTTTCAGAAAAAAAAATCACAATTCTATTTTTATTGTTACTTACATTTTTGTAATACAATTGATTGAATTTTTTATATAAATATTTAGAACAAATAAGAAAATTCTGATTAAAACTTTTGTGTAATTTGGTTCCACAGCTAAACCTTCATTTTCAAACTGCCCCGGTGTCCTCAAAATTTCTACTACATTGATCTGATCAAATCCAATACATGCCATTTAAAGTGTTAAAAATGAAATGTTCGCCTCTTAATAAAATTTAAATAATAGCTTTTTTTTAATAAATGCCATTTATTAGTTCCTAAAAAACAATGGAGCAAAAAAGCCCTCTTTTCGAATTTACAAATTTAAAACATCTTTTATTGTCATATTCTATGCCATGGACAGACACTAAATAACTTGTAAATTAATTTGGGATTTAATATTTCTTGGGATGTTTCAATTAGAATGCATGAGGCTCGAACTTTAAAGAAACAGTTTAAAGAATAACGTGTTTTATAAGAAAGTACATAACACTTAAGAAACTTTTAATTATTTTAATTATTGTTTTTTAATGTATTCCTTTGAAAGATAGTTCGAAATGGTTCGTTTGATATATATGTTACGGTGAAAGACCGAAATCTGGAGAATTTCAACTTTCACCGGTGAATGTCGACATTCACATAGTCGCTTGGTGTATGTCCGAAATATTTGCTAAATACCCTTATTTCTGACTTACACCGGCGAATGTCGACATTCACCATGCACTAATGGTGAATGTTGAACATGTGTAAGATTTATATTTTCTTCTCCGTATTTCAGTCGCGATAAAACGTCACAAGGGTGACGTAACGTTTTCGCCTCTCTTTCTGAGAGGAGTGACCAAGAACTTAAAACAAACAGTACATTCTAAATGAGAAAAGAAAATAATAGTAATTTAAAACTTACTTAATTATACAGTACATTCTAAATAAGAAAAAAAAATAATAGTAATAAAAAACTTACTTAATTATGTGATTCAAATCTTATTTATTGCAACAACTTAAACTATTATGACACTTTGAATTGCATAAGAGCCCCTTGCTTTTACAACTGCATTTATTTGTGGAACACTTCCTTTTGCAATGACACCTTGTATAGCCTTGCCCCCCGCTTCTCGAATTAGCTGCAGCTGCACCATTATTACACCATTATGAACTTATATTCTCGCCATCTCTTTTTGACTGCAGATCTATCAAATCAACTTGACATCTTGAATTTAACTCAGAACTGACCATTGGTTTCACAACAATACCTTTCTTAGGTGCACTGTGTTTCATTTGACACTGTTTGCATAAATTTAAATACAACATTACAACTTCATACGTAATATTTTTGTATTTAACTTGCAACTCTTTAAGCATACGTGTTCTTCCTCCGTGGCCTATTCTGGTGTGAGTTTTATATAGTATACTGAACAATTCTTCATTAGTAACATAATACTGTATATTCGTTTCTCCAGGTTTTAATGGTACAATTAACTTCTCTTCACCATTAATTTTTAAAACGTCAAAACGTTTTAATCGTCTGTAATCCAAAGGTGTGTTGCACGTAGTTTTAGCAGAAACCACTTCAGAAAGTATTTTAGAGTACTTTTCTTGAGAAAAATAAAAACAATTGTCTTCTCGTTTACCCGCAATTAATGCATTTAACTTTTCAAGAAAAATATCACGATTCACTGCAGTATCCATTCATTATAAATTAGGGTATCGGAAAAAAAAATTAAAAAACGTTGCTCGCACCATCAAACCTTGCACACGACTGACAAAGCTGACTGACTCCCAGCAGAACATAGGATTTGGCGGGAGACAGCCAGTCGCCTCTTAGTCGGCTGCTTTCGGCACCTCGGCTCCTCTCTTTTCGACCTTCACCAGCGCATATCTGTGATTGTCGACATACACCGGTGAGGGTCCGAATGTACAAGAATGTAATGAAATATTCGATCTTTCACCGACGTATTTGGTATATGTCGACATTCACCGGTGAATGTCGACATTCTCCAATTTCGGTCTTTCACAGTAACATATATATAAGCTCTTTTGAATCGATTGTGAACAAATAGACGAGTTATTTCGCATTCGAGAGAAGAAGAAAAGAAACATAGTGAACGAACCAATGTGGATAAAAAATTTTACATGCGTGTGAAACCACGGGTAACAGCTACCCAGGTAGCACAACAATATTGGCCGATCACGATGTGGATTGGTGCATATCGATTGTTATCTTGCGATATCTGCCAATATTGCCTAATTTTAGCAAAACGAGGTAAATATTTGATATTTTTCTAAAAGCTTTGTAATTGCAAACTTGCGTTTTTTTTAACAAACAAATGGGTAAGTACAATAAATTAAAATAATTGTCATTTGATAATTTTAGATTTTTAACTGTTTTAAAGATTTCGACCATTTATACTTGGCAAATCTTGGGCAATCGAAATGGCAATCCTACAATTATAAGCTGTGCACTCTTCCGACTAATCCACTGTGGACTCCTACACACTTTTCTCGGTTAAACATTTAAAGGACAACAGACGTGAACTGCTATATTATGAGTACCCGTAAAAACAGAATTATGACAAATAAAACTGAAAAACTAATTCTTTTGAAACGAATTTTTTTATTAAAATATCACAAGCTCAGGTACTTTTAAAAAGTTACTAAAATGTCATTTATGTTTTTAAAATAAGTTTGTAGTTGCTATTGTTCGAAAATGCTTTGGTAAGTGTTTCTTATTGAAAACTACTATTTTGTTTAAATTGGATGAGTAAAATATGTGTTATGTATAAAATAAATTATATGGTGGAAACTTTAGTGAACATCCAAATTATTCAACAAAACTTAATTAACTTTTTTTAATAGAAAGCAGTCATGATAGTAAACGCTGTGGGCTTTAAGCTTAAACTTTAATGTCAGTGAAATTAGACCCAATATATTTTATGCCAGATGTATCTCCCTAACTTTCTTGAAAAAATTGTTTTCTAATTTGTTTATTGAACTGTTTAATTTCTAATTATCCTTCCTCCTAAGCATCTAAATATTATTATTACGAAATTAGTCTTGACAATCAAATTTTTACTAATATTTTATAATAAATATTACATTTACACATTTAGCTTTGTTAATATTTTTTTTCTTCTAATGGGTACATCGAACTTCCCGAACCCATTAAAAGTAAGAGGACTATTATAAATGTCCAAAACAATGATACTCGCTGCTTCATGTGGGCCATCCTCCCCGCTCTCCATCCAGTTGAAAACTATAAGCAGTGTGCATACTGAACGCATCATTATGAAGCACATATCAGCAGTCTGAATTTTACAGGTATTGAAATCCTTATAAAAATTCAAGATGTTCCAAAATTTGGAAAACTTAATGATCTATCCATTAATGTATATGGATTCACAGAGAATTATCAAGTGTATCCTCTGATGATAACAACAGAAGAGACATATTCACATATTGATTTGATGTATCTCAAGACTGACTCAAATTCACATTATGCCTGGATCAAGGACGTATCCCGCCTCGTTTCAAGTCAGCATTCAAATCACTAAAAAAAAACTGTTTATATGCCGCCGCTGTTTACAATTTTTCACAACGGAGCATATTCTTCATCGTCATCAGCTGAGTTGTACCATTAAAGTCCCGTTCGTGATATATGCTGACTTTAAATGCCTTACTCGACCGATAGATTCTTGTCAGTCGAACCTTGATAAGTCGTACACGGAAGTATATCAAAAACACTGTCAGTTTCGGCTACTACGTAGTTCCGACCACAGGACTCTTAAAAGCTCCTTACGTGTATCGAGGACCGAATGCACCTCAAATTTTTATAGAACGAATGACGCTGGAAGTCTTGGAAATTCAGCAGGTGTAGAGAAGTCCTTTACCAATGGACCCATTAACCAAAGATGAGCTAGAAGCATTTCGGAAAGCAACTCACTCTTACAAGTGTAAGAAGGAATTTACTCAGAAGAATTAAAAGGTCAAGGATCATGATCATCAAACGAAGTGATTTCGAGGAACTGCTTGTAATACCTGTAACTTGAAGGCAAATACTACAGACTTTATCCCAGTAGTGTTTCATAACTTATCCGGATACGACAGTCATTTATTCGTAAAATATTTGGGAGGAAATGATTTCAACATCACAGTCATCCCAGAAAACACAGAAAAATAAATTTCATTTTCAAAGCAAATTGGCAAGGGACTTAGTCTTCGATTTATCGATTCATGGCAAGTAGTCTAGATCAACTACCAAAAAATCTTTCAGAAGACCAGTTTAAACATGTGCGGGCGCACTTTTCCTCCTCTCACGTTTCGCTCCTGCTTCGTAAAGGTGTATTTCCATATGACTACGTCAATCATCCAGACAAATTCAACGAAACCGAGTTACCACTCCATGATGCCTTTTATAATCGCCTGAACGAATCTCACATCACCATAGAAGATTATCAGCATGCTCAAAGTGTGTGGGATGCATTCGAGTTAAACAATTTGGGCGAGTATGCTGATTTGTACGTAAAAACGGATGTTTTGCAATTAACAGATATTTTTTAAAGGTTTAGAGATGTATGCATGAAAACCTATGGTTTTGATTCCGTTTGGTATTATACCGCCCCTGGACTCTCTTAGGACGCTATGCTCAAAAAGACTTCAATTCGACTGAAACTGCCCACAGATTATGACATGTTATTGTTTATTGAAAATGGTATCCGTGGAGGAATCTCTCAATGTTCTCATCGTTATGCAAATGCAAATAACCCTTATATGCCAAACTATGACAAGTCTCAGTTATCTTTTATATTTAGATGCCAATAATTTGTATGGCTGGGCTATATCCTAATACTTGCCGTTAGGTAATTACACATGGATTAACCCGACTATGGATGTCATACAATCCCCTTGGGACAGTGCAGTTGGCTATATTCTATAAGTTGATTTGGAGTATCCAGCACACCTACACGATTTACATGCTGATCTACCACTTGCCCCGGAAACTTTAGCACCACCCGGTTGTAAAGAGAAGAGGTTGTTGACTACTTTGTATAAGAAGGAAAGGTATGTGGTGCATTATCGAAAGTTGCAGCTACACTTACAACAAGGACTCAAAGTTACAGCCTTGCATAGAATTTTACAATTCATTCAATCGCCATGGCTAAAAACTTACATTGATCTCAATACCTAACTACGTACCTCTGCTACGAATGAGTTTGAGAAAAATTTCAATAAACTTATGAACAATTCGATTTTCGGCAAAACTATGGAGAATATCCGACGTCGAGTAGACATCAAGTTGTGCGGGAACGAGAAAACTGCTGAGAAATGGATTGCTCGCTCCAATTTTCATGATCGAACTATCTTTTCTGAAACTTTGGCAGCGTTTCATATGCGACGGACCGTACTGAAATTCAATAAACCGATTACCATTGGAATGGCTATATTGGATTTACCCAAGACCCTAATGTACGACTTCCACTATTCCGAGATGAATGCCAAAATATGAAACTAATCGTCTGAAACTCCTGTACAGCCGCGGAAGAAAAAAAACGAACCACCGATGATTATTTCGTTAGTTTTTATAGTAGAAATAAACTTAATATACCATTTTGTAGGGAATAAAGTCTACTACACATTCATATACTAAAAATTTGCTTAGGGGACTATCTTCAAAATCGAATCCGCACCAACTTTAAAATTTTCAATAGCAATACCCAATTTTGATTCAATATTTAGAATCTACGACAAAATTTATCTTTGAATAGCAATTTACAAGTCATTTGGTTAAGTAGTTTTTTAATTATGAATATCGGAAGTTTAGAACTCGTAATGTTAAATGAATTTCTTAAACTTTAATCATATCTTTCGAAATAATAATTTTATTAAGCTGATATTTTTATCTGTGTTACTTCTAAATAACCCAAACAAAATACACTAACTTTCATTACTTATATGTATATTTTTTAATTTTATTTAAATTAGGATATTAATATTCATAAAATTTATGAATAGCAACCATGCTATATTTTGATAGTGATGGATTCATAAAAACTTTTTATATGCATATCTAAAATTTCATGATTTTCCTGTTTGTAGTTTTTTGGCTATATTAAAATGAGCATCAAATGATCATTTAAGGGGTCATACACAAATTTAAAATCTGCAGAACTTAACAGAAATCTACTAATTTTGATAATTAAAAGCGCTGTGATTGCGTTGGCATAAAATTCTAAATTCTTATATAAAGGCGAGGGGTATACGGGAGTGGGGGAATGAATGATCTTGTGGGGGAACGGGAAAAGAAGAACCACGGCTAACACCAAAACATTTTCTACCAGTGTACTTCATTTCGAAGTCTCACTAATACTTTGTCCAGTGTGGAAGTAGCCCCTCAAATAAGATAGATACATATTTTCTAATATCTCTGCATATAAATGTAGGAAATTAACTAAAATTTATATTTAGAGTATTTTGAGGGCGGGGAGCATTTCTGCGCTATCAAAAGTAGGTGTCGCTATTGAAAATTTTAAAGTTGGTGTGGATTCGAGTATGAAGATAGTCCCCTATGAAAAATTTTTGTATATCAATGTAGAGTAGACTTTATTCCCTACAAAATGGTATATTAAGTTAATTTCTACTATAAAAACTAACGAAATAATCATCGGTGGTTCGTTTTTTTTTTCCGCGGCTGTACATGGATACTGACAGTTTCACATACAATATTCAAAAGGACGATGTCTATACAGACATGAAGGAAGATATGGATCTGTATTGTACGTCAGATTATCCTGCCGACAATATTTTCGGTTTTCCTCTCATCAACAAAAAACTCATCGTGTAGATGAAAGATGAGACCAAGGGGGAAATAATGACTGAATTCGTGGGACTCAGATCCAAGATGTACGCATTTAAAATAGGCAATGATAATATTACCAAAAAGCTGAAGGGGATTAAGAAGGCTACCATGAACCAAAAAATTGAATTTGAAGATTATACGAATTACCTGTTTCAACACCAAGAACTCGTGACCAGCATGAACCTGATACGATCAAAGCGGCACGACAAATTCACTATTACTTCGAATAAGCTGGCACTTTCGCCGTATGACCAGAAGAGGCACATCTTAGAGGATCGCGTTAGTACTCTTCCATTCGGACATTATTCACTAACCGAAATGTGAGTTCGAATATAAAAATGTAAAAAGAAGAAATGTAAAAAGAAAACACTATAAATATAAAAAAAGGTGAAGTGTGAAATAAAATGTAATAAGAAAAAAGTTAAGATAATAAATGTAAAATGAAATCATAGTTTAAAGTGTACTATAAAATGTAAAGAGAGAAAAAAATAAAAAGTTTAAATGTGAAATATATTATAAAAAGAATAAATGTAAAAAGAAAAGTTTAACAAAACAGTGCATGTAAAAAGAAAAGTTTAACAAAACAGTACATGTAAAAAAAAATTAAAAACAGTAAATGTAAAATTAAGTGAAAAAAAAGAAAAAAGTTTAAGTGTGAAATAAACTGTAAAAAGAAAAATTTTATGAAACTAAATGTAACAAGAAAAAAAGTTTAAGTGTGAAATAAAATTTAAAAAGTGTAAAATTACATTTAAAAATGAAAAATGTGAAAAAATTTTACTAAGTTTTTAACAAATTAACTAAAATATTTGCGAAATAGAAAGAATGTTACATACTCTTTTTTAATTTTTTTTTACTAAATAGTCTATAAATGGATTAAAAAAATATCAGGACATGTATTTAAAATAAGGAACGTACGTGTGACACATTAATTTAAGAAATTGATACTTATAAAAGAAATTAACATAAGTTATTATAAAAAACTGTAGTTAAGTACAATTGTTAATTGAATATCCTACAAAATATTGCCAAATTATTCCATGTTAGTTATTTAACAAGCAAACACTTTGTCTTTAAAAATTACGATAAAGCAGTTTTAGAAACTAACATAGGGGCAAATATGTATAATTATCATAAAATACTTCACATTATTGTTAAAATGTCATATTATTATCAAAAATATTATACAAAGTAAGAAAAATATTACAAATATGTTAACATATTATCAATAGTACAGCCGCGGAAAAAAAACCGAACCACCGATGATTATTTCGTTAGTTTTTATACTAGAGCTAAACTTAATATACCATTTTGTAGGGAATAAAGTCTACTACACATTGATATACAAAACATTTGCATAGGGGACTATCTTCATATTAAAATCCGCACCAACTTTAAAATTTCCAATAGCAACACCCAATTTTGATTCAATATTTAAAATCTACGACAAAATTTATCGTTGAATATCAATTTGCAAGTCATTTGGTTAAGTAGTTTTTTAATTATGAATATCGAAAGTTTAGAACTCGTAATGTTAAATGAATTTCTTAAACTTTTAATCATATCTTTCGAAATAATAATTTTATTAAGCTGATATTTTTATGTGTGTTACTTCTAAACAACCCAAATAAAATACACTAACTTTAATTACTTATATGTATATTTTTTTTAATTTGATTTAAATTAGGATATTAATGTTCATAAAATTTATGAATAGCAACCATGCTATATTTTGATAGTGATGGATTCAGAAAAACGTTTTATATGCATATCTAAAATTTCATGATTTTCCTCTTTGTAGTTTTTTAGTAATATTATAATGTGCATCAAATGATCATTTAAGGGGTCATACACAAATTTAAAATCTGCAGAACTTAACAGAAATCTACTAATTTTGAGAATTAAAAGCGCTGTGATCGCGTTGGCATAAAATTCAAAATTCTTATATAGAGGCGAAGGGTATACGGGAGTGGGGGAATGAATGACCACGGAAAAAGAAGAACCACGGCTAACGCCAAAACATTTTCTACCAGCGTACTTTATTTCGAAGTCTCACTAATCCTTTGTTCACTGTGGAAGTAGCCCCTCAAATAAGATCGATACATATTGTCTAATATCTCTGCATATAAATGTAGGAACTTAATGAAAATGTATATTTAGATTATTTTGAGGGCGGGGAACATTTCTGCGCTATCAAAAGTAGGTGTTGCTATTGAAAATTTTAAAGTTGGTGCGGATTCGAGTATGAAGATAGTCCCCTATGCAAATTTTTTGTATATCAATGTATAGTGGACTTTATTCCCTACAAAATGGTATATTAAGTTTAGCTCTACTATAAAAACTAACGAAATAATCATCGGTGGTTCGTTTTTTTTTCCGCGACTGTACATGACCAACAGATCCAAATAACCTTCAGCACCCTACGACACATGAAAACCTACGGAGATTAACAGCAATCTTGCTTCAAAAAAATAAAATCAATAGTTTGCTGTTAAGGGTTAAATGTCAAGTACACACCGAGTGTTGTTTAGTAAGTAGATGTAGACAAATAATATTGTTGAATTATTAACAAAGTGGTGGCATTTATACTAAAGTAAGGTCTTTGTTACAATGATAAGATTTTTTTTTCAAATTAAGTTCTTGTTAGAGAAATATGTGCAATATTTTTTAGGCTGCTTTGTTTAATTTATAATATGCAGAGTAGAATTTTTATATAGAAATGCCCTTTGTTTAAACGTAATATCAAAAATATTTTGCAAATTAAAAAAAATAATACCTAAGGAAGGTCTTTGAACATGAGTGTAGTACAAAACCATATGGATTTACATCAATTTTACCAGGACAAAAGGGGTTAGTATACGGCTATGGGTCATATACTTATACGGTAAAATGCATAGATTTTTATGGAACTTTGCAATTTTTTAAATCCACATTCAGGCATTTGTAAATTATAAGTTTTTTAATTATAAAACTTATAACACAAATGCCTGAATGTGGATTTAAAAAATTGCAAAATTAAAAAAAAATTGCAAACTATAATGTGAAGTATTTTATGATAATTATACATATTTGCCCCTATGTTAGTTTCTAAAACTGCGTTATCGTAATCTTTAAAGGCAAAGTGTTTGCTTGTTAAGGGGGGAGGGAAGGGCGGTGAACATCAATTTTTAATTTATCATAATTATGCCTCTACTACTCAAAAGTTAACACATTTTTTATGATATATGTATTATGTTATTATTGATAACTTTTGAAATTTTTGAAACACAATCTCTATTTGGAGTTGAGTTGTAACAATTTTAAAATTTAAAAAAGTTTAAGGTACACTTTTCTAGTAAACTATTATGAATATAAACAAATTGTTTTCTGAAATACAAATTAGACTGCATGTTTAACTTGTGGAACCAACAAAATTTATATTTTTGTTTGGGTAAATATATTTAAAAAAATATATACATTTTATAACTAAAAATTTTTATGTCAACAAAAGTAAATTAAATTTTTTTAAAACATTAAGTATACATTTTGTCTATTTTTTTAGGTTCCATAAGTTGAACATGCAGTCTAATATGTATTTCAGAATTTTTTTTGTTTATATTCATAATAGTTTACTAGAAAAGTGTACCTTAAACTTTTTTAAGTTTTAAAATTGTTACAACTCAACTCCAAATAAAAATTGTGTTTCAAAATTTTTAAAAGTTATCAATAATAATATAATACATATATCCTAAAAATTGTGTTAACTTTTGAGTAGTAGAAGCATAATTATGATAAATTTAAAATTGATGTTCACCGCCCTACCCTCCCCCTTAAATCACTAACATGGAATATTTTGTAGCATATTCAATTAACAATTGTACTTAACTACAGTTTTTTATAATAACTTATGTTAATTTCTTTTATAAGTATCAATTTCTTAACTTCATGTGTTACACGTATGTTCCTTATTTTAAATCACTGTCCTGATATTTTTTTTTATCCATTTATAGACTATTTAGTAATTTTTTTTTATAAAAAAAAGAATATGTAACATTCTTCCTATTTCGCAAATATTTGAATTAATTTGTTAAAAATTTAGTAAATGTGTCAACATTTTAGTAGAAGTTAATACATTGGTTTCTCTTATACATTTATAGACACCCATTGTACACAGATTTATTAGTTACCCTTGGTTCTATTTTCAATATTTTGTTAATATTTTTTATATCTATAGTAGTAATTTCTGCTATTTTTTTTCTTCGTTTGAATAGTGGGTAGACCATTCAATGAACTCACCTCTGGTATCTGCGCCTATATGGAGCTAGTACGCTCCGTAACGCTTTGGGTGGATACGGGTAAAAATCTTATGAGGGGTAATATTTTACACCTAAACTTTTATATTTTTTGCATTTATTATTTTTTTTACATTAAACACATTTTTTTTTAATTATAGCAATTTCTTTTTTACTTTTTTCATTTTTAAATGTAATTTTACAGGTTTTGAATGTTATTTTACACTTAAACTTTTTTTTCTTTCTACAAATATTGTTTTTACTTTTTTTTAATTTATCTTGTTAAAATTTATTTTACACGTAATTTTTATTCTTTTTTCACACTTAATTATTTTTTTTTAACATTTGGTTTTTTTAAAAAATTCTTTTTACAGTTTATTTCACACTTAAACTTTTTTTCTTTTTACATTTGAAATTATATTTTAAACTTAAACTTATTTTTCTTTTTTTTCACTTGATTTTACATTTACTGTTTTTAATTTTTTTTACATTTACCGTATTTTTATACTTTTTCTTTTTACATTTCTGTTTTTTTTTACTTTTTTTCTTTTTACATTAATTCTTTTTATAATTTATTTCACATTTAAACTTTTAATTTTTAATATTTTCACTTTACATTTTATTGTACACCTTAAACTTTTTTTTTTTCATTTTATATTTATTGTCTTATCTTTTTTCTTTTTACATTTTATTTCACACTTAAACTTTTTTCTTTTTATATTTATTGTCTTTTCATTTTACATTTTTATATGTATTCGAATTCACATTTCGGTTAGTGAATAATGTCCGAAAGGAAGAGTACTTACGCGATCCTCTAAGACGTGCCTCTTCTTTTCATACGGGGAAAGTGCCAGCTTATTCGAAGTAATAGTGAATATGTCGTGCTGCTTTGATTGTATCAGGTTCATGCTGGTCACGAGCTCTTGGTGTTGAAACAGGTAATTCGTATAATCTTCAAATTCAATTTTTTGGTTGATGGTAGCCTTCTTAATCATAGCTTTTTGGTGATATTATCATTGCCTATTTTAAATGCGTACATCTTGGATCTGAGTCCCACGAATTCAGTCATTATTTCCCCCTTGGTCCCATCTTTCATCTTCACGATGACTTTTTTGTTGATGAGAGGAAAATCGAAAATATTGTCGGCAGGATAATATGACGTACAATACAGATCCATATCGTCCTTCATGTCTGTATAGACATCGTCCTTTTGAATTTTGTATGTGAAACTATCAGTATCCATGTACAGGAATTTCAGACGATTAGTTTCATATTTTGGCATTCATCTCGGAATAGTGGAAGTCGTACATTAGGATCTTGGGTAAATCCAATATAGCCATTCCAATGGTAATCGGTTTATTGAATTTCAGTACGGTCCGTCGCATATGAAACGCTGCCAAAGTTTCAGAAAAGATAGTTCGATCTTGAAAATTGGAGCGAGCAATCCATTTCTCAGCAGTTGTCTCATTCCGGCACAACTTGATGTCTACTCGACGTCAGATATTCTCCATAATTTTGCCGAAAATCGAATTGTTCATGAGTTTATAGAAAGTTTTCTCAAATTCATTTGTAGCAGAGGTACGTAGTTGGGTATTGAGATCAATGTAAGTTTTCAGCCATGGAGATTGAATGAATTGTAAAATTCTATGCACGGCTGTAACTTTGAGTCCTTGTTGTAAGTGTAGCTGCAACTTTCGATAATGCACCACATACCTTTCTTTCTTATACAAAGTAGTCAACAACCTCTTCTCTTTACAACCGGGGTGGAGCTAAAGGTTTTGGGGCAAGTGGTAGATGTTGTGGTAGGTTGAAGTTGTCTGGATGATTGACGTAGTCATGTGGAAATACACCTTTACGAAGCAGGAGCGAAACATAAAGCCGGCGCCACATATGCGGTATTCGCCGAATACCGAGCGACTCGCCTTAACCCGAGCGACACGCCATAACCCGAGCGATTTACTATTACTTGCTCGGATTACAAAAACCTGAGCAACTCGGCTTCTTGCGAGTATACTTGCCGATTTCAGAACATTTATTCGCAGTAGGAAGTATGGCCGGATTTAGGCATAGGCTACAGCCTAGGGGCCCCCGCACCACATACCGTTAAAAAGTCAACTTGCGGAAAATTGTTTTTCGAAGGATGATAATCCTAATCTTGATAAAAATAGTATAATACAATATTTTTATGATGGAAAAATATTCTATTTTATTAACAAATTTGTACACTATAAATATATTCTAATACTTTTATGTTCTTTAAAAACATATTTTTAATTTGTGATAATTACAATAAAAAATTTTTTACTTGGAAATCAGTTGTTTTTATTTGTCTTACATTCTCATTTTGCTCATAGCCATTTGCAAGCCATTGCATTTTATTATTATTTTCATAGATTCCAGAATGCCATGTACATGGAGATTCCTTGAAACCGTTAAAATTTTGTAGTATAGAATATTGAAAAATTACCAAAAACAGTGTATCTTAATTTCGTTTGTACACTTAAAAATGATTTAATTTTCAGTTCTGGAATATATATTTTCCCTCTCAATATATTTGTTTTAGCGATAACGATAATAAAATACAAACGATAATCAGTTCGAAAAACTTTAAGTGTTCCCGCAAAATTTTTCACCGAATATTTCGCATTTTGACCATTGAATTTGCATGCTGCATATAAAAACTTCTTTAGTGTCAATCCATTTTTAACTAAGTATAAATAATGGACTTTATGCACGTTGACGTTGTCTTGGGGATCTGGTTTTTATTCCGTATCTTTTAACATATTGAAATTATCGTTTGCTTTTTTTCTTAGCTACTACCGATTACTTGTTTACAAGATATAATATCGACACCAGGTCAACATAGAGTTCATTAAAAAAATTATATTAATATTCGACAGTGAATACTATTCACAATTTGATGTCGAGATTAAATGTATGAAGATTGAAACTTTGCTATTGTTTATCCATTTTCGGAAAAAGTTCTATCGTTAATTACTGTTTTATTGGTATTTTAGCAATATGGCCCGGCGTTACTCGTAGTAAAAGCTGCTCGATTTTTGTGTTTGTTAGCGTAGCCACCGCATATCACTCTCTGTGCACTGTGTAAAATAAACTTTATAAAAATCTAGATTTATTCAATTATTTTGAGTAGTTTTCGAAATACCTAAACCTAGTACTTTGTTTTAATTTTTACGTTCATGGCTTTACATGTTACAGCGATTGATATTTAAAGTGATGTTTTTGTAAGAAAAAAAAATTATATTAAACTTCCTAAAATTTAAGGATTAAAAAAGCCTTTACGAATATAGCCTTGTAATATCATGTCGATAACAATAAAATATTCAGCAACAATAAAAGTAAAATACTTGGCATTGTTGCTTCAATGTCAATGGTGTTGAAAATTTATATTTTTTTAAACATTTGAAATTTTTTGTATAAGAATTAACCAGTGGGGTGCTAGCTCAGGTGTTGTCTATGTCATTTGACCACGGCTCACAATGACAAAAACAGTGTTCCCGAATATTTCTATGGGGATAGAACCCGAACCGTCGCTCGTAGTTTATTCTGTAACTTTAGTGCGACGTCAATTCAACCAAACATATCTTATATAGATTTAAAATTGACATATTAAGTAATACCGATAACTAATACATAAATAAGGTTCGTTTATCAACGGAAACCTCGCTAACAGAGGAAGATATGCAAACTGCTACGCCTGATTCCGCGTATGTTCCACGCCCGCTCTCCGTACGTGCTTTGCTTTAGTTCAAGATTTTACACGAATCCTCGCCAAATTTCCTTTTATAACAATCGTGCTTCATTTTACTATGTTATAGTATCAGAATGTATCACCTTAAAGAATAGCTGGTTTTAAAACTGTTTCACATCAAAACCACATTTTTTATTTTTCAACTCAAGATTCTTCAAAACTTGAATTGTTTTAAGTAGACGAACTAAACAAGTAAATATACAATAAAAAAAAGCTCAAAACACCAAAAGTTTTTTAAATATGAAACTTTAGATCATCGACTGGACCAAATTTATGTCAAACGTGCTATTTTTAGAAAGTTATAGTGTCGGAATCGGTTATTCTAAAAGCGTAAAAAGGTGTTTCTATCATGACTACTATGTCCCTACACACCCTTTATAGATGGTTTTAAAGACGTTTCATGACAATACACCATTTTATTTAGGTCGTGAGACTTCAAATCGTTTAAACACATTGAAAACTCGAATAGAAATGTTAAAATAATATCTTCATTTTTTCGCATCTGCATAAAAATAGTTAAATGCTTCAAATATATAAATAAGTAATAAAATGAAATAATTTAATTGATAAATAATTGAAATAAGTAAATGGAACGCAAATATTTAAGTGAAACAGACAACTTCATAAAAATAAATGAATAAACTAAAAAAAAATTCTAAAATAATAACACAACAAACACCACGATATATTTTAAAATCAAATTGATACGAAAAGAACAATATTCCCTCTTTCAATAAAAAGTGATAGTATACTATATTAATAGTCAATGGTAATTGGCTATCAAAATATAGAATAAAATATCGATAACCAATCACCATTGAGCTCGCTTCGAGATGTGTTCCATTTTCCCGAAATGAATAGTAAACGCAATTATTCAATTTGCTCGCTTTAACCCGAGAGAAGTTGCTCGTGATAAGGCGAGCACCTCTTAGTGTGGTGCTGAAAACCGTCGAAACGCGAGCGACGCGGCACTTGCCGAATACCGAGCGACCCGTCCACACACGCGTCTTTAGGCGAATATCGAAAGTTTCGTTGCTCGGGATTCGGCGAATACCGCATATGTGGCGCCGGCTTAAAAGGAGGAAAAGTGTGCCCGAACATGTTTAAACTGGTCTTCTGAAAGATTTTTTGCTAGTTGATCTAGACTACTTTACTTGAATCGATAAATCGAAGACTAAGTCCCTTGCCCCTTGGACCCTTGCCTTTGGACCCATGCCAATTTGCTTTGAAAATGAAATGTATTTTTCTGTGTTTTCTGGGATGACTGTGATGGTGAAATAATTTCCTCCCAAGCATTTTACGAATAAATGACTGTCGTATCCAGATAAGTTATGAAACACCACTGGGATAAAGTCTGGAGTACTTGCCTTCAAGTTACAGGTATTACAAGCGGTTCCTCGAAATTACTTCGTTTGATGATCATGATCCTTGACCTTTTAATTCTTCTGAGTAAATTCCTTCTTACACTTGTAAGAGTGAGTTGCTTTCCGAAATGCTTCTAGCTCATCTTTGGTTAATGGGTCCATTGGTCCACTTCTGTACACCTGCTGAATTTCCAAGGCTTCCTGCTTCATTCGTTCCATAAAAACTTGAGGTGCATTCGGTCCTCGATACACGTAAGGGGCTTTTAAGGGTCCTGTGGTCGAAACTATGTAGTAGCAGAAGCTGAAAGTCTCGTGTTTTTGATATGCTTCCGTGTACGACTTATCAGGGTTCGACTGACAAGAATCTATCGGTCGAGTAAGGCATTTAAAGTCAGCATATATCACGAACGGGACTTTAATGGTACAACTCAGCTAATGACGGTGAAGAATGTGCTCCGTTGTGAAAAATTGTAAACAGCGGCGGCATATAACTTTTTTTTTAGTGATTTGAATGCTGATTTGAAACTAGACGGAATAGGTCCTTGATCCAGGCATAATGTGAATTTGAGTCAGTCTTGAGATACATCAAATCAATATGTGAATCTGTCTCTTCTGTTGTTATCATCAGAGGATACACTTGATAATTCTCTCTGAATCCATATACATTAATGAATATATCATTAAGCTTTCCAAATTTTGGAACATCTTGAATTTTAATAAGGATTTCAATACCTGTAAAATTGAGACTGCCGATATGTGCTTCATAATGATGCGTTCGGTATGCACACTGCTTATAGCAGCGTTTCTCAACCTTTCAGTATTCGCGGCCCAGTTTTCAATCATAATTTTAATCGCGCCCCCCACTTACAATAAAATGTATACAACAATAATGTATTTTGAGTATTTTGGATTCAGTTTTTAAATTATTTTTAACTAACTGCTAAAACAAGAGTAAAAGCGAGCCAATGTTGGCGAGAAACCACATCTGGCGTTGCCAAGCGGGCGGTGAACAGATGAAGCGAATTAAAGCGAGGAAAATTTATATATTATATTTGAAATGAAAGCCAAACAGGTTAAAAGAATATGAAAGTAGAAAAATTCGTTAATGAAAGTTAACCTAGACGGGGTGAGCTAAATTTAGAAACTGGGAATACATTTTTTCGAATAATAAAAGAAATAAAACAGAAGCATGACTAAACAAAAGAGAAAAAATAAGTAATGTTTGTGGAAGGGAATCCACACGACCATTGCCGTCTCGAGCATGCGCACAGCAAATGTTTTCTCATAGGAAGAAGGAAAATGCTCGATAACACAAGTTTCAATTCCAGCCAGTCTCATTCGAGTCGATCCTTCTATCACTATCGAATCTATCGTGAATGTGTATGTTATATATGTTTTCGTGTTGATTGCAATTCACGATATTAAATATTCACGGCAGCAGATTTATGCAGACTCATGGATAAATTTTTAAGCGGAAGTAAGCGAGCATTAGACAGATAGTCAAGCATCAACAAGTACACAGACCAGCGTGGTTCCGAAAATAAAATCAAGAAAATATTTTCAAGAATACTTAAAATTTGGGTTTACCAGTACTGAAGTAAATGAAGAAAAAAGGCCCCTATGAATAAAATATTGGCCCTCAAAAATATTGGCGGCAGACAGCATGAAATCTAATAAACTTAAACGACATTTGTTAACGCTTTATAGTGAGTACGTCAACAAACCCAGAGAATTCTTCGAATTAAAATTAAAATCATATAAAAAACAAAAATCATTTTTTAAAGAAACTTTGTCTGTGAATAAAAAGCTTTAATTGCATCTTACAAAGTTTCATATAAAATAGCCAGATGTAAAATACCTCACATCATTGGTGAAGAGCTTATTTTGCCAGCAGCAATTGAGATTGTAGAAACTATGTTTGCAGATAATTTTTCAAAACAATTGCAGTCCATACCTCTTTCAAATGATACTGTTGCTCGTCGAATTGGTGATATTGCTGAACAGTGTCAGCTTTTCTCGAAGTTGCGTGACAAATTGTTTTCAATATAGCTTGATGAAGCAACAGATAGTAATAAAGATGCTCATTTAATTGCCTATGTTCGATTTTGTTATAATATGTCAGTAGTAGAAGAACAACTTTTCTGCAAACCAATAGCACTCAAAACAACAACGCTCGCATTATTTGCTATTTTAAATGATTTTATGAACGAGGCAAACATAGAATGGAAAAATTGCGTCGGAATATGCACCGGTGGTGCCCCTTCAATGTCAGAGAAGATTCCAAAGTATACAAGCACTTGTAAAACAAAAATCGCCTCAGTACGTCTGGACACATTGCATGATCCACTGAGAAGCTTTGGCTTCGAAAGAAATGAGTCCTGGTCTGAATATTGTGTTAACTAAGGTTGTAACCGTAGTAAATTATATAAAAATGAGACCCCTGAAATCGAGATTCTTTTCCGCACTTTGTAAAGACATGGGTTCAGTACATTCAGCGTTTTATTGCGAGGCAAGATGGTTATCACGTGGGAAATTTTTATAACGTGTTTATGAATTAAGAGAAGAAATCGCTATTTTCCTAGAAGAAGAAAACAGACCGGAAGCCGAGAGTTTTCGCGATGTTTTATTTGTGATGAAATTGAGCTACTTGGTCGACATATTCGAGAAATTAAATAACTTGAATCCAACTCCAAGGAGCAAATACACATATGTTTGATACGAGTGATAAAGTTAATGCTTTTTTTTTATAAAATTGGAATTGTGGAGCAGAAATTTAAAGCAAAAAAAACCTATCAATGTTTGCAAATGTGGATGATTGTACTAAAACTTACAAGGCTGAAGAAGAACATGTAAAAGTTGTTTTTGTAACCATCGAAAATCATTTAGCCATGCTGGCAAAGAATTTTAAAAAGTATTTTCTTGCTGACGACAAACTGACAGCAAGTTACTAGTGGGTTAGGGATTCATTTCATAAGACTCCCGAAGGAGTCTCAATTTATGAGGAAGAAAAATTCATAGACTTCACGACAAGTGGCGAAACCAAAAGACAATTTAGTAATAAATCACTATTTGAATTTTGGGCAGGAGTAGAGGAGGATTTTTCTGCACTAAAAACAAGGGCATTTAGCATTCTATTACCATTTTCAACATCCTACCTTTGTGAAACTGGATTTTCTGCTGTGATTTCTTTGAAGACAAAATATAGATCTCGGCTAAATATAGAAACAGAACTGAGAGTGGCTATTTCTAATATTAAGCCTTCCTTCGAAAAACTTTTCTCTGCAAGACAGGCCCAAGGAAGTCACTAATAACTATTAAATTTGTTTTTAATTTAGTATGTTTTGATTAAGTAAGTTTTGATTTAGTAAGTTGTTTTACTTTATTTGTTAAATATGTTTAATGTATTTTGTTTTCTATGTGTATGTGTGCTTTCCTTTCAGTCAGTTAATCAATTTTTTAAAATAATATTTTTTCTTGGATATTCTCGCGCCTCCCCTCTAGTGTGCTCGCGCCCCCCTAGGTGGGCGCGAGCCATTGAGCCGCGAGCCATCCAGAGCCAGTCCATGGCTCAGCACACTAGCTTTCATTTAAAAGCATAAGCACTGAACTGGGTTTTCAAATTATTAAAGGTGCCCAATATAAGTTTATGCCTATGTTCTCAATGCTTATGAGACCAAATCTGTTCAAACGGAATACCTTCATTACACTATACATTACTTGTTAAAATTTCGAAAAATAATAAAATTTCAGGTAGATAATTAAGTTGCACTAGATGTTCCCGTTAGTTTAAATTCCATTAAAAAAATTATTCAATAAATTAAAATAATTGCTTTGACATATTAAAATATGGGCAGGTGATATACATACACTAAATATACTTTCATTAATAGAAACACAAATGCACCTGTAAAATGCGTTATGGATATATAAGAGTTCCACCAACGTATTCATTTGAAGACATGTAAAAAATATAGAATTCTTAGAAGTAATTTTTAAGTCGGAAAACGTGAGTGCTATTGCGCCGAAAATTTGTATATAAATACTATTCATCCTGCATTCAGATGTGCACCGGAGGGTCGGGATTTGTAAAATTCCATTTAGTTTTTTTGTAGGATTTTAACACTTTCAGAATTATTGCAAACATCTTTTATATATATAAAAAAACTTTCCAAAATCTAGAACGTGACTTTGTAGCTTAGTTGGTAGAGCGCAGGACTTCAGAACCGGGGGTAGCTGGTTCAAGTTCCAAGCCACTAAATTTTTTCTTATTAACGGGTACCCAGAAACGCGGGACCAAACAGCTAGTTTTATATATCTCAAATGTCTGTGAATACTTTTGGGCCCTACGCGGTATGAAGGTCAGAGGGGGGAGGGGGGGAGGGGGGGGATGGGGGGGGGGAGAAGACAAATGGCCAACCTCGTTAATCCCCGTTTATTCTCAACCGCTGATTCGCCGTAGAGTTAGGAATGAGGAGGAGCATACTTCACCCTAGGACATTTCCCTCCACGCCCCAGATAGCAATTTAAGCTTTTTGCGACATTGTTCTTATTTTGTTAACGACAAGGGTAAATGTTGTAATAAGACTGCCGGTGACAAGTGTGCAACGTTGAAACACGTTTGTCACAGGTGCGCTACTTGACAAAAGCAAAGGGTCAATACAACCTAATCGTGCAAGCATACGACAAGGGTGCCTTGACAAGGTTGACAATGAAAATGTGTATGTAGCCTTTTCGTTTATAAGCTTACGGAAAGGTTGACAATGAAAAGGTTATTCGAAGCTTTTTTATTTTTCAAACATACGGTCAAGTTAATGGGTAACTGCAAAAAAGGAATTTCCAACATTGTATTGTAGATGTCCCCTTTTTTCTGTTAGCTATTCGTATGCTATACTCTCCAAATATTTTTTACATATATCAAATTGACTTCTTTAAAAGTTAGTTGATGTACAGCCGGGGGAAAAAAACAAACCACCAATGATTATTTCGTTAGTTTTTATAGTAGGGCTAAATTTAATATACCATTTTGTATGGAATAAAGTCTACTACACATTAATATACAAAAAATTTGCATAGGGGACTATCTTTATATTAAAATCCGCACCAACTTTAACATTTCCAATAGCAACACCCAATTTTGATTCAATATTTAGAATCTACGACAACATTTATCGTTGAATATCAATTTGCAAGTCATTTGGTTAAGTAGTTTTTTAATTATGAATATCGAAAGTTTAGAACTCGTAATGTTAAATGAATTTCGTAAACTTTTAATCATATCTTTCGAAATAATAGTTTTATTAAGCTGATATTTTTATCTATGTTACTTCTAAACGACCCCAATAAAATACACTAACTTTCATTACTTATATGTATATTTTTTAATTTTATTTAAATTAAGATATTAATATTCATAAAATTTATGAATAGCAACAATGCTATATTTTGATAGTGATGGATTCAGAAAAAATGCTTTATATGCATATCTAAAATTTCTTGATTTTCCTCGTTGTAGCTTTTTTGCTATATTAAAATGTGCATCAAATAATCATTTCAGGGGTCATACACAAATTTAAAATCAGCAGAACGTAACAGAAATCTTCACTAATTTTGCGAATTAAAAGCGCTGTGATCGCGTTGGCATAAAATTCAAAATTCTTATATAGAGACGAAGGGTATACGGGAGTGGGGGAATGAATGACCACGGAAAAAGAAGAACCACGGCTAACGCCAAAACATTTCGCGTTGGCACAAAATATTAATATAAATTCTTATATACCGGCGAGGTGTTTACGGGAGTGGTGCACGTTAACCACGTCCTATCGTCTACTGAAGTTGCGTCGGGTGTCAATTCATATGCTGTTCTCGTCATCTGACCATGGTTTAAAAATATGAACTTATTTAATTAACGTTGCACTAGAGCTGCACAGTGGGCCCCTATATGTGGATCTCATCTAACATAATAATAGAATAATTAGGATTTTTTTTAATTGAAAACATTTAATTTTCCCACGCTTTAAAGTAAAATTACCAATAATTGAAAAATTCAATTTCTATAGCGTTAGTAATACAAGAAACTTCTACTGTAAAATTCGTGAGCCAAATGATTGATGTTAACCGACTAAATGTGACATAATATCTTTAATAAAAGTAATTACAAAATTTACTAAATATGAATAGTACCATTCAGGAACCGTTACTCATTTATGCGTTGGAAATACATTTTGACACTTTGGTATGTTTATATTGATTCTTTCAAATGTTGTTGTTAAAGTTATAGTATATTTTATGAGGAGTTAAATGTTTGTTTTTAAAAAGGTGGCCAACGTTCTTTTAGTATGTTGCATTACCCAAAAATATTGATGTTGAAGAACAATATGTATTCTTAAATATCATCCCTCATTATTTAAAATAAGATAAATATACTCAACTTCCTTGAAATATTAATTAATATATTTATTTCAACATACTGTATTTACTAACTGAAGTATATTTAATACTCGACTTGTATTTAGTGTCAATTGCCTTTGGTATCTATATTTATAAGTGTTAATAAAAAAATATCCATGCTTTGTCTAATTTTCAACTTTCTGGTGTGTTCCGCGGCCACTGAAAAATTAAGAATCATTGATTTAAGTTGATAATACTACATGTAAATATTTAAAGAATGTAAATATCGTATTTCATTATATTTAAACTGTTTTATATAATAATTATGTTCGTTGGCCCATGTCTTTTAAAGAAAACCACACCACACCACTATATAAGCCGCCACTACATATTGTAAATAAAATAATGGGTTGTAATTAATAAAAAATATATTTTGGATAAATCGTAACTATTTTAAATAAATGCATCAAAAATAACCAGAGATGTATTTTTTTAGAAGAAGGGGCTTTAAGTTAACCATATAATTCATAAAAACAAGAGTGAAAATCAAATTTCGAATGAAAAGGACAACAAAACGATTCATCCTTAACAACCGCAACACCATAACAAGGTTTCTTTCTACTAAGGTTTACTTTACTGTTATAATGTTTACTTAATTTTAACCTTGTAAAGTAACCCCGAATGTTGGATTGGAATGAGGTTAGTGAACCAAAGGATTTGTAACCTGAACTAGAAGCAGAAAAACGATTATTATACTTTTAAATTGTTACATAACAGAATTGCGCCCTAACCTTATTCAGGGTACACGTGGTTATGTACAAAATACAACTTTTTCCACTAGAAGAAAACCCGTGTTATACCTACACCACACTTTTAGCTGTAACCTTCCCTAAAGAAAGGGATGGAAAAAAGGCCTACTGTTTTAACAGCAGGATTGCTTACCTGCTATTGCTTTTACGGGGAAAATATATTATGGACTTCTTTCGGCCCCGCCTTTTTTCAAATATGAAACTTTTTTTAACAGGTGAAGTAAAGTTACCCTGCAAGGTGTAAAAGTAACCCCCTTGACGGTAACGTGAAAAAGAGTAGTTTAAAAGTTCACAATCAGTGTCACTGACTAATTGAAAAGCCGAATTGAATTACAGCGGCAATTGAAATTACAAATTTTCCAATATTTCACATAGCCGGATTGGACACACCATATGTGATTATATTTTTAAACATTTTTTTTTAAAGATGCAAAAATTGTATGCACATTGAAGTGGTCTAAATATTGTTTAAAAAAACTTCGATGCTTTCTTTATTAAATACAAAACACCGTATGTGCATATAAATGTAGGAAATTGACGAAAATTTATATTTTGAGGGCAGGGAACATTTCTGCGCTATCAAAAGTAGGTGTTGCTCTTGAAAATTTTGAAGTTGGTGCGGATTCGAGTATGAAGATAGTCCCCTATACAAATTTTTGTATATCAATGTGTAGTAGACTTTATTCCCTACAAAATGGTATATTAAGTTTAGCTCTACAATAAATATTAGCAGAGATACCAGGGGTGGTTCGTTTTTTTTTCGCCGGCTGTACATGCAAAACTATTAGCCATCATATAAATTTCAAGACAAAATGGTACTTTTACTTTATATATATTGTTTTGATCATATAATAAACAATTTTCATAGTATTTATAAAGAACACTTATGTAGCAATGAAAGATATTGCGACATCTAAATGAAAATCTGAGAATTAAATACATTAACTACATCTGCAATCATGCTCATAAAATCAATAATGTTTTTTAAAAAAAAGTAGCTTTTAACTTTTACTACTTATATTTCAAGCAAAATGATCATATTGATGAGCTATTATGAACCTGTTATATTTATCACTTTCCAGGTTTTAATGTGTCTGCTCAATAAAGATTGTATCCGATATAAGGATGATTTATTTTCTCAATAAAAAACTTTCACCTTAGAGGCCTATACAGAAGGATTAACATGTTACAAATTAGATGGATTTTTTTATATCATATGATTTGCACATATATCCTTTTTCGTACATTAAATACTTTATCTACATGATTTTAATTAAAAATAACAGAAACACATGTTACATATTTTTTAATTTAGTTTATTTTTTTATCTGAAAACATAATTTTTTATTGAATGATGGAGTTTTCATCTGACTGGCAAGACACTGTTTTCGTTGCACTAATTTTTTCACCCTGAAAAAATAAAGGCATAGTTCAAGAAAATATAACTAAATATTTGTTTTAAATATTGTTTGTTTTGTTTGCCTCCCTCTGGCTGCAGAGGGAGGCAAACCATGGGAAGCATTTTTAATTTCGGACTATTTTAAGACTGAAAAGAACATACTTCCCATAAGATGATTAATGCCGTTTGAATAAATGGTAAATGTGCATATTTGCTATTGTATTCTAGTCAAGTTCCATAACACATAAAAAATAGGTTGTTCGACTCTGTATGTGCACAAATGAGGCACTCCGAACCATAGTGATACAAGTGAAAAAATTTCAAAAAATGGGTTACACATATAAAATTATAGTGGCAGACCATTTCTACTCGAAACAAGTTCAATACAAATGATTAATGAATCATTTTGCTCTTTTTACAAAAATTGTACACTCTGTTATTGTTATTGGAGTAAACAAAAACTTTGAATTCTATTATCAAAAAATTTCATTCGTGCCACTTATTTAATTATGGCTCGACTGCTTTAGATATTACATTACAAAAAAATATTAGAGTAAAAATTTTAATATTTCAAATCCAATGTGAATTGGTATCTTAGTATATGTGCTCATCATCCTAGTAAGTGGTAAAGCCAGGAGTTAGTTTCAGAGGAGGCCCAAGCAATTTCCTTTCAAAAGAAAAATGAATTTAAATATGTATTTCTGAATATGTTATTTACCTGTGTACTTAATATTAATATATTTAAATTAGTTATAATGAAGTACAAATTAATAATGAATTGATATACTTTATTTACACATGTAGAATTAATTTAATTCCTTTAATTTAATAAAAGAAGTATTTGGTCTCGGATAAAGAATGCATGAGAACTAAAATATGTGAACTCAATTACTATTAATGTGAGGGTTGTAGTATTATGCAAGTTATTTTATGCTTATTTCTGTTTTATGCGACAGAAGAAGGTAGTACATTTCACAAGTACAAAAAAATATGAAAATGTAATTATTTTGGAATTGAAGTATTAAACACTTGGATCTGCATTGAAGAATAGTTTTAGGGTTACTTTTTAAGTTTTCTGCAGGAATCGATTAAAATAAAATATCTATACTATGAATTATGTGACAAAAAAAAATTGGAACAAGATATGAATTTTTATTATAAGTCAATAAACCATGAAGGATTAATACTTATAAGATGGAAATATATGAAAATTCTTAACTAAAAGTGAATACAAGTTAAATATACAGTTCATATATATGTAACCATATGTTAACTATGTTATCGTATATACAAATATTTGTAATTAATAAAGAAATAGACCCAAGTAGGATTTTTTAATTGAAATTGACCAGTTATAATCCCTTTGGGTATCCCTCCATGCATATGTTGTCATCAATATAGCAATATCAACCTTATTTTCAAATTAAAAAAAAATAGTAACGACTTGTAATGTAAATACAAAACATGAATAAAAATAAAATGTCTAACTTAATGCAAAACTACATAGTGGATATTACTGCGAAGTAAAAAAAATGAAATCTGCTTTTCCAGCATCATTGGAAAATATGACAACTTACCGACAACAGATTTAATACAAACTTGAAACAAAACATCATTTAAACATTCAAAAATACAATTAAAAAGAGTATAATTTTCTTTAAACATTCAAAATATAGAAAAACACAAACTTACAATATGGTTCATTTTTTTCTCTTTTAAAAAACTTTAATATTCTGGCCATTTCTTTTAGGGCTAACGAAGGACACTTGGAGGTTTCTTTAAATCGTGATCGTCCAGGGTTGAAAGAATTTTCTTTTGGAATGCTAAAAAGAAAATTCATAATGTATATAAACAATATAAGATTACACATTAATATCTGAATATCTAATTAAAATTAAGAACTTTAATATATTTATTTAATAGTGTCCTTTCTACTGAGGAAATTGCAAGATACCTGTCAAGAACATTTAAAAATTCAAATTCGTACAATAAACATGAATGTAATATAATATTAGAAGTTTTTCATTTAGATGGGAGGATTGTGAAAGAAAGGGATATTTTTTATTGTCCTTCTCTTCAGAAGAGTAACAACTGTTCTTTGAAAGTTGACAATTGGTTCAAAATTCTGCTTCATACTGTATGTCTGACAAATATTCTGTGTCAACTGATTTGTTTCTTGCTTCCTCATATCAATTCATAAATGAAAAATAACAGACACTGTATATTATTTGAAAATACAAAATTTATATACTTTCCAGATTATTACATAGACAATGCAAAGACATAAATGAAAAAAAAAAAAATAATAATAGAGCGTAATTTACTTTTATAAATATTCAACCATCATCGTACGTTCCCAAGAGAGAATTATCCATAACACAACCCTTCTTCACAGTGCTGAAAAGAACAGACATTGCTGAAGCAGAACATTTAGTGGGGACCTGTAAAACAAAAAAAAAATAATGTTTTCAGGCAGTGCATGCATGTATTTTATAATCTCAATTCAGCATAGTTTCTTCAAGATGCGTTCTAATCTAAAATATTTGAGAAAAAAAATTGTCAAAAATGTTATTTCCAAATTGATTGATCAATGTTAATTCGATTTTTTTTTAGCTGAGAGCACCTTTTAAATTCAAAACAACATGCACGTTTGATTACTGAAAAATATAAACAAATTTGTACATTATACATATCTTTAAAAAATTACATATATTCTGCATCATGGTTCATAGAGATTGAAAAAGTATAAATTAAATAGTTTTTAAGGACCTTTTTGCAACTTTTTAAGGAATTCTTAGCTTTTATAAATCAAAGATCAATATTCCAATGTGCCTAAAGGTTCAAATTCAAAAATAACTTCAAAAATATAATTTTATTTTTATTACACTTGATATCATAACTTAATTTAAATTTGGTGTATCTACAGTCACCAAATTTAAATTCTGGACTAATTGAAATGATTATTTGCAATTTTATAAATTAAGGATTTTAAGGGCCCTTAATTAAATACCTACAAAAAATATAGTTGTTCTTAAGGACCATGCAAATATCTGTGAAAGATCATTCAGATATATTTGAATCAGAAGATATAAAAAGAGGATATGTGTTATGTTGAGTCTATGAAACATCATTTTACACCTTTTGATTCATTTGTGTGGTTCATAACCTTATACAAAATAACTGTCTTTTAGGCAATATAGAACTGTTCTAACCACGTGACTCTGGCTTAGCAACCGCATCTAGCAATACCTAGCAAAGTTTTGTGATAAACATAGATCTTCATCTTTAGAGAAAACTTCAATTTTCATTGCGATCTTTCGTGTAATTAGTATTTTTCGGCTATTCTGAAATTTATTTTTTAATTTTTGTATTTTTAAAATCTTGATAAACAATAAAAGCTTATAAACTATAGAAGATTGGTAAACAGAAAATACACCTTATTATTAGCAATTGGGGCATTGTCCGTCCACGCAAGTTGCACCTGGGGGTCCATCGATGAGGGTGTATTGGCGGAGGCACTCGTACATGATCTGCCGATTGTTGAACACCTTCACGTAGGGCCAGTAGTCGTATATGCCCATGTAGCCCACTAGGAGAACTCGGCTGTTGGGAAGAATGCCTGAGAAAGGACAATAAACTGAAATGGACAAAAGATTATTAAGAATATTTATTTTATTTGTAATATAAGAAACATGTAATAATTGATTTATATCTTTTATTGAAATCCCCTCTGACGCTTAATGACGCTGGCTAGTTGTCGATGGAGTTTTTTCCAGCAATTCGCAGAAATTTTAAATAAAAAAATACTTAATTTTGAAACATTTTTCCAATTTTAAACGTTGGGAATATATTTTGAAAGTTCAAATTGAAAAAAGTTTAAAAAAATTCATGTATTAGAAAAGTAAATTAAACTTTCATGCAGTGAAAACTACTTAATTTTTTTTTTAATATTTTTCTCGACGCTTAAAGGGTTTAGCGATTGTAATGTTTTAATTATTCACTTGTTTTTAAAGAAATATTTATATTATGTTTTTATAGAAATATTTATATTGTGTTTTTAAAGAAATATTTATATTAAGTTTTTAAAGAAATATTTATATAATGTTTTTAAAGAAATAATTATAATATGTTTTTAAAGAAATATTTATATTACGTTTTTAAAGAAATATTTATACTATGTTGTTTAAGAAATATTTATATTATGTTTTTAAAGAAATATTTATATTATGTTAAAAGAATATATTCTATTCTTGTATTGATAATACAAAAGTCTCAGTTTCGAAAAAAGCTGATGTACTTGAGATTGTTTTACAATACAAAAAACAAACCCTAATAACAATACAATTTTTGTAAGTTACTATTCTACAGTACAATTCTTATATTTATTAAGTTTTCGTCATGATAGATGCACTATGAAAATCGAATTCTTTTTTTTAATTCGACCGTTCGGATGAAGGACACTGGGGACTGGAAAGTTTTCGAATTTCGTATTTCATTTCTTAATTATTAATGTTACACATCTTTACTTTTATCGTTTTTTTAGTAATGCTTTACTAATTTTATTTCTTACTTCAGAGTAATTTTTTACATGTCTTTATATTTCTCTAATTACGTTTAAATATAAATTTAATTAAGAATTTTAAATAATTAAAATTTTAATAATTTAAAGAATTAAGAAGCATATGACTTTAAGAATACTTAATTGGTCCTCCCTGAACTGCCCCATTATAGTCCACTATTTTTGGGAGAGCCCCCCCCCCCCCCTCCTATGTCAGTCTTTATGAAGTCCTTAAAACTTTGACTCTGTTATTTTATCAAACATCTCATTAAAAAGTTTGTGAATCTAAGAAAAGTGTCTCGTATCAAATTTTGTGCAACAATTTTTTTTGTAGAAAGTTTTCCTACGTCACGTAACCACGACGACCCCTCCCCCATTCCTCGCATGAAAGACCCCTTGCCCAATATGCGTGACGTAATATATGAACGGCCCCTCCTATGTATAAAAATTGGGCCTTTTTCCTTAAATCCGCCACTGTGTTAGAGTAGGATCTGTATATGATAGAACCATCTGCTCTCTCAGTCTTTTATTACCAATCCATTCTCTAGAAATGTTACTTTCATACAACCCTCTGTAAAAAGCATCAAATCTCGTTAGAGGAGGTTCAGCTTTCTGTGTACCTCTCATAAGATAACTAAACGGATCCTCTACCTCTCATAACTACCTCTCATAAGATAAATCATATTGCTCTTATATTCAGTTTTTCCATTAACCTCTATTTCACTGTTATCATTAAAGGTACAATTGATTCTTTTCAAATTCTCAAGTATGGGTATAAGATACAGTGGCTCCCAAAAGTGTTAGTACACTTAAAAATTTGTAGAAAAAGCGCTGTAGTCTGGAATTGAATTCGAATATAAAGTTCAATATTATTTCATATCACCTCCACGTTATTCTGAATAAAACCTTATATATATATATTTTTAAATATTGAATTATTTTGTTTTTATAAAAATGAAAATGCAAGGAAACAGAGAAAGAAAAACGCCACAAAAGTAATCGTACACAAAACATTTTCGAATAAATTCATAAATAAAATTATCGTTTGTCGCTTTTTTTTGCATTGTGGTGACATTTAATATTTGTTTGGTATTAATTTTTGCTAGCTTATTTCGTAATATTCTATTTATTATTAAAAAAATGGATCGTAGTCGTAAGGAAACAAAAAATAGCAATCGAATATTGATAATTTCTCATCATAATGGTGGTAAAACATCTCAGAGTATCTCTAAATTAATAAATGTATCCCATTCTACGTGCAGTATGCGATAAAATGTTTTAAAGAAGAAAATCAGATGATCAAAAACAAGATAAGAAAATTTTATCCGGCAAAGTTAACTCAACATGATCAGAGATTTACAGTTAGGAAATTTGTGAAAAATCCATGTTTGAGTGTTGTAAAAATATCTACAGAATTTAATGTGCAGCATATTCTACTTCAATTTCAATCGGAACAGTTCGACTAGTTCTCAGATCAGCTGGATTACATGAGCGTTCTGCCGAAGAATTTTTTTTGTTAGTGTAGAAAATAGACAGCTTAGGCTTTCCTTCGCAAACACAGGGAAGAATTTTGGAGGTGTAAATAAAAACATTTAGAACTATCAGCTAACAGTAATAAAATAGAAAAATATGAGATATATTACTTAAATTGTTAAACTGAGAAAAGTTTTTAATTTCTATAAATAACAAAATCCTGAATAGCAATGCTTAATTTTTCTTAGAAAATATAATTTTATTATTAAAATATATGTGCATAAGATAAAAATAGATACAAACAAACCAAAGTAAAAGCAAAAAACTGTCATATTTAAGCGATTTCTTGATTTTTGATGCTACGTAGTGGCATGAAATACCAAATTAATTCTCGTATACCAAATTAACTCTTGTCTAGCGTCTGAACGGAGAGTCACAAAGAAAAAGTGTAAATAACGTTTTTGTTGGAAATGAATTGAAAAATAATTTTGTAATTGACAATTTTTCTCTATAATTAATACCTAGAGAGATAATTACAAAAAACATATTTTAACCGCCATTTTTCCAAGATGGTGGCCAACGCCGAGTTGGTACAGGAGTCCAAAATTAATATATCGTATAGAACACTTTTTAGAAGAGATTAAAATTGTTTCCAGCTTTCCCGGATGTTTTTCTGAATTTGCCCTTTTTTCATGCTTTGCTGATTGGAATATTAGTCATGCTTAGAAAGCATGCTTTGGACGTGTCCTTGTGCAAGGGTGCAAATTAGCATTAGGACTAAGTAATTTGATATTTAATGATTGCATAATGAATCAGTATGTTTATTTAATTATTTTAACACACAATTTAAAATTGTAAGCTCAAAAATTGGGTATTGGAATCAACTTCGTTTCTTCTCAAGATAACGATCTTATCACACGGCTCTCAACAGTTGCCTCTGTTGCCTGTATAATTGTCCACAAATTCCGAAAAAACACCTCAGCCGCTGAATTTAAGCCTAATGAAACACCTATGTAAAGAACTGGAAGTTAGAGTACGAAGATACGACATTAAAACGAAAAGTGAACTTAAAAAAGTAATAATCGAAGTATAGAAGAAAATGATACAGAAATTACGAAAAAACCTAATTAAATTTATACCCAGAGGTTTAAAAGCTGTTGTGGATGTTACAGGACATCCTACTAAGTACTAATTTGCCGAAATTGCAATATTTATTAATGTGTAGAGATTTTTGTAAATTGTACGAAGACTTTTGTGAGATAATTTTCTTGTTACTTTTTAATTATTGATTCTCCAAAAAAAAAGTTTTACTATGTTTTTAAAATATTTTATGTAGTTTTGTTAACAATTTATATATCTTATTAAAAAATTCCTATTATGAAACATTGTTTTTTATAATAAATAGAACAGTATTTCTTTGAAATTCGTAAGTGTGCGAACACTTTTGGGAGCCACTGTATGTCCTTTTTTTCGGAATCGCATGCGATAGGTAGGTATTTTAGGGTTTTTAGCAACTAGTGATATGCGCTCCCCATTAGTTTTCTCTTCGATTTCTTTCTCTTCTACATTCGATGCAGGTGTTTCTAAAGCTGATAATAATTCCTTTGAAATTTCAAATGGCTTTGCAGGTGAAGGTTGCATTACTTTTTGATATTTTGGTATCAACTGTGAAAGTAATTTGGCTTTTTCTATCATCAGGCATTGAATTCTTTTGTAATAAACTAGCAATTGTATCTTCTGCTCTTAACTCGGGTTTGGTCATCTGATAATATTCAGACACCAATTCTTGTGGAACCAATGCCATTTTTTTTGGTCATTATGAAGCGGGTTTTCCAATACCTCCTAGTACATTCAACACAGTTAGAATAATCATAGGTAAAAATCCACCGCTTTGATTGATGAACAATTTGCGTTTTGGAAAAATATGAATTTTTTTTAATAGCTAAAGATATATTTTTTACATTATTTATTGAATAAAAAGGAATATTAAACTGTTTGACTTACCTGTAAACAGTTTTGTCAGGTACTTTCTTACGAAAATACTTGTACGAACATCCAAAGGCACTACAAGTATAGGCATCAGTGGCGGCTCGTGGTCAAAAATATTAGTGCAGCCGAAATTATGTGACTCCCCTCTTTTCCTTCTCCCACTTTACTTTTCACAACCATACATGAACGGAAATTCATTAGTGTTTATAAGTCAAACTCAAATCAAAGTTTCTATTCAATTTTTATGAACTGATAACATGATTTTTGTTAAATTCAACAATATAAAGTCGAGAGTTTTCCCTTTGTCAATTTTTTAAAGTTTACAGAATTTTTTAAATGTTCGATTGATCATCGTGTGTTTTACATGCTCGTGTGATAATGGTTAATTCGTCATATCCAGCACCATTCCAAACGCCCTTTTTTATTCTGACGATCAAACACGGCCAACAAAACATTTTTTATAAATAAAAACTACCACACAGCCACAAGAAAAACACATACCATGGTGACTGAAACTTACGACCATGCTAAGATGTATCCCTTTTTTTATGAATGGACAAATTTGGTCTCGGTCTATCTTCTTTAAGTAGTTGGCGTTTATCATCTTCTAAAAGGTGTTTCAAACAAGACGCACACCTTATTATAACGAGGCTATGTTTCAAAATGGTTAAACTATAAATTTTAATATTAACTTAAGTAACAAAACAACACACGTGTAAAATTATCACTATAAATTTCCATTTGGAGAGATTCTTGCAAATATTTCCCTCAGCCCGCCCCACCGATTCAATCAATTCATCCAATTCCAACGAGCCAATCAATTCATCGAATTCCAAGCAGTGGCGTAGCCAGGATTGTCCGAAGGGGGGGGGGGGGGTCATAAATTATTTTTGATCCGCCCAAAACCAAATAATTTTTTATTAATAAATAATTTAAACCATTTTTTAACTAATAATTTTAATTAAATTGAATTATTAATTAATTAAAATTAATTAATAATTTTATATAAAAATTAATTAGTAATTTGAGTTAAAAATAATTAATAATTTGAATTAAATTTAATTAATAATTTTAAATTAGCAATTTTAATTAATAATTTTAAATTAGCAATTTTAATAAATAATTTTAAATTATCAATTTTAATTAATAATTTTAAATTAGTAAATTTTATTTATGATTTTTTAATTTAAGCAGTAGTTTTAAATTTTAATTAATCATAATAATTTTTAAGTAGTAATTTTAAATTATAATTTAATTTATGATATTTTTTTAATTTAAATAAGAGTTTTAAACTAAAATTCTAATTAATAATTTTAATTAATTAAAAATATAATATATATATATATATATATATAAATTATAAATAAGATGTAAATTAAAAGCTTAATTTTCGCAGGTAATCTTCAGTCATTTCCTAATTTAAATTACTAACAAAACTGGCTGACATTTCACTGGGATTTAAGTCTGTAGCTAGATATTGATGGCGAGTCCGGAAGCAATTTTAAATTAGTAATTTTAATTAATAATAATAATTTTTAAGTTGTAATTTTAAATTTGTAATTACCTCTTTATTATATAATTAAAAATAACAGAATAATAATCATTATTTTCCGGTTAATTTTTTCATGCATGACTGTGGCGTGACATGGGAGAGGAGGTTTCATTGGTTGCGTGACGCAGCAAAACGGCGCATTGCGGCAAAATCATAACTGAAAATTGCGTTTTTCTTTAAAAAATCAAATAACTGAATAAAAAATATATTTTTATAAAAAAACATTGATTTATATAATCTGTGAAGCCAGATAATGGAAAATTGCTTGCCTAATTATCAGCACGAGATGCAGCGCCGCAGAAAAAAATCCAGAAAAAGGTTATGAACACAGATTTAAACGAGAATCTGTTGACCCCACCCTTCCTAAATAGAGCCAACTTTTTCATTATGTGCACATCGTATTTATAATCGTTGAATATAACTTTTTAATAATCCCCCATAAAAAATTTCAAACGAATGTTCATCAATCTTGGGAATGATCAAAACCCAAATTAAAAAAGCGGAAAACCGCGTTTCCGCGTGAAAAGTTACATTTACAAATTAGTGTCTGAGTGACAGAAAACTAATTTGTAAATGTAATTGAATAAAAAATTAGTTAGTTTTGGGTATTTTCAACGATAATCTCAATGAACAAAAAATATTTGAATAAGAAAAGGAATGCATACTTTAAACATATCAGCTAATTTTTTGCACGATGCTCCTTTCTTTTATCTTGAATCTTCCAATAGCTTATGTTTTGATGACGGCATACCGTGGAAATGGTAATTCAGATAAGCTTAGCAAGCACGTGCAGTACTTGAGTGATTTTCAAATTCAAATGGCAAATGAGATACATACAACCTCTCAGAAAACTGATGTTTGAGAAGGGGAAAAAATTCCACCGGTATTGTGAGGGGAAAAAATCTTCTTTTTTTTTTTTTTTTTTTTATGCACTTGGTATTTTTAAAAAAAAATAATTTTGATTTTAAATTGGCTATGGGGGGGGGGGGGGGGGGTTCTGACCCAAAGTAACACAATGCTGGCTACGCCACTGATTCCAAGTACAGCAGAGTTGAAAAAATGCGTTTGGGCTGCATTTGTGACAACCCCCATTTTAGCATGCAGAGGAAGTAATACTACGTAACGTTGCCATGGCAACGATGCTGCCGATTTCTAACTTCGCTTTTCGGCTGCAAATTTGATTGAATGGAGTTTTTTCCCCTCGTGAATTGTGCATTACGGCAACAGGTTTGCTATTTATCGGAGACTTTTTTTTTACTTACCGGAGAAACTTCATCTTTATTTCCAATTCTTATCTTCATTTAAGAAAATTAGTAAAATATATAATTTTAGTTTTAAAATTCACTAATAAAATTAGGTGCAGCCCGGCTGTACTTGCTGTAGCCCACGAGCTGCCACGGGTAGGCATTGTTTAGCATTAATAATAGACGAAATTCACCGATAAGCATTGTCAGTGTGACACATCCGCTAGCCTTTAACAACTTCTTGTCAACAAACAAGCTTGCCCTATCCAGCAGTTTCAGTTAGAGATCTATGAAAATCAGCCATGATTACAACTTTAGATCTAGATGGACATTGCAGCTTATAAAAATCATACCCTAAAATTACTGAAAAGAGAGAGATAAATTATCCTGAACAATATAGAACTTATGTGTAGTTTAAAAAAAAATTATTTGAATTTCGATATTCATAATATTTTGGATATTCATTATATTTCCATTAACAGCTTTGATTTTCACATTAGGCATAGACAAATTGTATTACCTTTAATTACCTCCGAATGGTGCTAATTTCGCCATTTGGTGATCTTTTTTATTCATTTGGCGGTATATTCTATAAGGCTTGTCTTCAAAAATTCGTTAAAAGGAAAATTATAAGGTTTTCCGTAACCTTACATAATATGTGAGGAACAGTTCCATTTTTATACATGTAGGTTTTCTTTTAAATAACTCTCTACAACTAGTTTGTTTTATCAACGATATGTTTAGGAAGAATCAAATGAACTATCGACTTAATTTATTTTAAAACTCAAATATTTATGAAAAATTAAACTTAGACATTCTTCAATTCACTTGTAAAGGCTTTTGAGTGGTTAGATATTTATTTTGTCATGGTTAGAGACTTTTCTTTCTAATCACAGGCATTCAAACAGCATTGAGATGGTATATAACGGGATTTACTTAATTTAAAAATTTAGTTGTACGTTTTTTTCTTTGTAAATTAACATTTGAAATATTTATTTATTTTAAATAATATAACCTCGTATTTTACAGCGCGTTGCCATTTATTAATAAAAATACTTTTACTCAGAAAGAAAAAATTAATGTAGGCCTCAAACAATCTATTCATCCTACGAATCATTTTCCAAACGAAGCTTTTATATTTATTTGAAAGAATAAAGTAGCAGGCTATAATTAAACAAATTTCATTTCTAACTCAAACTAAAGACAAGAAACAAGATTTTATAATTGTTTCTATAAAGTGCTAACGGTCTTCTGTATTCTATGGGGATTACTTTAATCTGTGGAATTATAGAGATATAAACTCATTTAAATTTAATTTACTTTAATTAAACAATAAACTGTTTAAAAGCTTTTACTTTGAATATGCATATTGTTTTGCAATATTATCACAATATTTAATATGCGGAATTATGATATTATAAATGAATAAAATATATTTTTAATGAATTTGAGAGTTGTTAATCTATGAAACAAAGTTTAAATATAAAATATGAATTGGTTTTTGGGTTACAATAAGTAGTATTCTTGAAAAATAAGTTAAAATTACGATAAATTACGTAGTAACTTTTCAATTGTGTCATTTGTTGGATGAAAAAGTATATACACTATGTTAAATATTTTGGGAAATATTTGTTTATTCTTGGGAACTATAAAATTGTACAATATTTGATTGTCTCTGCCATATATTTACATATTATATTGTAAGTTTACATACGTTATTGAACGTCATGGACATTTGCACTAATCAGGCACTTAAATTATACTACACTCGTACTGTAACACATTATCAAGGTACATGAAAAAGTACTACTACTAAAATTTTATAAGTAATATTGTTAAGTTAAAAGCATATGCAGTTGAGATATATAATATTTGCAAAGAAAATATGAACTATAAATATAGTTTTACGTCACTGAAAAGTAGGGTAAATAAATTCTAAAAGTTGGTTCAACGTTTCACTTTTAAGAAGGGTTTGAAAACTTAAATTTTGATTCAAATTTGACTATTAATTGGAGCAGAGAAAATGTGAATCTCGATTTAAGGTTTTATCACAAGCTGGGTAGGAGAAGTCGAAATCTTGTTTTAATATATCACCCCCAAAACAAAATAGGTAAACGGATAACATTTCATCTCTACGTAGAATTTGTGATATCACTACCCAATGGTGAAATTTAATACTAAATGTTGATTGCAGCTAAAGGAGAACAAATTATTCGTGAAATGTCAAACCAGTTTTTTAATAATTTATTTTACAATGGTTATACTTATTAGAAATATTAAAAGCGTCAAAATCATGCGAAATGACAACTAACATGCACATTTAGTATACTTTAGAAATATTAATTTTTCGATATATTGTTATTCATTGTGAAGTATATTTTTCTAATTATTAGGCTTGCTGCGCATGAACAATAATTTGACTGCAACTTTTAACCAACTAAAAAAATCACACGCAACTGATTCTGATTATTTAATTGCATACAACCCAGAGCTGCTCGGTTTTAGATTCCGCAATCGCCAAAGTGAAGGTGAAAAATTGCCAAACTCGTGTTACTACAATTCATACAAAATCGCCAAATTGTCGATTATTTGCCAACACTGTTAGAGCGGTAACGAGCTAAAGGGTATTTTATCCAACTAAAATGTTGCTCAGAGAGCGGATACAATTTGAGTTTTTCAATTGTTGCAACTGAACTGTTACGTTGCATGACCGATAGTTACCAGTGCGTGGCTAGTTTTATAAATAACTAAATTTCAGTGTTAATGTAGTTTAAAAGGTTATTCTTACATGTCTATGGAATGCATTTTAATTGAGTATAGTTTTGGGGATACTGAAATCAAAAATGGTTATGCCTTCTATATCTTTATTTAATCATTTTAAACGTTTTTGGTAATAAATAAATCGTATACGGAACCAAATCTTCATCGAACGTGTATTAGCTCATCCATGCTTCTATTAGACTACTGTTAAAATTTTCCGGTTTCTATATTCGCATGTAAATGTATGTCATATAAAACCATATTTAGCGATTGAATAACCTTTCATGATGATCTTAATCTTTATTTCGAAAATCGAAAAAGAAGTTTACAAATAAGTGGCATCACAAAGTGCTTATCACAGTCAAGATATTAAAAAAAACACAAATACATTTACTTTCAAAATTCCTGCGGTTATATAATTGTATATGTTATTTTAAGTCAATTATTTACATTTTCATAGTTTTAAAAGAAGCTTTTATCAGAAAGTTAGCTCATTTTATTTGAAGGCGTTAGTAATTATACAAGAGTTCACAAATTATTGGGCAGCGGTCACTGCTTGTCTGTATTTCGCATAATAAAACAATATTTTTGACAACTACTTAGTTTATATTTTAAACAATTGGCTTGTATATTTTAGCAACAAAGTAGTTAAACGGTAGCAAAAATAATGGATTATTATGTGTAGTTAAGCCAAACAATGACTATCGCTGTGACTATACTGTAATAATGCATTATTTCTACCACTAAAGAAAATTAATGATGCAGATGTTTATAATTACCTATAGTATTTTTATTGAACATCTTCATTGAGATACTAAAAAATAAGTGATTTTTTGGCTACAACCTTAATTTTCTGAGCACAAAAGTGTTGTGTATCTTTCGTAAATTCCCCTGAACACGGCTAAAGCCAAATTCTTAATCCATTTCACTCCACTCACTACCACTAAGATGTGTTCAGGTTATGTTGTTTGATCCACATCTATATTCTCCTCCGAGAGCCCGTCCGTTTGAGCATTGCTTATAGGTGGGGACGAGCGAACCGATTTCGAGCCCCTTCGAGATTTACTGCCTCTTCTATCCGAAGTGTCTGACTTGTCGCTCATCATATCCTCTTCCATCAGTATATTCGCATCGAGTCCAATGGTGGTGCCAATTCGTAGTTTAGCCATTTCGAAAGTAGCCGAAAGTTTCTCTTGCACCACGTTGATGCACATAGATGTAAGAGCCAAACCGAAAAGCAAGTAGATGAAAGCTGCCATCATATACATCTGGTGGGTCGGGACATAATCGCCGAATCCTATCGTACTCATGGAAATAAATACAAAATAAAACGACTCAAAAAAGGTCCAATCTTCCCAAAGAGTAAATAGAAAGGCTCCTAACATCATGTATGTAATTAGCAATAGAATAGCTAAAGAAACTGGTATGTTAAACTCCTCATCAACTTCTTCGTCAGTTGCAATGACGTAATCGTTTGTATTGATATCATCTATCTCTTCATTTTCGTCTTTTTTCTTGTTCTGCAATTTTTCTTTAGATTGGCTGTCAGACCCTTTAAAGCTATCAACTTCTTGTTCAATAGAATTTTCTGAGTTCTGCAATCGTCCTTGATAGGGCACCATATACGGCATTTTGTTCAGTGCGATGGACATGTACTAGAAAAAGAGACACAATTAGAATATACTCTATGATATACTGCTTAATAATTTCTAAGGAATAAATAATTTTTACTTGTTCTTACTTTGGTATTATTGTGTATAAGAAATAAGCCATTACTCGATCACACATGTTTTGCGTGAGCAAATGGCGCCGATGTCGCGCCACGCATTACACAATCGGAGCTAAAGTTAGCTTCGCGCGCAATGTTCTTAAATTTGTAGATCGGCAATATGTTAGACGATCCGAGCGCGAGTTGCCTAGGTAGGTAAAATCTTTCGAATTCAAACTGGTGCTCATCAGGAGTTATAAGGCTTACAAGTGTGTAATTTGTTTCAGAAATTTGACGGATGCTCGGCTATAGCACTACCACGCTCGATATGTAGGGTCCATAAATGGCGTGAACACACTCGGGCAGCAAGACAGAGGGATGTCAACCCTCACTCACCCCCCTTGACAACAGAAGAACGTGTCCGTCTCTATAGGAATACTCCTACTAGCTGTAACATAAGTTAAACCTGTAAGATTTGTAACACGTATGTAAGTTGTGTATTTGGTTACGTCATTTCTGTACCCTAGTGCCCATACCCTTTGTAGCACGCACAAGACGCACTAAATTTAGCCTCGCGCTCACCATTAATAGAGGCGTGTGAGAGTGGTGGCGTTTGAGAGAGCTCACTCTTCCATAGTAGGTAAAATTCATCGAACTTTTCGAAAACATGGGGTTCAGAAACAACGTAAAGATACTCGGACAGCAAGCAAATTGATGTCAATCCTCACCCATCTCCTTTGACCACGGCGCCGTACGTCCGCCTCCATAGGACCTCCCCTCCACACACACTAGCTATAACATAAGTATTAAGCACGTGAGCTTTATAAAGCAGGAATAAATGAATAAATGTAAGTTGTGTATGTTGGAGTTTGATTTGATTTAATGTTTGATTTGATGATTGATTGTCGTTCAAGAAATATTAACTGTAACCGTTACTTATATTTTAACGTTTTCTTTCTTTATGCAAATTGTTGTACTATATATATTTCTGTTGTGATGTGTTTAATGAAGAAAAAGGAATTTTACTACGTGGTCATGTTGATGTGACGTGTCTTTATTATTTAAATCTAAACCGCCAACAATAGTTGGTTATGGGCCAAAGACTAATCATGGTCCCAACTGAGATCGAAAGACTGAATTTTAAACTACTTAAACTAAATTTTAAAATATAATTGTAGTATCTATTCAGAGTTTAGGAGGTCGATTTGTTGATATGGCTGCAACCATGTAACAAGCTTTATGTTTTCCGAAGCTTGGTGACTTCAACTACAGTACATGGAAACAAGATATGAAAATAATCTTGATGGACCGGAATTTGTGGGAATTCATCATTGGAACAGCAGTACCTTACCCAGAAAAGGCTCCAGAGCGGGAAAGACCAATTTTGAGCCAACGTCACGAGCTCGTCTAGCAGGACTTGTGGATGAATTTTTTGAAATTCGCTTTGACCACACCACCGAGACGGTCGGAATTTTTGCTAAACGAGTGACTGAAAAGAAATTGCAAGTAAAAGAAGCTGGATTGGATATTCCGGAATTGTTGACATGTTTCCAACTCATTAGAAGGTTACCTCCAGAATACGATAATATCGTACAGATGTTGTATCGACTGAAAGATGAAGAGTTTACAGTTAAAGAAGTTTCATCTCAACTAATAACTGAATCTGGAAGAATAAAGTTAAAGCAAAAAGATGAACTTTCTGAATCTACGATAATTGGAGATGCATACTACTTAAAGTCGAGAAAACCTCCAAGCACCTTTCGAAAGTCGAACCAGAGATTCAAGAAGCTTGATAGCAGCGGAAGTGTACTGGGTCCCCCTCCAGTTGAAATTGAAGAAAAGGTTCAACCAAGTACTTCGAACCAGCGACTTCGTCGAATGGGGCCGTGCAATTTTTGCAAGATCCCTGGCCACACAGAGGAACGATGTTTCAAGAAGAAACGAAAAGAAAACAACAAGCAGAATCTATTCTACAGTGAAGTAGAAGATTCAACCAACCAAGAGGCGTTCAACACTACTGATGGTCTGACGGAATTTTTAGTGGATACAGCGGCTACAACTCATTTTTGCAACGATCGAACATTGTTCCAGAACTTCAAAGAACTTCCACCCACTGAGGCACTGATAGGTGACAAGAACTCTACTTCTCTTGTAATTGGAATTGGAGATATTCCGTTGACTGTAAAAGATGATTCAGGTAATGTTAACTTAACCCTTAAAAGTGCTCTATATGCACCAAAAATGCGACGTAATCTTATTGGTGGTGCAAATATTGATATTGCTGGTAATAAAGTAGTGTGGGGAAATTCGAAAATGACTGTTTATGATAAAGATGGTGATTATTTATTAACTGTTTATCTTAAAAATAAATTGTATATTATGTATGCCTATCCCCAAATTCAATGTTCAGCAATGTACAGTAATTTAAATTGTGAATTAATTCATAGACGATTTTGTCATGTAAACTATCCACTCTTGAAGCAAATGAGTTCGGATAATAGTGTTAAAGGATTAGATAAATTAACTTTAACGAAAGATAGTAAAAACTGTGGAACTTGTATATTAGCAAAGTCTAACAGAATTTCTTTCAAAAGAAATTATGTATATAAGCGTAATACTAAACAATGTCTCGAAAGACTTCACCTTGACCTCTGGGGTCCATCTCCAGTTAACTCAATAGGCGGTAATAAGTACTTTCTAACGATAATAGACGACTATTCGCGTAAAGCTGATGTTTTTGTAATCAAAAATAAGAAGTATTTAGTTGCTTCAAAAGCTATTTAGCCCGTTCGGAAAGAGAGTTAAATAAGAAAGTTAAGATTGTCCGGAGCGACAACGGTATGGAATTTATCCACACGGAATTCGAACAATTCTTAAATGAATTGGGAATAAAAGCGGAACTCGCATCTGTTTATTCACCAGAAATGAATGGTGTAGCTGAAAAATTTAACCATAATGCTTTAGATGGCGTAAGAGCTTTGTTGCAGGATAGTGGATTAAAACCAAGTTTTTGGGCAGAGGCACTAAAAACGTTTGTGTATGTTAGAAACCGTTGTACTCGCAAATTAACAGATGGTAAAACACCAGTTGAAATTTGGAAGGGTTATAAACCATCAGTTAAACACTTAAAAGTTTTTGGATCATTGGCTTATGTGCATGTACCCAAAGTTAAAAGAAATAAATTGCAACCTAAAGCAAAATTGGGTATTTTGATTGGATATGCTATCAAACGCAAGGGATACCGAATTTATGTTCCAAAAGAACGTACAGTAGTTGAAACTATTCATGTTCGTGTTGATGAAAATAAAAAGGGTGTATCTTCGTTGTTTGGGAATTCAAATGTATATAACCATGTTAACTTTAAATTGGATAATTATACTTGTGATAATGTACCAGAGACTAGTAATGACAATCCTACTATTAAGAAAGAGGAAATGACACCTCTTGATGTTAACCAGTGGCATAGAGTAGAAAGGCCTAGAAATTTAAGTGAAAGGGTTGATGTGTATTATTATCCTTCAGATAAAGTTAGATTAAGATCTCTTAACGATGCTGAAAAATATTGCAAAGAAAATAAAATTTTATTTGATCCTGAAAAATTTGACTTTAAAGCTAAAACTGTAAATAGTGAGGAAAAAAATGAACCCATTTTGGTTTTTAATGAAAACTTGTATTCTAGTAATCTAGATGATCATTTAAATGATATATTTCAAGACGAAATGTATTTAACTGAAACTCCTCAAACTTATCAGGATACTCAAACTTCCCCTGATAAAACTAATTGGGACGCGGCTATGAAAAGTGAGTTAAATACAATGCGTGAAAGGGAAGTTTGGAAACTGGTTAACCCACCGGCCAACGTCAAAATTATTGGTAGTAGATGGATTTTTTCAACTAAGAAAGATGATAAAAATAAAATTAAAAAGTATAAGGCGAGACTAGTAGCTAGAGGTTTCACGCAAACTCGCGGGAAAGATTTCGTTGATGGGTTTTCACCTGTTGCAAATTTTTCTATAATTAAATTTCTTTTTGTATTGCTGGTATCTATGTTAGGTTGGCAAAATGCACAACTAGATGTTAAAGCTGCCTATCTGTATGGGAATTTAGATGAAGTGGTCTACATGCAGCAACCAGCAGGTCATGTGGTAAGAGGCGAGGAACACAAGGTGTGTTTATTAAAGAAAGCTATTTATGGTTTACACCAAAGTGGTCGGCAGTGGCACACTGATTTAGATGATATTTTGAAAGATATAGGTTTTGTAAAATTGGATTGGTGTAACTGTACATATATGTTAAACAAAAATGTTATATTAACTGTGTATGTTGATGATATGGTTTGTTTTGGTAAAAATCAAATTGTTTTACAAGATGCAATTGGTTTAATTAAAAGTAAATTGGATATTACAGAATTAGGTAAAGTTAAGTATTTATTAGGAGTAAATTTTGAAGAAATTAACGGGATAACCTACTTGCATCAAGGAACTTATATAAATAAACTAGTGTTTAGATTTGAAGATTTGCCAAAAAGTAATCCAAATTTACCATTTAAAATTGGTAGTCGTTTGCCTGATAAGGTAAATGAAATTGAGGAAAATGATATTATGAAAAGGTTTCCTTATCGTTCTCTCATTGGATGTTTATCGTTTTTATCCAATCGTTCTAGACCAGATATTGCTTTTTCAGTTAACACCATGGCACAGTTCTGCAATGGTTAATTATAAGCATTGGTTGATTGTTGTAGGTATTATAAATTATGTTTTTGTAACTAAAGACTTAAAAATTAATTTGTCTTGTGTTAATGATTCTTTACTTAATGCATATTCCGATGCCAATTGGGGATGTAACCTGAATAATAGGCATTCAATTAGTGGTTATATTGTATATTTTAGTGGCATTCCAATAACTTGGAAGTCTTGTAAACAAAAGTGCATAGCATTAAGCTATATGGAATCAGAGTTCATTGCATTAACTGAAAGTGTTAAAGAATTAATATGGTTTAAACGTATTCTTGAACAAATTGATTTAATTGAGAACTTTATTCCAATTCAATTTTGTGACAACCAGGCTTCTATATATTTTGCTAAAAATGGTCAAGAAAGTGCTAAGACAAAGCATATAGATGTTAAGTACCAGTTTGTATGGAAATTTTTGAAAGACAATATTTTCATTTTGAAATATGTTAATACTAACAGCAACTTGGCTGATTTCCTTACCAAGCCGTTATTGAAAACAAAGTTTCAATTTATGTTAAATAATATATTTTCGTAAGATGTATTAATTATTCCTTGAACGATGGGGCCGTATGTTGGAGTTTGATTTGATTTAATGTTTGATTTGATGATTGATTGTCGTTCAAGAAATATTAACTGTAACCGTTACTTATATTTTAACGTTTTCTTTCTTTATGCAAATTGTTGTACTATATATATTTCTGTTGTGATGTGTTTAATGAAGAAAAAGGAATTTTACTACTTGGTCATGGTCATGTTGATGTGACGTGTCTTTATTATTTAAATCTAAACCGCCAACAGTGTATTTAGTTAAGTCATTTCTGTTCCCTAGTGCCCATACACTAGTTCCCTAGTACCCATGTACCACGCATAAGACGTATCCCACTGATGCTGCTTCCCTGATATACAACTTATCCGAATTTTTTTTAAATAAAGTTTCAAGCAAATATATTTTAAAATTGAAATTTTTATAATTTTGTAAACAAGTTTTCTACCTTAAAATTTTCAAATGAATTTATTAAAATTCTCCAAAAAAGTTGGCATCTCAAAAAAAAAAAAAAAAAAAAAAAAAAATTGTCTTCTTAAAGTTATATTAAGCGAAATACTTCTTCAAACATCCTGACTTCCCTGTTTGGGAAGGAAAGAAGAAAAAATATATAATCTAATAGAACTACTTACTATACATATAGTCAATAGAATTCCGTGATACAGTCCTGCATTGTTTATTGAGTAAAGGAAATGCATGGAATAAACACTAAACATCCTCTTGCTAACAAAACTCATAACAGTTCATGTTGATATTTCTTCCTGGTGTTTTCTCTGCGTTTGGCTATAGAATGGCTATTAAAAAGTATGTTCTTCTCCTTCGAGAAATGGCCCTTAAGAGGATAAAAATGTTCAACTTATAAAAGAATGAGTGTATTTAACCTAATTTTTTGGAAGTGTATAATAAAATAACGTGGCACATGCGTGATCGAGTAATAGCATCTTTCCTCTACACAACGATACCAAAGTAAAACGAGCAGGTAGTACGGTTGCAAAAATATATTTACCATTAGTGATACAAGTTTTTGGTACATTCGGTGTTTCGTCCTACAATGTATAATTTGCATATTTCTGTAGCCGCGTGTTACGCGCTAAATTTACATACTCACCGCCAACGCCAGTGAGCGCCTAATTATAATTTTCTCTACTGCGCATGGGCGCCAAATCTAATTTTCAATGTAATTCGCCGAAGAACGGCCAAAGAAGTTGTAACTACAAGAAGGTGCACTTCGGAAATGCTTCTGTGGCGCCCTCTCACTAAGTTGAAGTCACAAAACACTGCAGTGAAATTTACTAACAGGCGTTTAACCTGAAGTTTTGGCATGCGCAGAAAACGCATTATTTTTTGGCGCCTGCTTTGAAACACTTCGTGCGCCAAGGATGGTTTGTTATTACGTGCTGTTGTTGACTGTAAATATGTCGATCCGATTTCATTATATGCTATAAATATCGGTTCAAATAAGGACAATTCTCAATATTTAAGGTAAGTGGCAAGCAATTTATTATTAACATAGTCAAGTCGATTTAAAGCTTGCTATACATTTGAATGTTATTTTATACAAAAACTTTGTCTCAAATGAAACTACGCGACTTCTTTGTGCGTTCCATTGATCGGGATTCGAGTAATATAAGCACTGGACTTGGGAGCGCTTTGTGGTTTTTTTATATATATATATGTCAACAGAAAGTACAGTTATATAAGGAAATTGAGCAGAAAGCCAAATTTCATAAGTATAGATCGTTAGTCAACGTTTTAAAATCCAGGCAAATTTTTATATTTATTTGATTGGATGTGCAAAATTTAAACTAGTTTCGATGACTTACGAATAACAGCAATCTATATTTTAGGAAAATGGTATAACAAAAACTTTAAATAAATGCCTAAAGAGCCAAAATTTTACAAACATCTCAAAAAAATAAATATTAAAAAAAATATTATAGCTAACTTAACCGCACATTTATAAAATTGATCAAAACATCTTTTTTAACTGAAATAAAGTATTGTCTTATTTTATTAGTTTGTAACATAATTATATATATATATATATATATATATATATATATATATATATATATATATATATATATATATAATGTTAAAAACTAATAAAATAAGACAATAAGACTTTTTCATCCACTTGCCCCTTGAATTCTTTTCTCTTCAACTACTTTGAAATATGTTGAATATACTTTTGTTGGAACCGACTAAAAATAAAAGCGTGGGGCGCTCGCATATGATATCTAAATACTTAAGGTCTTCTTTTATCGTCTTGAAATCTTAAATATTAAATAATTCGTAATAAATCTTATATATAATTATGTTAAAAACTAATAAAATAAGACAATAAGACCTTTTCATCCACTTGCCCCTTGAATTCTTTTCTCTTCAACTACTTTGAAATATGTTGAATATACTTTTGTTGGAACCGACTAAAAATAAAAGCGTGGGGCGCTCGCATATGATATCTAAATACTTAAGGTCTTCTTTTATCGTCTTGAAATCTTAAATATTAAATAATTCGTAATAAATCTTAAATACAATATAAATTATAAGCGCCCCACGCTTTTATTTTTAGTCAGTTCCAACAAAAGTATATTCAACATATTTCAAAGTAGTTGAAGAGAAAAGAATTCAAGGGGCAAGTGGATGAAAAGGTAATGTTACAAAAGTCAGTTTTCAAGAAGTATAGAATTTTTATCTACATTAACTATATATATATATATATATATATATATATATATATATATATATATATATATATATATATATATATATATATATATATATATATATATATATATATATATATATATATATATATATATATTTTCTGCTTTTTAGTTATACAGGGTGCGGCAAGTTAACTTCCTGTTTTGAAAAGTGAGTGCTCTGAAGCTTACAGGAGCCCCAGGCAGGTGGGCGTGGTCTCGTTCGAGAGAGGAGATCATTGTGAACTTGTGGTTCAGTCGGCATCATGCGTTGGAGTAACGAACAGCGTGCATTTCCCGTAGAGGCCTATTTTTCCAACGGTAGTTCGGTGGTTTCAACCCAGCGCGCTTTCCGAAATCGCTTGAATATTGCGCCTTTGGGACCTGTCCCGGAGCAGAAATCTATTCTTTTGTGGGTGACAAAGTTTAGGAAAACTGGTTATGTGCAGAAAAAAAAAGTGGAGACTCTCGTCCCATCAGAAAATGAACAGACTGTCACAGTCACTTCAGACCGTTATGTGAACGTGCTCGAAGAGTTTTTTTTTGCCACGACTTGATGAAATGGACTTCGGAGCTGTATTGTTTCAGCAGGACAGAGCAACTGCCCATACTTCCAAGGGTATCGATGGCTGAGTTGCAAAATCACTCGCCAGGGCGCCTCATGTCACTGAGAGGCGATTTGGAGTGGTCGGCGCGTTCTCCCGATTTGGCCGCATGTGATTTATTTTGAGGGGGTATTTAAAATCCCGTGTCTATAATTGACTGCCCACAAACTCTGAAAGATCTGAAAAGAAAGATTCAGGGAGAAACGGCCAACATACACATCAATATGCTAGAGAAAATGATAAGAAACAGCAGAATTTGGTTCACCCAGTGAATCGTTAATGGCGGGCGTCAATTACCCGATATTATTTTTAAAACTATGCAAATCAAAACTTCAAATGTGTAACTTTTGTATAAAAAAAATTAAAAAGATATCTTTACTACTTTTTGTTTTATTTCAATACGAAATGAGGAAGTTATCTTGCCGCACCCTGTATAAGTAATTGTTATACAATTGTTTTATATTAATGCTTCTAAAATTTATAACTAACTAAGCTTTATTTAAAATGAATTTCGTTAATAGCCCAATTGCGATCGGAGGGTTGCCAGCTTCGCTACAAAAATACTAGAAAGTTGTCCAGAACATCCATCAAATTATACTGGCGTGTATACGGGACTGGTGCACGATAAATCTGATCGGGGTCCAATGTCCTGACGCCTATTGAGGTTGCGTCGGGTGCCAGCTCAGGTGTTGCCCTCGTCATCTGACCATAGTTAAAAAATACGAGGCATCGTTCCCGGGTCTTTCCTTCGAGATAGGCCCCGAACCGTCGCCAATAGCCCACTGTGCAGCTCTAGTGAGACGCTAATTAACCAAACCAAAATCAACTTAAAAGAAAGTGTCTTTTAATTATGTTGAGCAAAGACACTAAAAAAAAGGCATGTTCAGTCTACTCTCCCGTTTTTATTTAGCTCAGTATACTCAATCAAATATAAAATTTTGTGTATGGTAATCTCTAAGGTAAATAACCTTGCCTCCGTCTACTTTCCAGTTTTTATTTAGCTCAGTACAAGCAATCATTCAATCAATCAACTGAAACGCGATCTTTTGTGTATGGTAATCCCTAAGGTAAACAACTTTGACGCATTTTCGCTCGTTGGCATACAAGGCCGTATATAAAAAAGAACCAATATTTTTTTTTACAAATATTACCAACATATTGTACTAAATTTGTATATATTTAGTAAGTAATAAATAAAGGAATTTCTTATACCAGGATCTTGAACTTCGTGACCGAGTGGATTGAGGCGTCAGCTGGGAATCCTAGGGTTCCCGGTTCAAACCTGTGTGACGGACTAGACAAAGAATAGTAAAAAAGTAGTGATATTGCGATTGGAGGGTTGCCAACTTCGCTACCAAAATACTAGAATGTCGTCCAGAACATCCACAAAATAGTAACGCCGTGTATACGGGACTCATGCACGATAAATCTGATCGGGGTCCAAAGTCCCGACGTCTATTGAAGGCTTTGGGTGCCAGCTCAGGTGTTGTCCTCGTCATCTGATCATGGTTCAAAAATATGAGGCTTCGTTACCAGGTCTTTCCTTCGAGATACGCACCGAACCATCGCCAATAGCCCACTGTTCTGCTCTAGGGCGACGTTAATTAATCAAACCAAACCGACGTTCATTAACTAAAACTAAAATCAAATTAACCAACCAATCATATTTATCATATGATCCTGCTCCAATTTTTTTTTGTCACTTTTTGATTTGGTTTGGTTAAAAAACGTCGCACTAGAGCTGCACAGTGGGCTATTGGCGACGGTTCGGTGCCTATCTCGAAGGAAAGACCCGGGAACGATGCCTCGTATTTTTGAACCATCACTTGTTTAATAGACATGCTATAAAAATTCTACAAATATTCTAAGATTTGGTTTGGTTAGTTAACGTCGCACTAGAGCTGCACAGTGGGCTATTGGCGACGGTTCGGGGTCTATCTCGAAGGAAAGACCCGAGAACACATACACATTCACACACACATTCATACATGCACCTCGTTATTTTAGAACCATGGTCAGATGACGAGGAAACACCTGAACTGGCACCCAACGCCCTCAATAGACGTCGGGACTTTGGACCCCGATCAGATTTATCGTGCACCAGTCCCGTATACACGGCGTTAATTTTTGCGGATGTTCTGGACGACTTTTCTAGTATTTTTGTAGCGAAGCTGGCAACCCTCCGATCACAAGATCACTACTTTCTTACTTTTCTTTGTCAAGTCCATCACACAAATATTCTAAGGAATTTTTTTTTAAATTTTATTATTAACGTATCACAATTCTACTCTGATATATATAGAGATTGTGCCGGGGCCATTTCAGGTGTTGTCCTCGTCATCTGACCATGGTTCAAAAATACGAGACATTGCTCCCGGGTTTTTCCTCGAAGATATACCTCAACCATCGCTATCGCTAATAACCTCAACGTTAAGCAAACCAAAAGAAAATCCACTATGCTACAAATAATCTGTCATCTTCAATAAAATTTAGAGTTAAAACATGGTCGGAAAACATATTTGCATAACAACAAATAAAAGCAGAATGCTGTGTCATCCCAAAAATCCACGGTAGCTGGATCTACCAGATTTGAAGCATGCTTTGTGGTTGGTTGAATTACCGCTAGCTAAATCAAGCCAGAATCCAGAAACATTGCTTTGTAATTTGGAACCATGGTCGGATAACGAGGACAACACCAGAGTTGGCACCTCACGAAACCTGAATAGAGATTAATACTGTAGATTTAGATCACGACAGATTTTACGTTGGTCAGTGCCGTGAATAAGGACTTACGTGGGTCAATCCTTATTCACGGCGGGTCCTTTTATGGATGTTATTTTGACAAAGAGGAACGAAACTGGAAACGCTCCGATCACGAGCTCGTCAGATATAGTCGAAGTTCACGTCGATATTCGAACTAAAAACCCACATATTGCAAACTGAATATTTTACCACAGGACCACCTTACACCCTTTAAAACTTTGCTGTTTTCGAACCTTTTGATAATTGATAACAGTATTTAATTATTATTAGTTTTTATAATTTATTAATTAATTAATTATAATTGTTTATGCTAATTAATTTGCTAATTAATTATTATTATAATTGTTAAATTGATAATTAATAATAGCAAATTAATTAGCAATTATTATATTAATTATAAATGATGAATTATCAATTATCAATGATCAATTATCAATTATCATTGATCAATTATCATTGATCAATTATCATTGATCAATTATCATTGATCAATTATCATTGATCAATTATCATTGATCAATTATCATTGATCAATTATCATTGATCAATTATCAATGATCAATTATCAATGATTAATTATCAATTATTGTATTAATTATTGATCAATTATTGATCAATTAACAATTATTGTATTAATTATTAATGATAAATTCTCAATTATTGTATTAATTATTAATGATAAATTATCAATTATCAGTGATCAATAATCAATTATTAGTTATCAAATATTAACTATTAATTACCAATTATTAGTTATCAATTATTAACTAGTAATTATTAATTATCTATTATTATATATCAATTAATAATTATTAGTTATTAAATATTGATTATTATCAATTATTAATTATTATGTATTAAATATTGATTATTAAATATTGATTATTATCAACTATTGTCATTTATTAATCATCAAATGTTAATTATTAATTATTATTTAGAAATTATTCTATTAATTTTCACATTATCAATTATTGGTTACCAATTATTTATTAAATTATGAATTATTGATTATCAATTATCGGTTACCAATTATTTATTAAATTATCAATTATCGATTATCAAGTATTTTTATAATATATTAGAAACACATTAAATAAAAACAAGCAACTATCAAAATTATAAACACCTATTAATAAAAAATCGGTAACCACTGTAATATAATTTGCTCAAGAATAGATAAAGCACGAAAAATCGCACAGAAATCCACTGCAGTTGGATCCACGCGATTTGCAGCATGCTTTGCTGTTTTCGAACCTTTTCGACACAATTTGTGCATGCGATATTGTATGCTTACTTATATAACATAAGAGGAAAGCTTAATCGCAAAGAGCATGCTGAATCACACGCGCGTTGACATAACTATTCACGTATTAAAAGCACAAGTGTGCTTTTTACCGTGGTTTGAGGCATAAACATTAAGAATGAACTAGACTGCGCATTTCCGAGAACTTCGCAAATTGAAAAGAGCTAAATCCACCAATACGCCCTACCTGTTAAGTTTCTTCTTCTCTAATGCACGGGATGGAGCTATTCGCGTACTAATCGAAATCTTTGTCCTTAATAGATTTTATTTGGCTTTGAATTTTTGATAAGATACTTAAAAGAAGAAAAAAAATTTACTTTAAATAAAAAAAAAATCGCACGCGTCTGGACATAACTATTCGCGCATAACTTCTGGGAATTGTAATTGTGGATTTTGGGAAATGCGAAAATGCGTACTCTAATTACTTTTTAACGTCTACGCTGCCAAGTGCGATTAAAAGCACAAGTGTGGACATAGCCATTATGGGGGAGTTTCACGCCAAGAAGAAGAAGACCGCTGTTCCAACGGAACATGGAGACGTATTCTAGACGCCGAAAAAGTTCCGTAGAATTAGTATGGAAGTACAGCTGCTGCAATATACTTTTTAAGATTTTTCTTTTTAAAATACTAACATGGTGATTTCGTGTAGTTGCTCTAACACTGTTTCGAAAGCGGATTGTATTGCAAGAAGAGTTTCTTTTCACAGTTTCCCTCATTCTGATTCTAATCTGATGAAAGCATGGCTAGCTAGGATAAAACGAGAAAACTTCGTTCCTACGAAATATTCAAAGTTGTGCTCCGATCATTTTGATCCAAAATGTTTTTTTCAAACAGGAGTAAATATCAAACGATATATAGAAAAAGACAATTTCACTTAGTTTTTCGGCATATAAATATGTAATAAGCCGAAATTTACTAACAAAGGGTCTTTTACTTAAACTTTGCATTGTTAAAAATAAACGATGAAAATACACAGCTAATTATCTCGTTAAAATACAATACAAAGTTGAGTGGAATAAGCGAGCGAGCGGAGCGACCAAACCACAGGCTTGTCTGCTAAAGAGGAGAAATCGAAACTACAAGTAGGGAATTCATGTTACTACGTCACGTGAAACTCCCGCATTGACCGTGTGATGAGGTTGAAATATTCAATAAACATGTTCCTGTTCAAACGTGTGCTTGATTAAACTTCTTTACCTACACCTGCGTTTTGCCCACAATTGGTTATGGGCCCAGGTACAAAGCGTGCACGGGTAGAAAGAATGTTTGTTTAAATAAAACGTTTGTCTAGTTAAATGAAAGCCTTTTCAAGTAGAACGCTTGTTTAGTTTTATGAACGCTTGTCCAAGTAATAAACCAACGATGGATGATTCGACTATTGGCATAGTGGACTTCCCGAAATTGAAAGGTTCTAATAATTACCGAGAGTGGAAAGTTAACGTTGAAATGCTCCTAAGTGACCGCGGCTTACACGGGAGCGTGTTGCAGACGGAAATACCTCTTGGCGAAAATGCATCAACAAAAGAGCGGAACGACTACGCTAGACATCAAGACAAAGCCATTTCAGTTATCTATCGGGCGTTGGAGCCAGCAATAAAGCCTCTAATTGCTGATGTGAAAGACCCTGGACGACTTTTTTAGTATTTTGTAGCGAAGCTGGCAACCCTCCGATCACAGTAATTCTGGTGGGAGATTCGGTAAAATGAAGTGCTTTAAATGTGGTCGATGTGGACACTGATTTCGTTTTTGTAAATATAAAGATTCAGGAAAGTCACGCAATTGCGGTGAATCTTCAAAATCAGCTAATTGTTTAAATGACGGTGGATGGTATGCGGAAGCCTGTAGTTTGGATAGTTCTAAATATATTGTTTTCATATTTGATTCATGTGCGTCACATCATTTTTGTAATGACCGCACGTTATTTATTGCATTCAGTGAGACTACAAAATCGGTTAAACAAGAAAAAGGTAATATAAACGCTAAAGGTATTGGTAAAATATAAAGGGTTAAACGGATTAGTAACTCTAAGTTTATCTGATGTGTGTTATGTTCCAGGATTAAATAGAAATTTGTTAAGTTTGGGTTTAATTGAACAAAAAGGCTATAGTTACGAAGGGAAAAAGGGTTATTTATCTATAATTTAATTCCGAGGGGAAATTGTTCCTTAAGGTACGTAATGAGAACTGTCTTTATCCCATAAAAGGCTGTAAATCTGAAGTTGAACAAGTTAACTCAAATGTTCGGATGATAAAAATTCATTAAATTTCTGGTACAAACGTTGTGCACGTTGGAGCTGGAACGATTTATACGACAATAAATTCTGAAATTGTATCGGGTGCATCAAAAATTGTAAACGAGCAAGTTAATTGTTATGATTGTATTGAAGGGAAACTTAAAAAGGGCCCGTTTAAGAGGATTAAAGGAATTGTTACTAAAAAGCTTTTGCAATTACTGCATGCCGATTTGTTGGGTCCTTCTCCGGTAACGAGTAAGGGTGGAGCTAAATATTTCTTGGGTATCGTGGACGATTACTCGCGTTATTTGGCAGTTTTTCCATTAAAAAATAAAAGTGATTCTGTAGGGGCTGTAATTAACTATGTAAAATCTGTTGAACGTCAAACTAGTCAAACTTTTAGCAATCTGTACAGACAATGCTCTTGACTTCTGTAATCGAGAAATGAAATCGTTTTGTGATAGTTTAGGCATTAATCACCAACTATCAAATGTATACTCGCTAGAAATGATGGGAACAGCTGAAAAGGTTAACGGTGACGCTATGAACGCAGTCCGTACTCTTCTCTTATCCTCAAAACTCGGACCCGCACTTTGGGCTGAAGCTCTGCAGTGCTATGTTCTCGTAAGAAATTGAGTACGTCATTCAATTGATTCTAAGGCAACGCCGTATGAAAGGTTCAATGGTAAAAAGCCAAATATATCTCATTTCCGTGTTTTTGGAAGTTTATGCTTTTTCCATATTCCCAAAATTAATAAGAATAAATTACAGCCAAAATCTAGAAAAGGCATTTTGGGTACAAATGTAGTATAAGACATATGGCGCGCGAGTTTTTTTTTTTTGGCGTGTTTTATAAGGGCGATAAATTTATAGTATGGCAACCCCACCTGACACTGTTTGTATTTTCCGATTGCTGTGTCGATTTTCAATGTGGCAACCCTATGCCATGTTTAACAGCAATTTTTCGTCGCCAAAAAAAACCCGGTATTTTTCTACTAAACGGCCTCGAATAGTCGCCAAACGAAAGTTTGTCGCCGTATTGATTATTTGCAATTTTAATGTTGCCACTCACAAAATAAAATGTTCAAAACAGTCGTAAATAGGATTTAAGATTAGATGACGTCAAAAAGTATACTATAAAATATAAAGACAATAAGTCGCATTTGACCTGTGCAGTGGGCTATTGGTTACAGTTCGAGGTAAAGACTTTCGCTCGACAGCGGATTTGGCTGTGTTTTCAAGTAGACATCAAACGACATGATACGTTACGTCTTTTTTTCTGATCTTTTTGTTTACTTCCAGTGAAATACACAATTACAGTTAACAACTAAAGCGCTGTGTCTTATTTTCGAACGAAGGCTTTCAATCAGGTCTGCACGATTGAATGAAATAACGTCGGACTTGAACTCCACAATGGGCTAATGTCGACGGTTTAGAATTGATCTCGAAGCTTTGCTTTGGTTAATTAACATCGCACTAGAGCTTCACTTTGGGATGTTGGTGACATTCACTGAACTCTAACTGTAACTGCTGGAAGGCTCAAACTTTGCTTCCTCTACGGGCGCGTTGAAACCAATTGAAAGCTGCCATACGGTGCCCCAACATTTTTTTAAAGATGATTTAGTGGTGTTTTTTATTACCAAAGAATTGTAGAAGTATTAAATATATATAAATATTATATTTTCTTCTTATAGAATTAATTTTTATATTGCCAAACAGATAGTTTTTGCTCTTGCTTTTTAACTACTTCTACTTTGACTTTTAAATGACTTCCTATTTTAATAGCCGATTACATTTAAAATGGGTTTAAAAATAAAATAAAAAAAACTTACCCTAAAATAATATATCTCGGCTTATTTTAACATGAAAAATATACGAAATATTGCGGTATCAAGAAAAGTGTGCCCCATCATGGTGGCCTCCATATCGGCTTCAAGTCAACAAAATGTCTTGCCCTATCCAGAAGTTACAGTTAGAGATCAGTGGTGACATTTCGGCGCCTATCTCAAAGGGAACAATGTCTCATATTTTTGAACCACGGTAAGATGGTGAGGACATAACCTGAGCTGGCAATCCTTCGGGCAGTCGTTTGGGGCATTTCGACAGCACTCTTAAGCGCACGCGCGTACCGGACGCTAAAGTCACAGACTCCTGACGTGGATTTATGGTCCCGGGCAGTTGTGGTCTCCGGCCTTCGGCCTCCGACTACTCAGTGTTACATCCATGACCCCCTCCGGGCAGTCTATCATGGTTCTTACAGGCAATCCTTCGGGAAGTCGTATGGGACATTTTGACAACACTCTTAAGCGCATTCTAAACAAATTTAATTTAATAGCTATCCTAAAAATCAAACATGTTTCCAAAATTATAAAAAATATTCACCAAACCCAATTTAAAATCGTTTGAACCAAACCCATAATTTACAAATATCCGAGAGTTCATTAAACACTTATATATTCTAACCAATCAGCAATCGTAAGGCAATAGACGATTACTGTCAGATCGCGGAGGAAGTCATCATCTTACCATGATGATCGTCATCTTACCATAGTTCAAAAATACGAGGCATCGTTCCCGGGTCTTTCCTTCGAGATAGACCCCAAACTGTGGCCAATAGCCCATTGTGTAGCTCTAGTGAGACGCTAATTAACCAAACCAAAATCAACTTAAAAGAAACTGTCTTTTAATTATGTTGAGCAAAGACACTAAAAAAAAGGCATGTTCAGTTTACTCTCCCGTTTTTATTTAGCTCAGTATACTCAATCAAATATAAAATTTTGTGTATGATAATCTCTAGGGTAAATAACCTTGCATCCGTATACTTTCCAGTTTTTATTTAGCTCAGTACACTCAATCATTCAATCAACTGAAACGCGATCTTTTGTGTATGGTAATCCCTAAGGTAAACAACTTTGGCGCATTTTCGCTCGTTGGCATACGAGGCCGTATAAAAGAAAAGAACCCAAAAATGTTACCCTCAAGCAGCTTTATACCCGTAATCAGTTCGTAATTTGTAAAGAAAAGTTACTTTCCATATATGAGATTTCTTCTTTAAAAATGTCGTTCAGAGGAGCAAATGCAACAATTTGAAAAGCGGAATGCAAGAATATACACGCTGTGATTTCAAAAAGAAATGTTCCACGACTAAATGCGGTTGTAAAAGCAAGAAACTCTTGTACAATTCAAAATGCCATAACAATTTAAGTTTTTGCAATAAATAAGATTGTATAAGGTTACTTACATAATTTATGTGTCAGATCATTATTGATAGTATTTTCTTTTATCATTTAGAATGTAATGTTCGTTTTAGATTCAACAGTTTATTTGCATGTGCTGTTACTTAAGTTTTCTTCTATTTTGACATATATCATAATATATTTTAATAATAAAGTATGACTTAAAAAGTTGCATTTTTGTCTTTAAAAAAGTTGATCCAAGAATCTTCATACTGTCTATTTTTCTTTTTTAATTTCTTCCATTTATTTACAATGTCTGAAAAATGCTAATTTATTTGTATTTATTTTTATTCAAGGCGATGCAGTGGCGTTTTATTTTTTATAACAAGAAAGTACTACTTAATTCATTTAATCAAAATTGTTCAAGTTAAGTTCCTTGATTATATTTAATTATATTTTTAATAGCTGTGTGGTATTATTATTAGTCAAAAGGGTAACGAATTTATATGAAAGATCCAGGGGTGAAAACACTCTACAGCACAAAAGTATATTTTAGAGAAACAGATTTGAAAGTAAAGTAAGGAGGTTTTTCTTTATACATATCGAAACTTTATTGCTTTTTTTTTACCTTTTAAAGTGACCATACCTAAAAATGAATGCACATAATGATAGAACTCATTGAAATCTACAAAATAGCTTCGATATCCCATTTTCTATTATTCCTCCACATATTATTATAGTTTTGAATCTAAAAAATGAATGTTATTAAATATTTAATATTCCATTAAAGAACCAATAGTTCCATTTACAGATATTATGGAAGAAACAAAAGCAAATAGTTTGCTGATTGCGACCTGGCAGACCTAAGTTGAATGCTTCTAAGTAACCAGAAGTTATTGCAACAAAAAAGTAGGCAGGGCACGAATAAAATACATTTTATTCTCTACCATCGGGGGATTAAAGTTTCGTTTCATTTCAAGCATGTGATATTGGGTTTAGACTTGCGTTCATCTGCCCCTGAGGTACAGCCGGGGGAAAAAAACGAACCACCAATGATTATTTCGTTAGTTTTTATAGTAGAGCTAAACTTAATATACCATTTTGTATCGAATAAAGTCTACTACACATTGATATACAAAAAAATTGCACAGGGGACTATCTTCATATTAAAATCCGCACCAACTTTGAAATTTCCAATAGCAACACCCAATTTTGATTCAATATTTAGAATCTACGACATAATTTATCGTTCAATATCAATTTGCAAGTCATTTGGTTAAGTAGTTTTTTAATTATGAATATCGAAAGTTTATAACTCGTAATGGTAAATTAATTTCTTATACTTTTAATCATATCTTTCGAAATAACAATTTTATTAAGCTGATATTTTTTTCTGGGTTACTTCTAAACGACCCAAATAAAATACACTAACTTTCATTACTTATATGTATATTTTTTAATTTTATTTAAATTAGGATATTAATATTCAAAAAAATTATGAATAGCAACCATGGTATATTTTGATAGTGATGGATTCAGAAAAACGCTTTATATGCATATATATAAAAAAATTTGAATTCCTCTTTGTAGTATTTTTACTATATTAAAATGTGCATCAAATGATCATTTCAGGAGTCATACACAAATTTAAAATCAGCAAAACGTAACAGAAATCTACACTAATTTTGAGAATTAAAAGCGCTGTGATAGCGTTGGCATAAAATTTTAAATTCTTATATACCGGCGAGGGGTGTAGGGTAGTATGCATGTTTAATATGATCCAAGTTCAATGTCCTATCAATTAAATTAGTTTTGATTAAAATAATTTTGGGCCTCCCTGTATAACCCAAGACAAGCATAATCTTATGGAAAATGAGTAATTACATAACATCAATTCAAACTGAGTTTGTAAATACAACATTTGCAATATTTCATTTAAATATAGAATTATAAAAAAATCATCTGAATTTTAAAATTAAAGTAAATCATTGGTATATGTATTTTAAACTTTGAATAAAAAAAATTTCAAGATATATTCTATAATTTTAAATTTTTCTTACAATATTAATTTTGTCATTTGCCTATATAATTTCAGAACATCTTAAGAATACAAATGATAAAATTTGACGCCATCAAAAATACAATATACAATCACATTGAAGTAGTAACATATCTGTAAGAATAATACATACTGCATCTTATTATTAGAACAATTATATGCCAGCCTTATCTTATCTCTGGTCTGTTCACGAAAAGAAGAATCACGGCTAACGCCAAAACATTTTCTACCCTCGTCCTTCATTTCGAAGTCTGACTAATACTTTGTCCAATGTAGAGGTAGCCCCTCAAATAAGATCGATACATATTGTCTAATATCTCTGCATATAAATGTAGGAAATTAACGAAAAATTATATTTAGATTATTTTGAGGGCGGGGAACATTTCTGCGCTATCAAAAGTAGGTATTGCTATTGAAAATTTTAAAGTTGGTATGGAATCGAGTATTAAGATAGTCCCTTATGCAAATTTTTTGTATGTCAATGTGTAGTAGACTTTATTCCCTACAAAATGGTATATTAAGTTTAGCTCTACTATAAAAACTAACGAAATAATCATCGGTGGTTCGTTTTTTTACCCCGGTTGTACAATTTTTTAATGATTATAGTTATAAGCAGGGAATATTTTATTTTCCCACATCACCCACTTTTAGTTAGATTGTATAGAAACAATCGTGCAATGTAGTCTGACTTCTTTCGTAATAGTAATTCTATTACATCATTTATATTTTTTTCGCTCTTTCGAAAAAGTATTTTTATTGTATTATGGAATGTGTGAAGAAGTTACTTGTATTGGCACAGCAGTGGCTCGTCTTCCCATCTTTCTGGCTTTACGGAATTTCCCAGTTCGACAAAATATCTTCATGTAATAGAAGACTGCCTTGATCCATCGAGTGAAGAGCTTTCCTAAATCAGCCAGCACCATGAGAAGAAATGGAATACCAATAAATGCATACACAATTGTAATTGCTTGACCCGCTGTAGTCGCCGGTACGATGTGTCCATAGCCTAGAAACAACATAGTAAGTTGAGTATCATAATTTTGTACTTGATCAGTTACTACTCACTAGTTTGGTTGTAGAACCTAGATTTTCATTAAATAATAATTTTTAAATATTTTTTCTTTTTCTAGGTGAAAGGTTTCACTTCAGAACTTAAAAAACTACATAACACTATCAATACCGTTATTATATCCGTCCGTTTGACAACGTCTCCCTGCTAAGGAACGAAAAAATATAGATTAAGAATTTATATATATTAATGACATGACTCTAAACAGAAATCATATTTAAATTTTTACAAAATTGTAAAAAAAAAGTCGCAAATCAAGATCTAAAAAGTATTTTACAAGAAGTGTAAAGTATTAGACTTCGTAATTCTTCAAATCAAATATACATCTGCCCCTTTAAAAAATTGTTTACTGACAAATAGCGGCAAAAGTAGTGAGCAAATGATAATTCACTTCCACATGACCAGCAGGGTATGGAGTATGCCGCCACTGCTCTGTCTTGATGACGTCGCCAAAAGGAACGTGGCTGGATGACATCACCGGATATGACGTCATGAGTTGAGTTATTTTCACTCCTGTTTTGAGATGAGTTGAGTTGTTTGGATCCTGCTGGAGTTTTGATTTCGTTATAAATTTTTTTCATGTTGGCAACACTATAAGGTGGGTATAAAGTCTATATTTTTTTTCCGATATCGTTATTCAAATAGTAACGAAAGGGTGACCAGTGTGATCAATAAACATACTGTAAACTATTTTTTGATCAGATAATATTTTTTGTCCTGTTGGTTTCAACTTTGAACTAATATAAAACACGCCACTGCATCGCCTTAATGACATCACAGGAAGGGGACGTGGCTTGATGGCGTCACTCATGATTAGAAGCTATGTATTAATGATTCATTATGATTGAGCTAATTGCAATCTTAGTGAATGACACTAATTGATACTTATGATGACTATTTTTCTAATTTTTTTTTATATTTGATAATTTTTTTTCATTTAGCATGCAAGTGGTATCAAATCGAAACCGAACCATGGCATCTCCAACCGAATATGCTATTCATTACACCACCTATGTCTTGTACTGAAAAGGGGCTTAAGCCAGTGCTGTAACAGTGATGAACGACGTCTTACTGATAACCAAAAACACTGTTTCTTGATATGTTACCAAGGTAACATACAGTATATTTTAATATGAAGACAGCCCTCTATGTAAATGTTCTGTATATTATTGAGTACTACACTTTATTCTCTACAAAATGGCCCCTCTCCCCCCCCCCCCCATCCCCACACATTACTTGAAAGTAATGAATCATTTATGAGGAAATTAAAGGTACACTGTCAAAATATTGATTTCTAATCTGTATATAAACAAATTAGAACACTTGTAAAGAGTTTTAAGCAATTTTTTTGTATTTTATGATTAAAGTAATTTGTACATTTTTTATCGCATAGTTGTCGTTTTAAGAAATTTAAATTATAATTATAATATGTTTTGGAGTAAATTTGGCTCAATTTTTATACATTATAAATGTATAAAAGTTCTTGAAGTTAGTGTATAAAATAATTCACTGCCATGAAATGATTACTACCTATTTTAATAACATTTTGGTTCGGTTTACATTATTATTTATAAAACATTTAGTCGAAATAGCGAATATGATATACAGGGTGCGTTCCATAAGCAATGCGACCAATTTTTTCCAGACACGACTATACATCGCAACGCCTTCTAACCTGCTGAGCTAGGTGGAGGGGGGTGTTAGCTTCATAACGCACCCATGCTTAAGTCGAGCTGCCCGAAAGTCAGGACATGCGTTCTGTGAAGCCCGTTTTCAGCTTAACGTAACACGGCGCTATGGATCGTTATATAGAGCAACGTTACGCTATCAAATTTTGCGTTAAACTAGGAAAGTCTGCCACCGAAACGTTTATATTAATTCAGCAGACCTTTGGGAGTGATAGCTTGTCCAAATCACAAGTTCACCGATGACACAAGTCGTTCAAGGAGGGCCGAGAGGTTGTCGTCGACGAACCCCGCATTGGACGTCCATCAAAATACGAACCGACGAAAATGTGACGCTTGATGTCTTCTTTGATGTCAGAGGCATTGTCCACCACGAATTCGTATTTACCGGGACCACTGTGAACGCAGACTTTTACTTACGAACCCAGACCCGTGCCCACTTTGTCCCCTCCCCGAGGGGAAGGAGCTCAGGTAAAAACCCATGATTGTTTGGACGGTACGGGCCGGGAGAATGGTCCCCCCAACACTCCGGAAGCCCGTCGGGCCCCCAGTCCCGCCGGGCAAGGAAGGCACCGGACGACGTCGCCAACGCTGCACGCGCCCAGCCCCCGACAACATTTATTATTTTCTTTAAAAAATAGGTTATTTACAAACCATCCGGGGGTAGAAACAGATTACCCCCGGGAATAGAGTTAGTAGAACAGTAACACAAGCATCATCAAAATCATATAAGCAAATCATATAAGCATCATCAAAATCAATATCTTTCAGCATAAACTGTGATACAAATGATACGAATGGAGACAAGAACCTCTGCACTCTATGTGCGTTCCTCCAGTTAAAATAAATTTACTGACACAGAAGTTTCTATACATTATTTTATAACGAAATATAACACATACATTTTCGTAACATTTTATTAAAACAATCATATTCATAACGAGCAAGGTCAAAATAATAACATCTATAATATCTGTACCCGAAAGTTGCCGGGTCAAGCTCAGGTTACAAGGATTGGATTAATTTATAATTGTATAAATTTGAAACCACACCCCACACAGCAGCATTTGCGCACTGGTAAAATTATTAATTTAATTGATTTATAATCATAAAGTGTATCCATGATAATATTTTATTTAGTTATAAAGATTATTATGTTCACCAGTTATTTTCACTTTAGACGATTTATTTATTTGTTTATTTATTAGTTTGAATAAAGGCGCGGGGAAGAACAACGGGACGGAATAGATCTGGAAGAATTAATTATTTTGATAGGAAAAAGTTAAAGTCCAGCGGCCGGGGCAGATTTTTACTTACTTACAGACCCAGACCCGTGCCCACTTTGCCTCCTCCCACGACGGAGAAGAAGCTCAGGCCAAATAGCCCATGAGTGTTTATGGCGGCACGGGCCGGGAGAGATGGTCCCCCCAACCCTCCGGATGCCCACCCCGCCGGCAGGGAAAGCACCGGACGACGCCTCCAATGAAGCAGCGCCCGGACCCGGACAACATTTATTTTTCTATAAAATCTGGTTATTTACAAATCATCCAGGGAGAAGACAGTATCTACCCGGGTATAGAGTTAGTTACACATTAAAATTAACAAACTATATATCAAACACACGCCTCTGCACTCTGGTGCGCGTTAAAAATGGAATTGATGGTAGAGGATGACTTGTAGTTGATAAGTCCATTGGGGGGGGGGGGGGGCTGTGGTTGGTTTGTCAGTAGGTGGCTTGTAGATGGTTAGTTGGGTACGTCTTGTAGTTGGTATTTATTGGGTGGGCATCCCCACGTCATAGAGAGCTTGTAGTTGGTTCACATTGGCATAGAGACTGAATTGGTTGTTACAGCCTCTATTCGGGTTGACCTGTCCTGTCCTGTATCTTGTAGGTTTTTTTTACTTCACTTTACTTTTTTTTTTACTTTTTTAGACTTGGAAGTGCTCAAAAAGCTGAAAAGGAGGGTCGCGCGCTGCCGAAGTGACATCAAGGACGCATGGAAACTTGATCGCGATAACGCGCCAAGCCACAGCGCCTTCGCTGTCAAAGATTTCCTGGCCAGGACCCATACCCCGCTGGTTCCCCAGCCATTCTACAGTCCTGACCTGGCTCCCCCAGACTTTTTTTGTTTCCTCGCTTAAAAGGAGCCCTGAAAGGGAAACACCCAGGCTCATGTTATATCGGCTCTAAAGGACCTCCCGGAGAAGGCCTTCCAGGTCTGGAAACAACACCTCCATAAATGTGTTGACGCAGGAGGGTGCTATTTTGGAGATTTTTAATATAATTATTCGAATATGTCCAATAAATGATTTTTTATGAATTTGGTCGCATTACTTATGGACCGCTCCCTGTGTGCTTATCGTTTGTCCAAAAAATTCAAGCGATTAAATTAAATTGTGGTCAGTGACGTACGGTTTTCTTTTATATATTATTGAGAAAAAAAAACCTGTCCGGCACCGATAAATCTAGACCACTTTCTACGTGAAAAAGTATATATAAGGAAGCATTAGAACTGATAAATCGGATGCCGGCACGGCAGCATATTAACTTTCTTTACCAAATTGAGGGGGTTGCTGTAAAAAGGAGGTAATTCCAATTATTCAAGTTTGCTGAAAGCCGTAAAAAACGTTTAAAATTCAAAATTCCAAGTTGTGTGAAGATATTCTTTTTGATCAATCTTCTTAATTGTTCCTAATTTTATGACAGTATTTTCACTCGAAAATATATCTTCCAGGTGACGTGGTACATGATGGATTGTTGAAGCTACTTCCTTGTAACCAAATAGATGCTCTGTCTACCAATATGAACATTATTTCACCAAAAAAAAATACAATTTACTATAATATTATTTTATTTAAAGAAAACTTAAATTTTGAAATATAGCATATAACTTGGCTTTAAAAACAGAAAATTACATTTTTAATCATCACACTCCCCCATCTGAAACGTCCGGCTCATCTGCTGCGTTGTCTGGTTGTAGTCCATCGCAGAACCACAAAACGTAAAAGAATCAAAAACTCTACTGTTTAAAAGTACTGTATAACCTTCCTGTAAACAAAGCACGTCAGTCGTTTGGGGAAAAATGGCGGTAGCTCCAGGCAGTAGCGGATTTACATAGGGGCTAAAGGGGGCTATAGCCCCCCCCCTGGGCTGTAGCCAATTTTTTTTCTAAAAAAATCAAGAAAAAATGTTTATTACATTTTTTGGAAAATAATGGTTATGAGCTGAGAGGGGCTATAGCCCCTCATATAGTTAGAGTTTTCAGGGAGTTGAGGAGAGGACCAAGTTTTATGGCTCTCTTTGGGGGGTAAGAAGAAGGGGAGGGGCTACGCGTCTTGTCGCACTATCAAGATGACCTTGGGCACTGCAACTACTCAGAAACACATTGCCTGGAGCAGTGGCAGATTTACATAGGGGCTAAAAGGGGATTATAGTCCCTCCTTAGATTATGATTATTATTTTTATCCGTGTTACTTCTAAACGACTCAAATAAAATACACTAACTTTCATTACATATATGTATATTTTTTAATTTTTTTTAAATTAGAATATTAACATTCATAAAATGTATGAATAGCAACCATGCTATATTTTGATAGTGATGGATTCAGAAAAACGCTTTATATCCATATATAAAATTTCGTGACTTTCCTCTTTGTAGTTTTTTTTGCTATATTAAAATGTGTAACAAATGATCATTTCAGGGGTCATACACAAATTTAAAATCAGCAGAACTTAACAGAAATCTTCACTAATTTTGAGAATTAAAAGCGCTGTGATCGCGTTGGCATAAAATTCTAAATTCTTATATAAAGGCGAGGGATGTACAGGAGTGGTGCACGTTAAATATGATCCAAGTCCAATGTCCTATCTCCTACTGAAGTTGCGTTGGGTGTCAATTCATACGTTGTTCTCGTCATCTGACCAGGGTTAAAAAATATGAACTTGGTTAATTAACGTTGCACTAGACCTGCACAGTGGGCTGCTGGCGACGGTTCGGGGCCTATCTCGAAGTAAAGACCCGAGAACGATGCCTCATATTTTTGACCATTGAAAAATTGAGAATCATTGATTTAAGTTGGTAATACTACATGTAAATATTTAAAGAATGTGAATATCTTAGTTCATTATACTTACACTTTTTTTATATAATAATTATGTCCGTTGTCCCATGTCTTTTAAAGAAAACCACGCCACTATATAAGCCGCCACTACATTTTGTAAATAAAAAAAATAGGTAGTAATTAATAAAGGATAATTCTTAACTATTTTAAATAAATGCATTAAAAATAACTAGAGATGTATTTTTTTAGAGGAAGGGCTTTAAGTTAACAATATAATTCGTAAAAGTGAAAATCAGATTCTTAGAGTGAAAATCAAATTTTGAATGAAAAGGACAACAAAACGATTCATCCTTAACAACCGCTACAGAATAACAAGGTTTCTCTCTACTAAGGTTTACTTTACTATTATAAGGTTTACTTAAATTAACTGGTGAAGTAAAGTAACCCCGAATGTTGGACTGGAATGAGGTTAGTGAACCAATGGATTTGTAACCTGAACTAGAAGAAGAAAATAGATTTTATACTTTTAAAATCTTTCATAAAAGAATTGGGCCCTAACCTTATACAGGGTACACGTGATTATATAAAAAATACAACTTTTTTCCACTGGAAGAAAACCCGTGTTATACTAACACCGTGTATTGGTAATACCTACAAAACACTTTTAGCTGTAACGTTCCTTAAAGAAAGAGAGGAAAAAAATGGCCAACCGTTGGACAGCAGGATTGCTAATCCTCACGTGAAAAATATATTACTGACTTCTTTCGCTGAATGCCCCGCCTTTTTTCAAATATGAAACTTTTTTTTAAGAGGTGGAGTAAAGTTACCCTGCAAGGTTAAAGTAACCCCCTGACGGTAACGTGAAAAACAGAGTTTAAAACACAATCATTGTCACTGACTAATTGAAAAGCCGAATTGAATTACAACGGCAATTGAAATTATAAATTTTCCAATATTTCACATAGCCGGATTGGACACACCATATGTGATTATATTATTAATCTATTTTTTTTAAGATGCAAAAATTGTGTGCACATTGAAGTGGTCTAAATGTTGTTTAAGAAACTTCAATGCTTTCTTTATTAAATACAAAAAACAATTTTGGACCACCTTGCATAACTTAAGACAAGTACAATCTTATGGAAAATGAGCAATTACATAACTTCAATTCAAACTGAGTTTGTAATATAACATTTGCAATATTTCATTTAAATACAGAATTTTAAAAAAAATTATATGAATTTTAAAAGTAAATCATTGGTATATGTATTTTAAACTTTGAATAAATAATTTTTTAAAGATATATTCTAAAACTTAAAATTTTCCTTACATTATTAATTTTATCATTTGCCTAAATGATTTCAGAACATCTTAAGAATACAAATGATGAAATTTGTCGTCATCAAAAATACTATATACAATCACATTGAAGTAGTAACATATCTGTAAGAATAATACATACTGCATCATATTATTTAAACAATTTATATGCTAGCCTTATCTTATCTCTGATCTGACCACGATCATAAGAACCACGGGAAAAGAAGAACCACGGCTACCGCCAAAACATTTTCTACCTAAAATAATTGATTGCACTCTTAGGGAGCATTCTTTTATTATGTCATAATATTTTTCACCTTTTTGTACACGCCCCCCTACTCCCTATGTTACTTCATTTTAAATTTATGTAGTTAAAAAATAGTAATTAAAACTTTCATTCTGTGTATTTTACCAAACATTTCAACCCATTAGAAAGATATAGGGATTTCTATAAAAAGTTTCTTATCTAAAAGTTTGTGAAAGGAATGTTTCAGGAACTTTTGCTACGTCACGCAGTCACCGAGACCCTTTTCCCTCATGTCACACCCACAGTCACGCATGATGAACCCCCTTCTCCAAGGGTGAGTCGTGATAAATAAACGGCCTCTTAAGATTTAAATAAGAGAAAATTAGACTTAAACTATAATTTTTGTAACGTTTAATTTTATATTTTAAAACACAAAATTCAATTTATATTTAAACGTTAGTAAAAACTTTTCAATATTTGTTATTTTGTTCCTGTACATTTTCTCATTAAACTATTTTTGGTGTGGTTTTTTTTATGTTATACTACTAATTTTTTATTGTATCTTACGCTTGCTTACGAAATAAAATATTCTCAATAAATCGGTATAAGGATTTTCCTGCGCAAATTTTTTCGTTTTTCTAAATCGATAGGTAAATTCAGCTGCAAACATTATCTGTTCTTTCACGCAATATATATTGTAGCCAAATAGATACTTTTTAAGCCAATTTTGGCAACCCTGTAAGTTGTTGTGATGCAAATACTCAGTAAAATACATTGTTTAACCATGTATATAAAATTATAATATATGTAATTTTTTTATATTTGCAAAATTAGAACAAGTTTTTTTTTGTTTAATTTAGGTTACGTTTATTGGAAAATTATGTTATAATACGAGAATCCCAAAACGTCTACCCAAAAGGGCGAGTTGAGATGACAAAATTGTCTGTTCGGTGCAGGGCCGGATTTAGGCATATGCTACAGCCTAGGGGACCGCACAGCTCACCAATAATATAGATTACTGAAAAAATGGGTGTCTCAGCACTTCAAAAGTATGGCAACGACTTATTTGAAAATAAATCACTTGGACAAAAAAAATTTAAGTACCAAACAAGTTTCTAAATAACTAATAAATCAAACTAAATCCTAATGAAAATAATATTCTAAAACATTTTTATGATATAGAAAAATTCTATTTTTCTTAATGAATTCGTACAATGCATAACACTTTTACACTTTAACATAACACTTTTACATTCTCTTAAAATATATGTTTAATTTGTGATAATTTAAAATGGCATTGTGTTACTATTTTTGGAAATCAATTGTTTTTATTCTACACCGTTATTCTGTTCATGGGGATTTGAGAATATTAAGGAGACGAGTGCAATATTTTATTGTAATTTTCATAAATTCCATTGCACATTGAAATTCCTTGAAATTGTTGAATTGTTCAACATAGTATTAGAAATTTACATAAAACAGTGCATCCCAATTTTATTAAAACTGAAAAATTATTTAGTTTGCAAATTTTTAATTCTTGCATTTCAAAAAATTTCCGATCTCCTGCACCCCATTTCGATTTACGAAGAGGTATTCTATACCACCAAGTAGTTGGGGGCTCGCACCACATTCAGCCTAGGGGTCCACTAACTCTAATTAAGGTCTGGCTCGGTGGGAATACCCCAAACAACTGCTACAAGGGTCAACCAGTTGTTTATGAGCAGCGTCGTGGGCCAAAAAATTCCCTTTTTTATTATCAGAAGGCGTCGAGACAAAATTTATTCTTATCCAAAAAAAAGTACATTGCACCAGAAAAACACACAACAAAGATGCTTCTTTACATTGGAGGCATTTATTTCGTCAAGGTATCAAAATAAGATATTTTAGGCGGGATTTAAACATACCGTTTAACGGCAATCGTCGAAAATAGGAATTTGTTTTTATATACCTTACCCCCCCCCACCACAAAAAAAAGATTAATTACCCCCCCCCCCCTGGGATGACCCTAGATCCGCCACTGGCTCCAGGAGCTACCTCTATATTGCAACAAACTAATCAGACAGACAGCTCCATTTCTTGAGTAACGCGAGAAGTAACATTAGGGCTACATCTTTCTGGCACCAAACGAACAAGTTTTTTTTACCACAAGTTAGTACATGTAACTCCAAATTCCCCTAGGTTGGAGCTGCATCCTTTTTATGGCAAACCCTTCAATTGGTAATATGTACAGTAGGCCGGGTCGAAAAAACATTTTTTTCGATATCGTTATTCTAATAGTGCGGAAAGGGTGACCAGTGTGGTCAATAAACAGGCTGTAAAATATTATTTTGATCGGATAATATCTTCTGCCTCCTCATCGCACTTGAAATTTCGAAATTTGGGTAAAAAATGGCTTTTTTCGCTTATTATAGGAAAAATAATATTTTCCGAAATTGTTATCCTAATTGCACGGAAAGGGCGTCTAATATGATCACCAAACACGATGTAAAATATTTTTTCGATCAGATAATATCTTCTGCCTCCACATCGCACTTGAATTACCGCTATTTTTGTTAAAAAGTGCACTTTTTCATGTGATAAAAATATGGTTCGAATACTATTTAATAGATGCACTTACACAAATACACTTACAGATGACTAGGTTACAGATATTTGAATATATTCTTATGGTAAAATTCATTGGCAGATCCAGTGAGGAGGGACACAATGACCCGTGCACCCCCCCCCCCTCCCAGACAGGTCCACTTCTCTTTTTCCTTATGTAATCGTGGAAGATTTAAATGTAGGTAAAAAACTTAGCACGTTTACAAAATCAGAAAGTCAAGCATTAACAACCTTTGGGCAACAACCACTAAATCAATATGGTGTGCAGTGATCTCCCTCTTCTTTGAAATAATCACACAAAATCTTTACTTAACTTATATCACTGATTTTGATAAGAACGTTGTTTTAATGAATTCATCTCTATTGTCAGCCCCACATAAACCTTAGCAGATGCTTCTGTTACTGTTAATAACTTTACACATCGTTCAACTACCTGTGTGTGAGATGGGAAGTGAACTATAAGTCCCATTTTGGGTTGTTTTTATCACTCACAATGAACCAGAATATGTCAGTGAACGGAGCATTGGACGAGGAGTAACAGTGGTAGATGACCAGTCAATCATTTCAGAACAGTTATTAGTTTCAAAGTTCAGCTTTCCTGGGAGAAATGAACGCACACCCCTCTCTCTACATCAGCTTTAGAAGGTGACATTCTTAACTTAATTATGAGTCCTGCAACAAGCTCTCTAATGTACGATTTTCTGTCCATCAGCATTATCAGCAAAAGGTTCTGAGGATGCGCGGAGTATTCGTGGCGATAAATTGCTGCATCAACGAAATTTTTTAGTTTTGACTAATATATATTGATCTAGAGATAGCTATCCAAACAGGCTTATAACCATGGTTTAGGAACGTGTAGACTTTATGTCGATCCACTTTGACGTGTAAACTCTCATAACAAACTTAACTATGTGCGTGGAGAACTGACATATAATCGTAGTACTCTGTTCGCTGTGTCATACAGCGCGAATGCGATAGTGTCCTAGGTTTCTTTTCCAATGCTCCATGATATATCCACCGACATATTTTGGTCCATTGTGAGAGATAAAACTAACTTGAAATGGGACTTATAGTTCACTTCCCATCTCACGTACAGGCAGTTGAACGTTATGTGAAATTAGTAACATAAGCATCTTCTAAGGTTTATGTGGGGCTGACAATAGAGACGAATTCATTAGCATAACATTCTGATCACAATCAGTGGTATGATTTATGTAAAGATGTGTGATTATTTTAAAGAAGAGGGAGATCACTGCACACCACATTGATTTAGTGGTTGTTGCCCAAAGGTTGTTAATGCTTGACTTTCTGATTTTGTAGACAAAAAACGTGCTAAGTTTTTTACCTACATTTAAATCTTCCACGATTACATAAGGAAAAAGAGAAGTGGACCTGTCTGGGAGGGGGGGGGGTGCACGGGCCCCTGTCCTCCCTCACTGGATCCGCCAATGAATTTGACCATAAGGATAAATTCAAATATCTGTAATCTAGTCATCTGTAAGTTTTTTTTTTCTTTCTGTAATCGTGGAAGATTTAATGTAGGTAAAAAACTTAGAACAGTTTTTGCCTACAAAATCAGAAAGTCAAGCATTAACAACCTTTGGACAACAACCACTAAATCAATATATGGTGCAGTGATCTCCCTGTCTTTTGAAATAATCACACAACATATGTTACATAAATCGAAATCTTCCACGATTACATAAGGAAAAAAAGAAGTGGGCCTGTCTGGAGAGGGGGGGGGGGGCACGGGCCCTTGTGTCCCTCCTCACTGGATCTGCCAATGAATTTTACCATAAGAATATATTCAAACATCTGTAAACTAGTCATCTGTAAGTGTATTTGTGTAAGTGCATCTATTAAATAGTATTCGAACCATATTTTTATCACATGAAAAAGTGCACTTTTTAACAAAAATAGCGGTAATTCAAGTGCAATGTGGAAGCAGAAGATATTATCTGATCGAAAAAATATATTACATCGTGTTTGGTGATCATATTAGACACCCTTTCCGTGCAATTAGGATAACTATTTCGGAAAATATTATTTTTCCTATAATAAGCGAAAAAAGCCATTTTTTACCCAAATTTCGAAATTTCAAGTGCGATGAGGAGGCAGAAGATATTATCCGATCAAAAAAATATTTTACAGCCTGTTTATTGACCACACTAGTCACCCTTTCCGCACTATTAGAATAACGATATCGAAAAAAATGTTTTTTCGACCCGGCCTAATGTACAGCCGGGGGGGGGGGGGGGGGGGGGGGGGGGGGGGAAACGAACCACCCCTGATTTCTCAGCCACTATTTATTGTAGGGCTAAACTTAATATACCATTTTGTAGGGAATAAAGTCTACTACACATTGATATACAAAAAAAATTGCATAGGGGACTTAAAGATATGTTACTACTTTAATGTGATTTTATATAGTATTTTTGATGACGTCAAATTTTATTATGTATTCTTAGGATGTTCTGAAATTATGTAGGCAAATGACAAACTTATTATTGTAAGAAAAATTAAAAATAATAGAATATATCTTAAAAAAATTATTTATTCCAGGTTAAAATTCATTTATCAATGATTTACTTTAAATTTAAAATTCAAATGGAACAATTTTTTACAAAAAATATTTTAATTAGGGTTCTACCAATACGTATTTTCTAAATTCTAAATTTAAATGAAATATTGAAAATGTTATATTTACACACTTAGTTTGAATTGAGGTTATGTAATGACTTATTTTTCCCCCATAAGATCGTGCTTGTCTTAGGTTATACAGGGTGTCCCAAAAGTATTTTAATACTTTTAAAACTCATTTAAAAAGCAAAAATAAGCACATTTGTATTTAATAAAGAAATAATCAAGATTATTAACAATGTTTACACCACTACAATGTGCATAACATTTTTGCACCTTTAAAAAATTAGTTTTTAAATAGAGCCACATATAATGTTGTGGTAATAAAACCTTAAAAGGCCTCCGTCACCGAGTGGATTAAGGCGTCAGCTGGGTATTCAAGGGTTCCCGGTTCGAACCTGTGCGACGGACTAGACTAAGAATAGTAAAAAAGTTATTGCGATCGGAGGGTTGCCAACTTCGTTACTAAAATACTAAAATGTCGTCCAGAACATCCACAAAAAATTAACGGGGTGTATACGGTATTGGTGTACGATAAATCTGATCGGGGTACAAAGTCCCGACGTCTATTGAAGGCGTTGGATGCCAGCTCAGGTGTTGTCCTCGTCATCTGACCATGGTTAAAAAATATGAGTCGTGGTATGAAAAATAATAAAAAACCTACCCTGCTTTACTTTGCTATTATAGTAAGTTTTTTTTCTTTGGTTTTGGTTAAATAACGTCGCACTAGAGCTGCACAGTGGGATATTGGCGACGGTTCGGGGCCTATCTCGAAGGAAAGGCCCGGAAACGATGCCTCGTATTTTTTAACCATGGTCAGATGACGAGGACAACACCTGAACTGGCACCCAACGCCTTCAATAGACGTCGGGACTTTGGACGCCGATCAGATTTATCGTTCACCAATCCCGTATACACGCCGATAATTTTTGTGGATGTTCTGAACGACATTCCTAGTATTTTGTAATGAAGCTGGCAGCCGTCTGATCCAACGATCACTACTTTGTTACTTCGTCGCACAGGATCAAACAAGGAACCCTTTGATATCCAGCTGACGCCTTTATCCACTCGGCCACGGAGGCCAATGCAGATTAGGGGTGACGAGCGGAAGCAAGTGCCACCCTGCTTTTTGAAAATTTAAAACTAGCTCATTCAGGGTGCAACATAACCTTGAAAACCGGGAATTATCATGGACATTTTTAATTCTGGAAATATCAGGGAAAAGTCAGGGAAATTTTTAAAATTTCACAAAAAAACAGGGAATTTTTAAAATTTGGATCATTAAAACGGCAATTATTGTCTGCTATGCCCTTCATTCTGGGTAAATTAGTTGTCAATATCTCCTTTTAGTTCTGAAAAAGAATTTTAAAAAAAAGCATGGTTATGCGCATTTTTAACCGACTGCCCAGCGCGCCCACCAAAACTCTAAAATAAAAGCGCCAGAAACTTTAAATTAAAAACCGCCAACGTGCGCCAAGTCGAGAGGTTATCAATTCGTCTGTTATGTACTTTTTTTTATGTATGTTCACGCGGGATTTCGGTTCTACTTCAGATATTTGCACAATTTTTATTTTGTTGTATAGGGGATGTTTTACTTGGAAGCAATTTGAAAAAAATATCTGGTTATCCGGCATTTAACTACTTGGAATTCTCAATTAACCGGACCGTTTGAAAAAAAATATTGTTCGATTTCGAAAATTCTTTTTTTGTTGGATGGAGAAAAATCCACTTAGGCAAAATCTGCCAAAAAATAATCGGTTATCCGGCTGTTATATATCCGGAAATGTCGATTAACCGGAGTTTTTTTTTAACAATTTATCCGATTTCATAATATTTTCAATGTTCAACAGAAGCTGTACAACAATGACATTTCGTCTACCCAGCATTTATTGCCATAGATAGGGATTGTTTTACGATATACATTGTTGAGACAAAATCTAAGCACAAAATGTTGTTACTTGAATTTCTTGGTGAATAATAGCAGGGGCGAAGCACGCCGCTAAATTAAAAACTAAAAAGGAAAAAAATAAAATAATCTTTCTAAAAAAGGAAAACCGACTTTAAGAAAATGCCCTAAAAAGTAAAAAATAGTTTTTAATTTTACAAACGGGTTGAAAAAATTGAATTATTTAATATCAATTTTATGCTTATTAGATATTTTTGAAGTTAGTGCCGCTTTACAAAAATCATATCTAAATTTTGGCGCCGATTTCAAAAAGTTTTAATAAGTATAAAATTTATATTAAATAACTCAATTTTTTCAACTCGTTCGTAGAATTAAAAATTATTTTTTACTTTTTAGCGCATTTTCTTAAAGTCGGTTTTCTTTTTTTAGAAAGATTATTTTATCATATTTTCAGTTATATTTTGGTTAAACGTGAACCACTGCTGGATGGAGATGCAAAGGTAAAGTGTGTTGGAACTTGAATTGTAAGCAACATGTGAAGGGTTAATGAATATGTGATTTATTGAAGATTGGAATAGGAAATATGAAGTATATAAAACATTTAAAATTATCTACAAAAGAAATAATTTGAAAAAAAATGCTTTTTTTTTTAAATATCAGCTTCCAGAGAACATGTTTAGTTACTATTATGCCTGTTGCAATGGCATAATTTGTGTTTATCCATAAATTATTATTTTAACTGTCAATAAGCATTGCTTATAATTTTTCATTTATAATGCAATATATTTATAGTATTAGTATTAGTATAGTATAGTATAGTATTATTATAGCATGTATACTTTGTTTCTATACAAAGCATGTATTGCAAAATTTTTTAAGGAAATTGTAAAATCAGAGAAATTTTTGTGACAACATCATGGAAATCAAGGAAATATCAGGGAACTTTTTTTGAAGAATATTGTTACCACCCTGTCATTGTTTTCTCATCTGGTTTATTGTTTGATTGAATTAACGTCGCACTAGAGCTGCATAGTAGGCTATTGACGACAGTTCGGGGTCTACATCGTAGGAAAGACCCTGTAACGATGCTTCGAATTTTTGAAAGATGGTCAAATGACGGGGACAGCACCTGAGCTGGCACCCGGCGCAACCTCAATAGGCGACAGGACATTGGACTTGGGTCATATTTAACGTGCACCACTCTCGTGTACCCCTCGTCGGTATATAAGAATTAAAAAAATTATGCCAACGCGATCACAGCGCTTTTAAATCGCAAAATTGGCGAAGATTTCTTTTAAGTACTGTTGATTTTAAATATATGTATGACCCTTATAATGATCATTTGATGCACATTTTAATATAGCAAAAAAACTACAAAGAGGAAAATCACGAAATTTCAGATATGCATATAAAACGTTTTTCTGAATCCATTACTATCAAAATATAGCATGGTTGCTATTCATAAATTTTATGAATATTAATATCCTAATTTAAATAAAATTAAAAAATATACATATAAGTAATGAAAGTTAGTGTATTTTATATGGGTCGCTTAGAAGTAACACAGATAAAAATATAGGCTTTGTTTAGTATGCAAACGGGAGTAAATTAAATATTCATCCGAAAAGACGAAAGACTACGAACTCCAAGCAATTGGTAACTTTTAATACGCACCTCCAAAACAAGCTAGTATTACATCTACTTCCGCGTAAGATCACCCAAGTGGAACGCCAAGCAAACGTCTCGCCTCACTGCGTCTCTTCTTCCCCGCAGACGATCGGACATTAAAATGACTTAAATAAACCAAAAACTAAACGTCGCAAAGGGAAAAAGGGCAGTCGGCAACAGTCCGCCTCGATGATCAAACGTTACAACCCAACATACCGCCCACCTTGAAGTTCCTTACTTCAAAATGGATGGAAATTACAATACAAATAAAAATTAAGATTGGTCATCAGTGTCTATTGGTAATCGCACCAGCTTGATGACTGGTCTCATCAGACTTCCTTCACTTGTCTTCAACTGCACTACGCGAACCAATTTGTCCTTTCCAGGATAGGTGTTTGTTACTCTTCCCAAACGCCATTTAAGTGGAGGCAAGTTATCTTCCTTTATGAGGACCAAATCACCCTCCTGAAGATTTTTCTTCGGCTGCAACCATTTTGGTGGTTCTGTAGTCGAGAGAGATATTCCGCTGTCCACCTTCTCCAGAAATGTTGAGTGAATTTCTGAAGTAATTGCCATCTGTTGAGGTGATTTGTTGGAATATTCAAGAGATCCCTTTCCGGTACGGCTGTCAGACTGTCTCCGATCAGGAAATGACTTGGTGTCAATACTCTAACATCATTTGGATCGCTGGACATAGCCGTTAGAGGTCTGGAATTTAAGCAAGCTTCAATTTGTGTCAAAATTGTATACATCTCTTCGAAAGATAAAATGACTTTTCCAACTATTCGGAGGAGGTGGTGTTTAACTGATTTCACCCCGGCCTCCCATAACCCTCCCATATGGGGTGCGCTAGGTGGATTGAAATGCCATTGAATACCTTGATCGGAAAGATGAGATGTTACTTATGCATGTCAAACAGATCGGTTAGTTTCTTCGCTGCTCCAACAAAGTTAGTTCCTCTGTCACTGTAGATGTCACTGCTCTTTCCTCTTCTAGATACGAACCTTCTGAGTGCCGCAATGAAGGCGTCTGTACTTAGGTTACTCACCCGTTCCAGGTGAATTGCTCTTGTAACGAAACAGACGAAAAGTGCCACATATCCCTTGAAGGTAACCCTTCCTCTGCCAGATGACGCTCTCAACTGCAATGGGCCGCAGTAGTCGACACCGCATTTCAAAAAAGGGCGACTGGGATTTACTCGTGCCGATGGATAATCTCCCATTGTTTGTTGTAAAAGCTGGGCTTGTTGGCGACAGCAAACAACGCATTTCTTCACTACTCGGCGAATTGTATCTCTCGCAGAAATTATCCAAAACCTTGTTTGAACTACGGCTTGCATCAGTTGTATCCCGGCATGAAGGTTATGAATATGAATCTGCCATAGTAATAATTCTGTTAAGCAATGTTTTTGTGGGAGCAATATTGGATGTTTTCTTTCGTTTGAAAGTTTGGCATGTCTCAAACGTCCGCCCACCCTGATAATATCTTGGTTATCTAGAAAGGGGCTTAGGCATAGAATTTTACTTTGACATTTAAGAGTCCTACCCTTTCTTAAATCATTAATCTCTTCCGAGAAGATATCTTTCTGGGCTTTCTATATCCATACACTTAATACCCTTTCCAATTCTTCAGTCGTCAAAAATCCAAATTTTCTTTTGTCTTTTGTAGTACGCGAATTTTCGATAAATCGTAAACAGTAGGCTGTTATTCTTTTCAATTTCTGTAAACTGGAATACGTCTCCAAGATTCATCCCTCTGGGTCAGTTGTGGTAGTGCTCGTTACCACTATTTCGTGGACTAGAAGCTTATGTGATCGTTCCTCTTTCAAAGCCTCTTAGTTTGGCTCTAGAGTTGATTTCGGTGGCTCAATATTTTCTTTGAGAAAGTTTGGTCCTGTCCACCACAGATTGTGCACTTGAATACCTTCAGCGGACATTCCTCGAGAAGCACAATCAGCAGGATTCAATTCGCTGCATACATGATGCCACATTGCATTTGTAATAGTGGTCTGAATTGCACTTACACGATTTGCTACAAATGTCTTCCATCTTGAGGGCTCTGAATTTAGCCATGCTAAGACTATGGTGGAGTCTGTCCAGCAATGTACTTTACCTACAAAGCTCAAGGATTTTAAAACAGTGTCTAACGTTTGAACCAACAAGACTGCTCCACACAGTTCTAGACGCGGAATGGACATTGTTTTTACCGGAGCTACTCTAGTTTTTGCGATCATCAGTCGTACTGTTAGTTGGTTAGAAAGCACATCTGAACGTAGATACACGGCTGCAGCATAACCGCTCTCTGAGGCATCGCAGAATCCATGTATTTGATTATCTTTAGCTTCTTGTTCTAAGACACACCTTTGAATTCTAAAATCCTGTAGTAGAGGTAAACCCCGACGGTGATTTTTCCACTGATCAACAATATCCTCAGGTAGGGGCTCGTCCCAATTTATGTTTAGCTTCCACAGCCTTTGTAGAAGTATCTTACTACGGATTGTCACAGGCGCTATCAATCCCAAGGGATCGAATGTCTTTGCAATGTCAGAGAGAACAAGTCTCTTTGTAGGAGTGATCTGGTCATCAGGATTCACAACTTTGAACGAAAATGAATCTGATGCTGGATGCCACTGTAGACCTAGAGTCTTAACAGACTCGTCACTATCAAATGTGATTGCATCTTTGAATTGCCTCAACTCAGGAGGCACATTCTTTAACACCGACCTTCGTTCGAACACCACTTTCGAAGTTCGAATCCTCCTTTCTTCAAGAGATCGATGAGTTCTGTCTGTAAACGAAATGCTTCTTCGATAGTTTTTGACCCAGGCATCAAATCATCTACATAGAAGTCTTTAGATAGTATCTCAGCTGCTTGTGGGAAAAGACTTCCTTCATCTTCCGCAAGTTGATGAAGGCATCTCGTAGCGAGATACGGTGCAGATGCCGTTCCATATGTAACCGTTAACAGTCTATACGTTTTAATCTGATCTTTTGACAAAGCTCTCCAAACTATTCTCTAGAAATCTGTATCTTCAGGGTGCACTCGAATTTGACGATACATCTTGTTGATATCTGCTGTTAGGACTACTTTATGCATTCTAAACCTCAGCAATGTGGTCACAATTGAATCTTGGATTGTAGGTCCGACTAACAGTTTGTCATTCAGTGACACTCCAGAAGAAGTTTTAGCCGATGCGTCAAAAACTATTCGAAACTTCGATTCTGAAGCTAGTTGTTTGAACACTGCATGGTGTGGTAGATAGCAAGTTGTTACTGTTGAATCTTCCATCTTGGATTTGTTCCATATGATCCAAACTCTCATACTCTCTCATAAAGTTAGTGTACTTTTCCATAATATGCGATGATTTTCTGAAGCGGGTTTCTACTTGTAGTAAACACTTGACAGCAATCTCCTTAGAAGATCCAAGATCATTTGATTCAGATCTGAAGGGTAGTCGTACCACGTATCTTCCTTCCGAGTTCCTAATAGTAGTCTCCTTGAACCATTTATTACTAGGATGATCCTCACCTGGCTTCGTTTGATACCCTACTTCTTCAATTTCCCAGAATCTCTTCAAGTGGTGATCAATAGCACAGTGAGTCACCAAATTTCTGATTCGTTGCTGCCTAGGTTCTTGAAGTCTTGCTCTTCCTGACAGCACCCATCCAAAAACTGATCTGTTGGCTACTAGGCATCCATCTGGGGATAGTACTTGTTCTCCACAATAGACTTCCGGCCAAACGTCAGCACCTAATAGAATATCTATTGAACCTGGAATTGTACAACTTGGGTCAGCTAACTTCAGATGTTTGAAGAACGTCAGACTGCTGAGCTCCACTGGTAGTTGCGGCAAATTACAGGTAAGTTTCGGCAAGATATGTGCTGTGATCTGTATCGTAACTCCTGGTTCAACCAAAGATGATATGTGCAAAGTACATGTGCCTTTAGAACGACCTACAACATTCGATGACAGGCCACTAACCTCCAAACATGTCTGCGATCGATGAAGTCCCAATCGCTGTACACAGTCGCTCTTGACAAATGTTGATTGAGATCCAGAATCGAGCAGAACCCTACAACGCTGTGGTCGATTGTTTTTGTCCATAATGGAAACTATTGCTGTGGGTAGCAGAGTTTGACTAGGCAGATTTTCTGATTTAATGAAATGAGGTCGGATTTCCTTCAGGAAGTTCTTCAGTTGCTGAAACTTGTATATTGAACAGCTCCGATGACTCAGAATCAAAGTGAAGTAGACTGTGGTGTTTTTGTTTGATATTTAAAACAATGTCTACTCTTGCAATGTCTTAAAAGTGTCCCTTTCGAAGGCAGTTAAGACACAGTTTCTTCATGCGGACGATCTTTTGGCGCTCTTCCATTGACATATTCTGGAATGTTTGACACCTGTAGATGCTGTGAGACTCACTGCAAACAGGACAACAATAAACATCAGCATGATGTGTAGCAACCTTGCTGGAATGGACGCCTCCAAGTGCTCGTCCTTGTGTTTTCGCAGGCACAAGGGCTTGTTTACAACTGTGCATTGCTTCTAATGCACGAGCTCTTTCTTCCAAAAACTTCTTAAATTCTTTGAAACTGCGCCGAGTACCTTTCGTCTGTGACAATTCCCAACTTCGAATTGTCTCTGGATCCAATTTCTGTCGCAGTATGTACACTAACACAGTATCCCAACTGTCTACAGGCTCTTCTAACGCACGTAAGGACTCGACGCTATCAACCGTCATATCCAAGAACCGACGCAAGTTTTTCGCGGATTCTTGTTTCATCTGATTTTGATTAAATAACCTATCCAAGTGACAGTAGATAATATCCAGCTCATTTAGATATCTGTCATTCAGCATCTGCCAAGCTTTAGTATAGTTGGCTTCAGTTACTGGAACAGCTTGGAGCAAAGTAGCAGCATTTCCCGTCAAAGCAGACTTTAGGTATTGCAGCTTTTGGACATTAGACAATTCGTAATTCTTATGAATAGTTGCGTCGAACATATCTCTGAAGGATAACCATGTGGTTAAATCACCAGAGAATGCAGGCAATTCTATTCGCGGTAATTTAACATTTGAAAACATTTGCGACGCTTAGACAGGAGTCGTTGCTAACTGTACAGTTTGTGATACAATTGCTTTAAATTTGCCGATTACAAATTCTATCTTCTCTAGTCTATCTAATTCATCGTGAAATTCTTTCTCAGTTGCATCAAAGTCTTCTTTTTCAGTAAGAATTAAAATAAAGTTAAAAACCTCATTTAACTCACCGGACAACTCTTCAACTTTGGGGGCGTAAACTTCAATTGCTTCCGTCTTTTCCGTAACGCTAGATTCTACCGAATATGCTTGCAGGTTGTTGGCCAGTCGCGTAACTTTACCCTTCACAATTCTTTTCTTGCAGAGAAGCGCTTCCATTATATCTTACTCGACCGTCAGTTCCCTATTCTAATAAGTAACTATCGAAATAGTCCGTGTTCTGGGCGCCAATGTTTAGTGGGCAAACAGGAGTAAATTAAATATTCATCCGAAAAGACGAAAGACTACGAACTCCAAGCAATTGGTAACTTTTAAGCACCTCCAAAACAAGCTAGTATTAAGCCGGCGCCACATGTGCGGTATTCGTCGAATCCCGAGCAGCGAAACCTTCGTTATTCGCCTAAAGACGCATGTGTGGATAGGTCGCTCGGTATTCGGTTGCTCGCGTTTCGACGATTTTCAGCACCACACTACAAGGTTCTCGCCTTATCACGAGCAACTTCGCTCGGGTTAAAGCGAGCAAATTGAATAATTGCGTTTCCCACTCATTTCGGAGAAATGGAACACATCTCGAAGCGAGCTCAATAGTGATTGGCTCTCGATATTTTATTCTATATTTTGTTAGCTAATTACCATTGACTATAAATATAGTAATATTTTCTTTTTATTTAAAGAGGGAATATTGTTCTTTTCATATCAATTTGACTTTAAAATATATCGAGGCGTTTGTTGTGTTATTATTTTAGAATTTTTATTTAGTTTATTCATTTATTTTTATGAAGTTGTCTGTTTTACTTAAATATTTGTGTTCCATTTACTTATTTCATTTATTTATCAATTAAATTATTTCATTATATTACTTATTTCATTTATTTATCAATTAAATTATTTCATTATATTACTTATTTATATATTTGAAGCATTTAACTATTTTATTCAGATGCGAAAAAATTAAGATATTATTTAAAGACTTCTATTCGAGTTTTCAGTGTGTCTAAAACGATTTGAAGTCTCACGACCTAAATAAAATGTAGTTTTGTCATGAAACGTCTTTAAAACCATCTATAAAGGGTGTGTGTAGGTACATAGTAGTCATGATAGAAACACCATTTTACGCTTTTAAGATAACCGATTCCGACACTATAACTTTCTAAAAATAGCACGTTTGACATAAATTTGGTCCAGCCGATGATCTAAAGTTTCATATTTAAAAATGTTTTGGTGTTTTGGGCTTTTTTTATCGTATATTTACTTGTTTAGTTCGTCTACTTAAAACAATTCCTTCGTTTATTAAGTTGTGAATTTTACTAAATTATTTGTTCAGATTATTTTTTTATTGATTAATTAATTTTTTTTTCATTTAGATTTCTTGCATTTAACTGTTTTGCTGAAGACACAAAAACATGAAAATATGTAAATACTATTTTAAAACCTCGAAATGAAATTTCATTGTTTTAAACGTTTGAAGAATATTGAGTTGAAAAATAAAATATGGTTTGATGTGAAACAGTTTTAAAACCAGCTATTCTTTAAGGTGATATATTTTGATACTATAACATAGTAAAATGAAGCACGATTGTTATAAAAGGAAATTTGGCGAGGATTCGTGTAAAATCTTTAACTAAAGCAAAGCACGTACGGAGAGCGGACGTGGAACATACGCGGAATCAGACATAGAAGTTTGCATATCTACCTCTGTTAGCGAGGTTTCCGTTGATAAACGAACCTCATTTAGATTTTAGTTATCGGTATTACTTAATATGTCAATTTTAAATCTATATAAGATATGTTTGGTTGAATTGACCTCGCGCTAAAGTTACAGAATAAACTACGAGCGACGGTTCGGGTTTTATCCCCATAGAAAAATTCGGGAACAGTGTTTTTGTTATTGTGAGCCGTGGTCAAATGACATCGACAACACCTGAGCTGACACACCACTGGTTAATTTTTATACAAAAAATGTGAAACGTTTAAAAAAAATATAAGTTTTCAACACCATTGACATTGAAGCAACAATTCCAAGTGTTTTACTGTTATTGTTGCTGAATACTTTATTTTTTCGACATGATATTACAAGGCTATATTCGTAAAGGCTTTTTTAATCCTTAAATTTTTGGAATTTTAATATTTTTTTTTTCTTACAAAAACATCACTTTAAATATCAATCGCAATAGCATGTAAAGTCATGAACGTAAAAAATCAAAAAAGTACTAGGTTTAGGTATTTCTAAAACTACTCAAAATAATTGAATAAATCTAGATTTTGATAAAGTTTATTTTGCACAGTGCACAGAGAGTGATATGCAGTGGCTACGCTAACAAACAAAAAATCGCGCAGGTTTTACTACGAGTAACGCCGGGCCATATTGTTAAAATACCAATAAAACAGTAATTAAGGATAGAACTTTTTCCGAAAATAGATAAACAAAAGCAAAGTGTCAATCTTCATACATTTAATCTCGACATCAAATTGTGAATAGTATTCACTGTCGAATATTAATATATTTTTTTAATTAACTCTATGTTGACCTGGTGTAGATATTATATCTTGTAAACAAATAATCGTTTGTACATTGGCTAAGAAAAAGCAAACGATTATTTCAATATGTTAAAAGATACGGAATAAAAACCAGATCCCCCAAGACAACGTCAACGTGCATAAAGTCCATTATTTTTACTTAGTTAAAAAATGGATTGACACTTAAAAAATTTTTATATATAGCATGCAAATTCAATTGTCAAAATGCGAAATATTCGGCGAAAAATTTTGCAGGAACACTTAAAGTTTTTCGAACTGATTATCGTTTGTATTTGATTATCGTTATCGCTAAAACAAATATATTGAGAGGGAAAATATATATTCCAGAACTGAAAATTAAATAATTTTTAAGTGTACAAACGAAATTAGGATACACTGTTTTTTGTAAATTTTCAATATTCTATGCTACAAAATTTCAACGGTTTCAAGGAATCTCCATGTGCATGGCAATCTGGAATCTATGAAAATAATAATAAAATATTGCACTCGCAAATGGCTATGAGCAAAATGAAAATGTAAAACAAATAAAAACAAAATATGTTTTTACAGAACATAAAAGTATTAGAATATATTTATATTGTACGAATCTATTAATAAAATAGAATTTTTTTACCTGCGTTTCGTTGGCCCCGCCCAGACACGCACTATTTTTCTTACTAGTACCAAATTTTAGTGCAAAAAAGATGCGTCCAGAATACGCAATCCAAAAAAAAAGTGCGTCGATATTTTGGCCGGTATTAACAGTTTGGCCGATATTCACAGTTTATTAAGGTGCAGGTCTAGCGTTTCGTTGGCGACGCGCACTATTTTGTTTATTGGTATCAAATTTTAGTGCAAAAAAGGTGCGTTCAGAATCCGCAATCCAGAAAAATAGTGCGTCAATATTTTGGCCGGTATTCACAGTTTAGCCGATATTCACAGTTTATTAATGTGCGGGGCTAGCGTTTCGTTGGCCCCGCCCAGACGCGCCCTATTTTTGTTATTGGTATAAAATTTTAGTGCAAAAATAGTGCGTTCAGAATCCACAATCCACAAAAATAGTGCGTCAATATTTTGATCGGTATTCACAGTTTGGCCGATATTCACAGTTTATTAAGTTGCGGGGCTAGCGTTTCGTTGGCCTCGCCCAGAGGCGCACTATTTTTCTTACTAGCACCAAATTTTAGTGCAAAAAAGGTGCGTTCGGGAATCCGCAATCCATAAAAATAGTGCGTCAATATTTTGGCCTGTTTTCACAGTATTTCTTGGGGAAATCCGAGGCTACGCTGGCCCGCCCGGACGCGCACTATTTTTGTTATTGGTATTAAATTTTAGTGCAAAAAATGTGCGTTCAGAATCCGCAATCCATAAAAATTGTGCGTCAATACTTTGGTCTGTATTCACAGGTATGCCTGGGAAAAGCCGAGGCAACGCTGGCCCACACAAATGCGCACTATTTTTGTTATTGGTATTAAATTTTAGTGCAAAAAATGTGCGTTCAGAATCCGCAATCCAGAAAAATAGTGCGTCAATATTTTGGCCGGTATTCACTGTTTGGCCGATATTCACAGTTTATTAAGGTGCGGGGCTAGCGTTTCGTTGGCCCCGCCCAGACACGCACTATTTTTGTTATTGGTATCAAAAAAGGAGCGTTCAGAATCCGCAATCCATAAAAATAGTGCGTCAATATTTTGGCATGTATTCACAGTTCTTCCTGGGGAAATCCGAGGCAACACTGGCCCGCCCAGACGCGCACTATTTTTGTTATTGGTATCAAATTTTAGTGCAAAAAAGGTGCGTTCAGAATCCGCAATCCACAAAAATAGTGCGTCAATATTTTGACCGGTATTCACAGTTTGGCCGATATTCACAGTTTATTAAGGTGCGGGGCTAGCGTTTCGTTGGCCCCGCCCAGACGCGCACTTTTTTTCATTGGTATCAAATTTTAGTGCAAAAAAGGTGCGTTCAGAATCCGCAATCCACAAAAATAGTGCGTCAATATTTTGTCCTGTATTCACAGTTCTTCCTGGCTAACCCGATTTTACTCACGAAAAATTTACTCACGAACGGACATTATTAAAAAAGAAAATGAATTGTAGAAAATCACTGGTATTTTCACTTGGATGATATAAATAAACTAATTGTAATTTTTTATATATAATTATTCTTCAAATAGTTTGTGCTGAGTTTTGTTTCTATATTTTTTAATACTTATCCAACAGTAAAACATTTTGAAAATGAAAAATAAATTAAACCGGTTGCACTAACCCAATTCCACCCTATTAATTGAAATTCAACATTTATGTATCTACTGTTGATTCTGATGACTTTGTTTTAGTTTAATGCGCATCTATGCGAAATGCGCATGCGTGAACTTTGTATAAAAAGGAAAAGATTTGCCTTGACGAGAAGTGTTCCCGAAGTCCCCAGCTAAGCGGTCCCAGGTCAAGAAAAGAGCAAGCCGCTCTTCCACCAAAAGACCGCCAGCCAAACCTAATCGCCCAAACCAATTTAATTCCCAAACCATTCCTAACAGAAGTTTAAAAACTTCCCTGATTCCTCGCCCAAACCTTTTAAATTCCCTTGCAACTACCCGGCAGTTCCATGATGCTGCCGCTATGCTCGAGCTTTTTAAGGAACTAGCTCCCATCTTCTCCGGGGACGGCGGAATTGAAAGATTAATTCTTCGTCTTCGCGAGCAAAAAGAACCTCTTGCCAAGCTGCAAGTATTCTTTGATTTCTTCGCCAGCAAAGTCATCGATGCTGTGGCTCCTCCCCCTGGCCAACCAGAGGCCGGCTCAGCCTTCTGCTCCGCTCCTGCCTTTCCTGATGCCTGATGAGTTCAAAATATCATGGAAATCAATTTTAACCTCATGTGTTTTCAAGCATTCGTATGCAATCCGATCGGAGGTAATGGGGCCTTCGGCCCCGGGTACTCCGTAACCATTGTGAAATCTCTTTTTGACGAGAAGTGTGGCAGGCGAGATGCGTTGTAATAAAGATTGATTTAGTTTTCCAAGATGTGGTTATTTCTTGAGTGTTTGAAATATGCTAGTATTCCACATGGTGCATCGGCCGGGAAACTCGGAGGTCAATAAAGAGAAATAGGTTTCGGCAAGAATAAGGAAAAAATGTGTTCGTGTCCAAGAAGTCGACAGTGCTCGTCTTGTGTGCAACATTCAACATTAAAAGCTAAGTATTCCTTTTCGTGCCTAGTAGTTTGGTTTCATTATGGAAGCTGGTAAATTGGAAAAGTTAAAGAAAAAACGCGCTACAATGAGAACGCTTACTTCCAAATGGATAAATGAAATAGAATCAATTCTATTAGGGGAAGATGAAGTGGATATTAATGAATTAAGAGATTTATGATATTTTAGCGGAAAAGAAGGGTAATTTAAAGTGCATTGACGATGATATATATGAGCTTTTAGACTTAGAATTAGTCGAAGAGGATGTTAGTAACGCTTTAAGTTATCAGGATAAATGTTTACGCTATTTGAGAAGAATTTCTCAGTGTTTAGAGGAGACTGTTGTGCCCACTGTGTCAGAGGCAGCTCCCTCACCTGTGCTAAATCAGAGTCTGCGAGTTCAAAACTCAATGAAACTCCCAAAATTAACCTTAGAAAAGTTTTCGGGTAACGCTATGCGCTGGACAGAATTTTGGAATAGTTTTGAAAGTGCTATTGAAAAGAATGAATGCATTTCAAAAATTGATAAGTTTGTATATTTAAAATCCTTGTTAGTGGGTCAAGCGTCAAATATAGTTTCTGGGTTAGAATTAACTTCGGATAATTATGATAACTGTGTAAAAACTTTGAAAAGCAGGTTTGGAAGGAGGGATGTTATCATTAGCTCATTTATGAATAAAATTCTAAATTTGGAAGCTGTAAAAAGTTCTTGTAACTTAAAAGCACTGCGAAAATTGTATGACGAATTGGAAATAGCAATTCGCAATTTGGAAACTATGGAAGTTACGTCGGGATCCTATGGTCACCTATTAATTCCAATTTTGTTAAAGCTTATACCAGAAGATATGGTATTGGACTTTAATAGAACAAAAACTTCAAAAGATAAAATTGAAGTTTCAGAACTTCTTAATTATATCAAGAGCGAGATAGAATGCAGAGAAGCATCTATTTTGGTTATGGGTGAAAAAAAGGGCACGACTTATAGTCGCTTTGATCAAACAAAAAATAAAAGGTTCTATGCACAAAATACACCCACGGCTGCAGCGCTTAATACTGCTGTTAATCAAAATTGTATATTTTGTTCCAAGTCACATGATATGTTTGAATGTGACATGTCATCGCAAGACAAAATAAAGAAATTGAGAGTCGAAAATCGCTGTTTTAAATGTTTCAGAGAATTTCATACCAGTCGATTCTGTCGAATCCGAAATGCATGTGCCAAGTGTAATAACCGTAACCACCATCAATCGGTGTGTTTAGATAAATCTAAATCGGGTGCAACAGAAAATTCTTACTCCGGATTGACTGAAACGATTTCACACCTTGATAATAGTGAAAACCCCCCGGATAGTGGAACTATTACACAATGTCACAATAACGTAATTGGTTCAAAAATATCCTTTTTGCAAACATGTTTGGTTCAAGCGGGTGGTTCAGGAACTAATGTTAAGTTAACAAGACTAATTTTGGATCAAGGTATCAAAAGTCCTTTATCACTGCTAACTTGGTACAGGAACTAAAACTGAAACCAATAAAACGAGAAAGAATATCAGTTTATTCGTTTGGGATGGAAACTGCTACCGAAAAGGTGTACGATGTAGTATTAGTAGATTTAAAGAGTAGAGATCGAAAAAATAAAATTAAAGTAGAAGCTTTAGTGACGAAAGTGATTTCTGCCGCTCCTATAAGTGCTCCGAGTGGTAACCTTAAACGCTCTCTATTAGATAGAGGTCTTGAGATTGCAGATTCAGAATTGGGCGATGATAGCTTAAGCGTTGAGATTCTAGTCGGAGCCGATAAGTTTTGGGAAATTGTCAAGAGTGACAGAATTAAAATGGGAAGACAACTTAACGCTATTGATTCTATATTTGGGTGGTTAATAACCGGAGAACAATATAGCACAGTGAATTGTTTTTCGAGCATTACCGTTATGGAAACGGCAGCTATTATGAATGATCTAAGAGCATTTTGGGAACTGGATTCAATGGGTATTCTTCCAGGCACCCCTAAATATTCGGATAAAGAAATTGATTTCGTTAACCAGTTTGAGAAAGAATTAAAATTTGTTAATGGGAGGTATGAAACAAATTTGATATGGAAAAATAATGGGGAATATTTACGAGATAATTTCGTAATAGCAAAAAGGAGATTCGAGAGTTTAACCAAAAGATTAAATAGAAATCCCGAATTGTACGCCGAGTATAAAGGGATAGTTGAAGAACAACTAAAAATGGGAATAGTTGAAGAATGTAAAAGGGATTCTAATCAAGTAGACTATTATATGCCCCACAGAGAAATTGTCCGGAATGATAAGGATACGACTCGCGTTCGCATCGTGTTCGATGCGTCGTCAAAAGTGGAACATGGTAAATCTTTAAACGATTGCCTTGAGTCGGGTCCTAGTCTTAATCCTAACGTTTTAGATGTGATCTTGAAATTTCGCGAAAATCCTATCGCATTCAGGGGTGATATAGAAAAGGCATTTTTAATGATTGGTGTTTCGGAAAGGGATCGCGAATTTCTTAAATTTTTGTGGTTCTCAGACAACGGACAATTCAAAGTTTTGAGAATGACTCTTATTCCATTCGATGTAACGACAAGTCCTTTCATTTTAGCAGCAACAATTAAATACCACTGTAAAAAATACCTAAATGATAAACCCGAGGCCTGTAAAATGTTAAGTTCATCTTTGTATGTAGATGACTTATTTGACGGTGCAGAACATTTGGCAGATGCATTCAGATTGTCGACAGACGCTGTAGGTATCTTAACTGAGGCCGGTATGAATTTAAGAAAGTTAAAATCGAACTCTAACGAACTAAATGAAATGTGGGCAAAACATGGGTTTTCAGAAAGGGTTGATTTAAATAATGAAACTAGGCTGCTGGGCATGATTTGGAATACGGTTGAGGACACTTTAAAGTTAAATGTAAATGCTTTAAAGGAATCAATACAAGATGTGCAAGACACAAAGAGACAAATTTTGAAAACTGTGGCAAAAATATTTGACCCGGTTGGCTTCATAACCCCCTTTACGATTAAAATAAAAATTATATTACAGGAAGTATGGCAACGTGGTCTAGGCTGGGATGATCAGCTACCAGCGGACATCTGTAAAAAATGGAAGGATTGGATTGTTGAAATTCCAGCCTTGTCGGACTTTGCCGTGGACCGAAAATACTTTACAGACCCGGAGAAGTCGTCCGTAGCCTTACACCTCTTCACGGATGCAAGTCCGAAGGCTTATGGAAGTGTCGCCTATTTTCGGTACAAGAACTTGGAGGGTGAAATCAAGACAACCTTCGTTACAGCAAAAGGAAAGATAGCTCCGTTGAAATCGTTGACACTTCCAAGGCTAGAGTTAATGGGAGCGGTAGTTGGTGCTCGTTTAGCGAGCTTTGTAAGTAAACTGTTTCCGCATATAACTAAAGTTCATTTCTGGAGTGATTCAGAAATTGTTCTACATTGGATCCACGGATCAGCTAAGAACTGGAAACCTTTCGTAAGCAACAGGGGGGCTGAAATTCAGACACTTTCAGAACCAGAGTGCTGGAGGCACTGTAGTGGTAAAGAAAATCCAGCAGACTTGATAACAAAATCGGTAGATATCAAGGGTATTTTAAACAACTCCTTATGGTGGTGTGGTCCTTATTGGTTAATCAAACGTGAAGAGTTTTGGCCGCAACCTTTTGAAGAGACTTCTAGCTCTTTGAAATTAACCGAAGAACGGAGCTCGAGGTCTCTCAAGGTTTTCCAAATTTCACTAGATTCGAAAATTTTACCTAGTTTCACACCAATATTAGATATACATAAATTCAGTAAATTAAGCAAGCTATATCGAGTAACAGCTTGGATAATGAGGTTTGTGCACAATTCTAAACCAAGGGTTCCAAAACTGACTGGTCCTTTGAATGCGTCAGAAATTGAATTGGCACAAACATACTGGATCAAAAATACCCAATTACAACATTTTAGAAACGAGATTATTCAACTTGTGAACAATAAGCCGATTGAAAAGTCTTCCTCAATCTACTCTTTAAACCCGTTTTTCGATGAGGAAGGACTTTTGTGTTTGAAAGGAAGAATTCAATTCTCTTATTGCAGTTTCAGAGAAAAACATCCGTGGTTTCTCCCAGCAAAGGATAAATTTACCGAGCTAATAATCTTGAATTCTCATGAACAGGTGTTTCATTCTGGAATAAATGGAACTGTTCTGCAACTCCGCGAAAAGTTTTGGTTAGTAAAGACGAGACAAGTTGTTAAATCTCTTATCCGAAATTGCTTCATTTGTAAGCGATTTAATGCAAAGCCTGGTTCTCAAGAGATCGCACCACTTCCTCCAGAAAAAATTCAAGAGACTCCTCCATTCGCAGTCACAAGACTTGACTACGCAGGTCCCTTCTATACTAGAGATAGTAACTCTAAGCATTACCTTCTCTTATTCACGTGTGCTGTGACTCGCGCAATACACCTCGAACTGGTTCCAGATATGACAACTGAAACTTTCTTGTTGGCATTAAGAAGATTTATAAGTCGTCGTGGACTGTGTAAGACTATTTTATCGGACAATGCTAAGACCTTCAAAAGAGCCGATTGTGAACTTAAAAAACTCCTACAAATAATTCAAAGTTCCAAAGTTCAAAATGTAATTGCATTCTATGGTATAACTTGGAAATTTATAGTTGAAAGAGGTGCATGGTGGGGAGGTTTCTGGGAAAGGATGATACGCACTATAAAGACGGCTTTGCGTAAAGTGATCGGGCGAACTTCACTTTCTGTTGATGAACTTGCAACAATTTTCATAGAAATTGAAGCTATGATAAATTCGAGGCCTATTACATACCTCTACAATGATCCTTCAGAACCCTCTCCACTAACGCCCTCTCATTTTTTAATGGGAAAACGAACAATTGCTTTTCCTAATGTGAAACTTGCGCCAGAAGATCTTGTAGGATCAAAAAATGTGCTGAGAAAAAAGTTTGTATACCACCAAACTGTTCTTAACCATTTCTGGAAGAAATGGAAAAAAGACTTTGTTAAATCTGAGATCTGCTAATTTATGTACCCCAGTTCCAAATATTGTAGACTTTAAAGTAGATGACATAGTCCTAATTGGAGACGATCGTTACCCTAGGAATCTTTGGGCACTAGGTAAAATCGACCAAATTTATCCCGGTAGAGACGGAAAAATTCGTTCCTGCCTGGTGAAAACTCCAACTGGTACAATAAGAAGACCAGTGCAATTACTTTATAATTTAGAATTAACTTAAAATGAACTTTTTTGATAAAGTAATTCTTTAATTTGAAATTTCAAAGGTTATAAAATGTATAACTCTTTTTAAATTTTAGTGTTGTATTGATATGTGTGGAATTATTGTTTCTTTATAAACATTTCCAGGTGGGGAGTGTTGATTCTGATGACTTTGTTTTAGTTTAATGCGCATCTATGCGAAATGCGCATTCGTGAACTTTGTATAAAAAGGAAAAGATTTGCCTTGACGAGAAGTGTGGCAGGCGAGATGCGCTGTAATAAAGATTGATTTAGTTTTCCAAGATGTGGTTATTTCTTGAGTGTTTGAAATATGCTAGTATTCCACATCTACAAAGTTCAGTATTTTAATAAAAATACTCCCAAAAAAACTTTAGAAAAGTAAAAACCGCTAAGCCCCCTCCCCCTTAAAAAATATTTGAAACTGTGGCTCGATTAAAATTTTTAATCGTGCTAAAAAAGAAACCGCAGCTTTTTTCTGGGAGAAGGCTATCGAGTGGGTGTGCAGGGTTGAGCCCCTAGTGCTATTGGCTTGTGTTTTTTATATCACAACTTTTTTAGCCACAGTTTCGTAGATATTTTTTTTTGGAGGGGGGGGGGGGGCTCAGCGCTTTTTACTTTTCTAAAATTGTTTTGGAGGGTTATCAGTCTTTTTTTTTCAACCCACCTTTTGTAGAATGTCAGACCAATCACTATTTAAACTTTTTAATAATTACTATTGGCTTTCTATGTCATATTATAATTTAATCTTATAGATGATAGTTCAAGGAATAATTAACTACACGAGCTGTATTAAAAATTATGATTAAATTAACACGTTCTTTGCCAATTACGAGATACCTACATTAGCCCTCAGAGTGTGAGAATACAATGCAAACTTAGAGTAGGTATATATGGTCTAAGAATGCAAGCAGCAGACAATCCTCTCCCGTTTTTCACGCTGCAGATTTTGTTACGTCACTCACTTTAACTAAGCAAGTAATGGTTGCCATGTATTTAATGGTTTTCTTTCTCCTGGGAAGCTAAGAAAGAACGGGGGAAAATATTCAATAATGTTAATTATTTGAAATTCTTCTATCTTCATTAATTTGTCCAACTAATATGAATTTTTTTGCATCGAATAAAGGGATTTTTTTTTTATCTTTCAGAAGGTATATTTTTTATTTTGTAGCGCGTATTATTTACCGATAATTTTAACTTTTATTAAGCCGTTCCAAAATAATTTGCTTTGGCGACCGGACAGTGGAAGAACTTCATATTTGAGTAGTTAATTGAAATAACATCGCATTATATCTACATAACTTATCGGCATTATGGCCAGGACAACTCCAAGGCTGGCACTCCGCTCACCAAAATTTGAAATAATTAAGAAGTTAGCAAATATGATCTCCTTTTTTTTTAACCGGGCCTACAGTGGATAGAGACGTTCAGCTAGTAATCAGAGGATTGCTAATTCGAATCCAAGCGATGGAATTGACAAAATACGTTTGCTACAAAATACTAGAAAAAGTCGTCCAGAACATCCACAAAAATTAACAGGCGTGTATACGGGACTAGTGCACGATAAATCTGATCGGGGTCCAAAGTCCCGATGTCTTTTGAAGGCGTTGGGTGCCAGCTCAAGTGTCCTCGCCATCTGACCATGGTTCAAAAACACGAGGCATTGTTCCCGGGTCTTTCCTTCGAGATATACCCCGAACCGTCTCCAATAGCCCATTGTGCAGCTCTAGTGCGACGTTAATTAACCAAACCAAACCAACACATTGTCCGTTCTGAGGTTTAATTTAATTTTAATCTTACAAGTTGGGAAGTTTCTAACCTCCCCTTGCTTTCACAAGCTTTCGACTAACTTTACGCAAATTAAAAAACTCCGTATCTCCGTTGATTTTCAATTAAATAAAATATTCTTTTATTAAATTAAAGGTTGCACTGATACGATTCCACCATTACTGGTTTTATTTTTTTACGAAATGTAGTTTGGGTTCTGGAATATATTTTACGGACGCGGCTTAACATTAGGAGTCGTGCAGAGTATTTATAAGCTCTACCGGTCGGGCGTTCGTTTCTTGTTGGCTGCTTTGGCGAGATGGCGTTATTTCTTCTTTTTTGGCTTAGGGTTGCCCGACCGGGTCGCTTGATATGACGTTGTTTCATTTTTTACTTACGTCATAAAATAAATAAAAACAAAGTAATTAAAAGAAGAAAACCTTTCGAATATCTCAAAAACGAATTGATAACTGTGTTAACTATTTAAAAAAAAATATTGCGATAGGTTTTTAAATTACGCCAGAAATATAATCCTGAGAAATGTTTGTACTTTTGTTTTTATCAAAGTTGAACTTTTATGCTACTGAGCATATTGTTGAAATAAATTTGATTGAGCACAGAAGTGATAATCACTGAATCACGGCCAATATTAAACAGTTATTTCTGGCGATGCCTTATTTCAAAAACTATATACGATAGTGGATCATATAATGCACAGAATATAAAGTAATTGAATTTATTATTATTTGCATGGTCACATAAATGTTTTCCCATAGTTTCCAAAACGATTTAGCAGAAGTTTTTGTATCCGTCTTTGAAAATAAGTTTTAAGGAAAAATTATTTAGAATTTTTTTTTATTTATAACTGTTCACCTGGCAATTTCAGAGATTTGTAAAATATATGTTCAAATATGCCTGCGTCAATATTTACAGACAATATTTCTTTTAAAAAATAATTTTCAAATATTGAATTTTGAATTTCAATAAAATGTTATTGATGTGAAACTTATAAAATAAACAACATGGTGGTTTAAATATAAAAACTCTAAATTAAATTTTTAGGGTGGCCCATTCCGACACTATAGCACTGCTCCACTAAGTAACAAATAGCACTACTGCCATAAATGTAATACCATTGGATATGTAATTAGGCACCGACTTGATTAAGATCCCGAAACAAAACAAAGCATGTTCGGGGCATGCATGGATACCCGTGGCGTCTGACGAAACAGCTGGTTTATCTTTCTCCTTCGGTTGGTGAGGTTTTTGTTAACGACCGATTCCTATAATCTGCTGTTTAATAAATTTATTTTTCAAAGAAAAATCGCAATAGTAGAAAGCAGCAAGTATTGTCGAACAATATTTTTGGTCACCAAGATGGTTTTTAACAATAATGTTATCAAGGGAAGATCTACAACAATGTGATTTTCGAATCAGTGTATTCCAATTCATGCAAAAAAACTCAAAATAAGGGGTTTTGTCCACACAATTAGGGGAAATCCACAGACAGACACTCCATTCTTATATTATTATATATTTGTATTGATTTAAAACAGTTGAGTTTATAATTTATTTTCTTTCTATAATTTAGATGTTTTCTCAAAGTCAAAACAATTATTTTACTTAATAAATATTTTGGCAATTGTTTTAAAATAGTTGATATATTGTCTGCTTTAATAAAAAAAACTGACTAGTTTTGGTTACATATTGAGATTCAGCGGGATAACGTTGGTCAAAAATAAAATTTGATGAATTAAGTCCTTTAAATTATCTTTTTATTTTGTTATATCTAGAAACTTTAACTGTCACATTAAGATTAAGGTTAGTGGGTGGCCGAGGAAGTAGAGTACATGACTCATAACCGGTGGGAGAGTTTTTTTTTTTTAATCTGGGGGGGGGGGGGGGGGGGAGAGATGCCCCAGCACTTTTACACTATTATCGGATGTTGTCTCCTCTCATGTTTAATATAGCACTTTTTTTTAAATATAATATAAGTCAATTGTTTTACTGCATTGCTAATCCAAGGATCTTCTTCTGATCGTGATTAAAAACTTTCATTGGTCACACTTATTATTAATTTATGCACAAGTCAAAAATAAGAGACTTTAAATGCTTTCTTCAACAATTTTTTTTTAAATGGGATAACATAATTTCCATTTTACTTCAAATACTTTACTAGGTACACTTCAAATAATACAAAATAATGAGTATATATCATGCGCTATATATATTAAAATTTTTATTCCAAATAGTATGAAGGGGTTGTCAAAAATGACACACACACTTTCTTTTTGATCTTGCCCCCTCCCTTTTAGCACCCAATCGCCGCCACTGGTGGTTCACACGTCCTCACTCCTGCATTAGGTGCATGAAAGTGGGGTGCCAGCTCAGGTGTTGACGATGTCATTTAACCAAGGCTCACAATAACAAAACAGTGTTCCCGAGTTTTCGATGGGGTTAGAAGTCGAACCGTCGCTTATAGTTTATTCTGTAACTTTATTGCAACGTCAATTCAACCAAACATATCTGATATAGACTTTAGTATCAGAATGTATCACCTAAGAGTAGCTGGTTTTAAAAATGTTTCAACTCAAAACCACATTTGATTTTTAACTCAAGGTTCTTAAAACGTTTAAAAACAATGACATTTCTATTCGAGGTTTTAAAATACTAGTTAAGTATTTTCATATTTGTTTGTGTCTGCAGAAAAACAGTTAAATGTAAGAAATCTAGATGAAAAACAAATAAATGAAATTAATTAATAAATAAAAAAAAAATCTGAACAAATAATTTAGTAAAATTCACAACTTAATAAACGAGAGAATTTTTTTAAGTAGACGAAATAAATAAGTAAATATACGATAAAAAAAAGCCCCAAACACCACAAAAGTTTTTAAAGTGAAACTTTAGATCATCGGTGGGACCAAATTTATGTCAAACGTGATATTTTTTGAGAGTTATAGAATCGGAATCGGTTATTCTAAAAGCGTAAAATGGTGTTTCTATCATGACTACTCAATTCCTACACACACCCTTTATAGATGGTTTTAAAGACGTTTCATGACAAAATTACATTTTATTTAGGTCGTGAGACTTCAAATCGTTTTAAACACACTGAAAACTCGAATAGAAGTCTTAAAATAATATCTTCATTTTTTCGCATCTGAATAAAATAGTTAAATGCTTCAAATATATAAATAAGTAATATAATGAAATAATTTAATTGATAAATAAATGAAATAAGTAAATGGAACACAAATATTTAAGTAAAACAGACAACTTCATAAAAATAAATGAATAAACTAAATAAAAATTCTAAAATAATAACACAACAAACGCCTCGATATATTTTAAAGTCAAATTGATATGAAAAGAACAATTTTCCCAATATAAATAAAAAGAAAATAGTACTATATTGATAGTCAATGGGTATTGGCTTCAAAATATAGAATAAAACATCGATAGCCAATCACCATTGAACTCGCTTCGAGATGGGTTCCATTTTCCCGAAATGAGTGGGAAACGCGATTATTCAGTTTACTCGTTCTAAACCGAACGAAGTTGCTCGTGATAAGGCGAGAACCTGGTAGTGTGGTGCTGAAAAACTCCGAAACGCGAATGACGCGGTACTTTCCGAATACCGAGAGACTCATCCAGACACACTTCATTAGGCGAATATTGAAGGTTTTGTTGCTCGGGATTCGGTGAATCCCGCATATGTGGCGCCGGCTTAAGACTTTAAGCTCATAGTAGAATATGTTATGAAAGTTTATGTGCCATCCAGTTTTGAAATAGAGAAAATCCCTAAAGCAACTCACGGAGCACGTAACCTTAATGGAATGATAAAAAAAGTTCCTTCTTTGCTAGAAGAATTTAAGGCAATCGTTCACGAAGTTATTCAGAAGAACTGTTATTTTGCTCATTCTGAGAATATTTTGTTAGCGATGTTAGTAATGCACGATCACACATTCGAGAATTTGGCCTCAGAAGAATACTGAAAGCAAGAAAAAGTTTCTCGAAGGGGAAAATACGCCAATTTACTCCCAATTATATAATCTCAATTTTAATTTCAAAGCAAATGACTATTTTGAGATGATTCACTGGGACAATCTTTGAAACCACCAGCTACCACGAACCTCAGCGACGAAGACATAACAAGAGTGATAAAAAGTTGTTCACAATTTGAAATAGAGAAACTGCCTTGCCATTCTCAAGCAGTAGAGGGGCATGTGTAACTGGTAACACAAACATCATTGGCAACATGTGGTGTAGAAGCCAGGGATGGATACATTCGCAGTGTAATAAAGTTCCGAAACGAACTTCCGAAATTTGACACAAAGAAGATTTTTTTGGGCCTTGTGTGAAATCTGAAAATAATGTGTGAAAATATGTTCATGTTTATTTTTTAACAATTAGAACCGTTTTTTAGTCTGACAATAAGAATATTGTAAAAATTAAATTAAAATAAAATAAATTGATTTTTTTACTGTTTGACATTAAAATTTTATTTTATAACTCTTATGTGGAACCTGAATATGATGAACGATTGCGCTGAGATTTTTTCACAGTGATTTTTTCACCAAACAGAACCATTCGTTGGGTCAGGAAACAGTAAAATTAAAAAAAAATCGTCTTTTTCACTCCACCCTAAAGCCAGCGCCACACATGCGGGATTCGCCGAAAACCGAGCAACAGAACTTTCAATATTCGCCTAATGACGCATGTGTGGATGGGTCGCTCGGTATTCAGCAAGTGCCGCGTCGCTCGTGTTTCGAAGCTTATCAGCACCACACTACAAGGTGCTCGCCATATCACGAGCAACTTCGCGCAGTTTAGAGCGAACAAATTGAATAATCGCGTTTCCCACTCATTTCGGGAAAATGGAACACATCTCGAAGCAATCTCAATGGTGATTGGCTATCGATGTTTTATTCTATATTTTGATAGCCAATTACATTTGACTATCAATATAGCACTATTTTCTTTTTATTTATGAGGGAATATTGTTCTTTTCGTATTAATTTGACTTTAAAATATTTCGTGGTGTTTGTTGTTTTATTATTTTAGAATTTTTATTTCGTGTACTCATTTATTTTTAACTCATTTATGAACTTGTCTGTTTCACTTAATCATTTGTGTTCCTTTTACTTATTTCATTTATTTATCAATTAATTTATTTCATTTTATTGCTTATTTGTATTTGTAGCATTTAATTATTTTTATGCAGATGCGAAAATATGAAAATATTATTTTAAAACTTCTATTCGAGTTTTCAGCGTCTTTAAACGATTTGAAGTCTCCCGACCTAAATAAAATATGGTTTTGTCATGAAAAGTCTTTAAAACCATCTATAAAGGGTGTGTGTAGGATTGGAGTAGTCAGGATAGAGAGAGAGAGGGAGAGAGAAACACCATTTTAGGAAAACCTATTCCGACACTATAACTCCCTAAAAATAGCACGTTTGACATAAATTTAGTCCAGCCGATAATGTAAAGTTTCACTTAAAAAACTTTTGTGGTGTTTGGGGCTTTATTTTATCGGATATTTAAATATTTATTTCGCCCACTTAATAAAAAATTTCCTTGTTTTTTAAATCGCGAATTTTACTAAATTATTTGTTCCTTTTATTTTTTTTATTTATTAATTAATTTCATTTACTTGTTTTTTATTTAGATTTGTTAAATACTACTGCTAGAGTATCGGCGCTGGTTCTAAATAATAATGGACTGTATAGTTTTTCTTTAACAAAACAATTTATTATAGAGAGGTTATTCAAGAGAGATTATTCACGCAACGGGTCATTGCGAACCCGCCGGAAACGGAGAGACGGGGAGTTTGGTCATCCTAGACCCATGCTAAAAAACGTCCTAATCGTAGGAGCGCAGTCTTCCGAATGAGGGGTTTGCCAGAATGCTTTCAGGAGAAAGAGCGCCAAGCGCGCCAATGAGTGGGAGAAAAGATGCCAATTCCCAACCGCCCTCCTCCTCCGGCGCTCGCAGTACATAACATTCCGCCCGGCGTTGCAATGTGAAACATTCAAAAAGAGGTTATACATAAACTTACAAGACATAAGATATATACAAAGTTACAAATAATATTACATAGCTGGTAAAATGCACAGTTTGGTTATAGGTCTTTTTAGAGTACCAGTTTTGGTACGCACTAGCACAACTCTAGTTTTCCCATCTACACCTGGGAATAACTGTACTATTCTACCTAATAACCATTTACATGGAGGCAAGTTTTCGTCCTTTAGTAACACCACAGTGTTCAATTTAACATTTTCCTTGGTGAATTGCCATTTATTTCTTTGCTGCAAATGATTTAAATAATCGCGATGCCAACGTTTCCAAACATACTGCGTAACTTTATTTGAACGCTGCCAACGTGTCAATCTATTGTCTGGGGTTTCTGAAAGATCTGGTTCTAACATTGCATTCAATGGTCGCCCCACTAAGAAATGACCAGGAGTCAAGGCTTCCAACTCATTGGGATCAGAAGACAAGGGAGTTATTGGCCTTGAATTCAGAATTCCCTCTATTTGCACAACTACCGTTAGAAATTCTTCATATGTGTAATTAGCACTACCCATAACTCTTTTCAAGTGAAATTTAAAGGAACGGACACCTGATTCGTAAATTCCTCCAAATGTAGCTCTAGGAGGATTAAATTTCCATTCTATGCCTTCAGATGACGAATAGCTAGGCCAAAACTCCGTCGGGATTCTTAAAAAGATTATGCAAACGTTTAATTTCAGCACTGGCACCCACAAAATTTGTCCCGTTATCCGATAGTAGTGAGGAGCATAAACCTCTCCTAGCAAAGAACCTCTTCAAAGTTGCAATGAAGGTGTTAGAAGTTAAATCCGACACTACCTCAAGATGTATAGCTCGAGTTGCCAGGCAAACAAAAACAGACACATAGATTTTGTTCAAAGATCCTTTTCTTTGACCCTTGTACTTAATAAGAAAAGGTCCGCAAAAATCGACACCAGTATTGGAAAATGGGGGAGCAGGGTTAACTCTTTTAGTTGGAAGGTCTCCCATTAATTGATTACCTACAACAGGATTGCTTCTAGTGCAAGTAACACAATCATAAACTATTTTTCTACATAAATTTTTGCCATTAAGTGGCCAGTATTGTTGCCTAACACAATGTAGTAAGGATTGTGGGCCAATGTGAAGAAACTTTTTATGGAAGTATTCCACAACTATTTTGGTAGATTTGTGACCCTTTGGCAAAAGAGCTGGATGTTTTTGTTGATAAGTTAAATTTGAGTGATTTAACCTACCACCCACTCTCAGAATTTTGTCACCATCAAGAAAGGGATTAAGAGATTTCACTTTACTTTGGGGCTTTACTTGTTTACCCTTATTTAAATCAATTAACTCATCATGAAACTCCTTTTCTTGTGCCCATTTGACTAGTACAATCTCAGCCCTTTTAAGCTCTTCAGATACAAGAGGTCCCTTTTTCTTTTGCATAGGATATTTCACATTATTAAAAAACCTAAAGATAAAACTTAAAATACGAACAATTTTAACATAACTATTAGAGATACTCATTATATAATCACTTAAAGAATTATCTGACAACACTGAAGATGAAGTTGCTGCAGGTGAACCACTGCTGCTTACAGTAAGAGCCAAATGCCCCTCATCGCTATTCTTTGGATTTTTGAGCTCGTTGAAATACTCACATGAAGGGGGACCTATTACATCATTTGGCACATGAGGTTCTCGTAGAAAAAGAGGACCAGTGAACCACAAACTATTATTCACTAGCTGTTTCGGATCTAGACCTCTTGAGATGAGATCTGCAGGGTTCTGTTCAGACGGCACATGACGCCATTGCTGGACCTCTGTGAGCTGCTTAATGGTAGCAACTCGATTGGCAACAAAGGTCTTGAGGCGCATTGGATCACCTTTTAGCCAGGTAAGCACGATTGTAGAGTCTGACCAAAAGTAGCTCTCTGCTACCTCAAGCTTGATGGACCTTGCAACTTTGTTATAAAGCTGCGCTAGTAATACTGCTGCAGAGAGCTCTAGCCTTGGGATAGTGACGTGCTTGATTGGCGCAACTCTACTTTTACTGCACAGTAAACTGACTTGAATTTCACCACTCGAAGATGAAGACCTAATGAAAATAGCTGCTCCGTATGCTTTTGCAGATGCGTCTGCAAAACCGTGCACTTCATAGACATTTAAATCTTCACCTAAAACACATCTTGGCACTTTAATATTATGCACTGAAAGCAAAGAGCACAAAAACTGTTCCATTCCTGATCCCTTTCTTTAGGAAGGGAGTCGTTCCAGTCTAGTGGTAATGACCAAAGCTGTTGCATGAAGATTTTAGCTTTTGTGATAATAGGGCCTAGGAGGCCTAGGGGGTCGAATAGCTTAGCAATGGTTGACAAGACTGATCGTTTTGTTAACACTGGTGAAGGCTCCACAGTCACTTTATAAGAGAAAATATCTTTATCTGGGCACCACAAGAGTCCTAGAACTTTTGTTTCTTTCGCAAAAGTATAGCCTTCAGAAATTTCTGAACCCTGGCTAACGAGTTCAGGATGGTTTGCAGACCATTTATGCAGCTCCATGCCACCTCTTTGCATTATTTGAATTAATTGTCGCTGCAATTCCTTGGTTTCCTCGAGATTAGAACCACCAGAGAGAACATCATCCATGTAAAAGTCGTTTTCAACAATGTTGGCTGCCTGAGGAAAATCGGTTCTTTCGTCGCAAGCCAGTTGCTTTAGTACTCTGGTTGCTAGATACGCAGCGCTAACCAAGCCGTATGTTACTGTAGCCAACTCGAACGTCTTAACGGGCTTGTCAACACCTTGTTTCCAAAGGATTCGCTGAAGACATCTTTGCTCAGGATGCATACAAATCATACGGTACATCATTCGAACATCTGCAGTGAATGCAATTAGGTGCTTTCTAAAACGCAGTATGATTGAGAATAAGTCGTCTTGTATGATTCCACCATTATACTGCAAGGAATTCAGTGAGTTTCCCTTAGAACTAGGGCTTGATGCGTTAAAAACAACTCTTAATTTTGTTGAGCTCTTGTCAGGCCTATGAACGCCTAAATGTGGAATGTAGTACTGACCACTTTTTTCGCTATTGTCTTTAACTTCTATCATGTGACCGAGATCTTCATATTCTTTTTAAAAATCTTTATACAAAGATAGGTACTGAGCATCTCTTCCCAAACGGTTCCATAACGAATTTAACCTTTTAAGGGCAATATCTTTTGAATTTCCCAAACTAGTTGGATTTTCTTTAAAGGGCATTTTAACGGTGTAGCGCCCATCCTGCTCTCTTTTGTGTGTTTGCAGAAAATGTGTTTCGCAAAACTCTTCTTCTTGTTCTTTCATTACAGGTTCCTCTAGGGATTCGATTTCCCAAAATTTCTTTAATATTTCATCAAGATTGTCATTTGTAACGGAAAGTCCGCAATGCAATGCTTCATTGGACTTGAAAGAACCTTCTCCGCTAACAACGTATCCAAACTTGGTTTCTTGTAAAATAAGGTTGCTATTAGGAGGTCTGATTTGATTTGATTTCAATATCTCAAAAAATACATTGGCACCCAACAGTACATCAATTTTCAGAGGGATTGAAAATTCAGGATCAGCCAACTCTATATTTGAAGGCAAGGAATGTGCTGGAAAATCAATAAGAGATGAAGGTGTTTTGGCCACAATCCTTGGGACAATTAGGAATTCCATTTTTTTTTAAAGTCCTCTTTTTTATTAGATACTAAAGAATTAGTTTTAGACTTTATTTCAGTTGTTAGTCCATTTAATCCGTATATTGAAGATCTGAATTTTACTTGAGTTAGTCCTAACATGATGGCACAATCAAGTGTCATAAAATTGGTTTCGGAGCCTGAATCTAATAGACATCGAACTGGTATTTTTATTCCCTGCGAATTTCTAATCTTAATGATGGCAGTGGGCAATAACGCGGTTTTGCTGCGCAATCCTGAACCATCAGAAGAAGCAGCTGTTGTACAAACAGACTGTTGATTTATTTCATCGGTTTCAGTTGAAGCCTCTTGAGCACGAGTAACCTCTTTTGATGTACTCGGATCGTGCGAAGGTGCGGGATTATGTAAAAGCGAATTATGCGTCTTCTGACAATGTTTGCATTTAAACTTAGATTTGCAAGCTGACACTCTATGAGCTCCAAAACAATTAAAGCAAAGCTTCTGCTGTTTGATAAAGTCAAATCTTTCATTGATATTTAGTTTTTGAAATTCCACACATTTGAAGAGAGAGTGCATGTTTTTACAAAAAACGCATGGTTTTAAACCATTGCTGCTAAGCATGAAATTGTTTGATTTATTTATTATTTTGGGCCTAAACGGAAATGTTTTCTCTGGCCGCACATTCTCTAATAACTGACATCTGATTTTTAGAAATTCAATAAATTCATCCCACTGGGGCGGATTATTAGAGTTTAATGACATTTCGTATTGCTTACGCGTTTCTTGATCAACTCTACTCAACAATATATTAATTAAAATAGCTCTACTTAAATCATTTTGTTTGAAATCGATCGACTCTAATGCTCTGACGTTTTTGAGCACTTTATCCAGCAACGATCTAAGTTCTTTCGAAGATTCGCTTGTTAATTTTTGCACATTTATAATTTCATTAATGTGGCAGTTCACAATCATGCGTTTTTTGTTGTATCGCTCTTCAAGGGCTTTAAAAAGAGAGTCATACGAATCTTCAGTTGTTTGAATGTCTTTTGCGTTACCCTCCAAAGCCGATTGCAAATAATACAGTTTTTGTTGGGGGGTTAGCTGTTCATTCTCTTCAAATTATTCCAATCAGCGTAAGATCCGGCGTATTTTGGAAGTGGTATATCTGGTAACTTTACTGTTACCCTACGCGGTGACTCATCACCTATTCTCTTTTGAGTGTTAGGCGAGCCCAAAGCATTACTATTCAAGGAGTATAAAAGTTCTTTCAGGCTTACCTCAATGTTTTCAGTATCGTCTTCCAAACTGCACAATATATCTTCATGCTCTGTGAGATCTTTATCATCTTTTATCAGTTGTTGATACTCCAAATGCAATTCTTCCAGTTGAGAGCTGATCTTTTTAACTTTTTCTATCTTGACATTTAAGCCGATTTCACTCGTTGAACTGGCTTCTTCCTTTATGAACGTTGAGAACTTTGTTATTTGGCCTTTGAGCAGGTCGCGCTTTCGGTTTAGTGCTGTTAAATCGATAATCGAAACCAAAAGTCCAACGTTTACACTAAAAAGTTCAAAGCTCGTGCGAAAAAGTCTAAGGTCCTTACTTTAATAATGACATTTTAGTTTTAAATTCTAAAGCTTGCTTTTTGCTACTGTTTCGTTTCCGCAAAATGAAAACACTCCGGGAGATCGGACCATGTTAAATACTACTGCTAGAGTATCCGAGCTGGTTCTAAATAATAATGGACTGTATAGTTTTTCTTTAACAAAACAATTTATTATAGAGAGGTTATTCAAGAGAGATTATTCACGCAACGGGTCATTGCGAACCCGCCGGAAAAGGAGAGACGGGGAGTTTGCTCATCCTAGACCCATGCTAAAAAACGTCCTAATCGTAGGAGCGCAGTCTTCCGAATGAGGAGTTTGCCAGAATGCTTTCAGAAGAAAGAGCGCCAAGCGCGCCAATGAGTGGGAGAAAAGATGCCAATTCCCAACCGCCCTCCTCCTCCGGCGCTCGCAGTACATAACAAGATTTCTTGCATTTAACTGTTTTTCTGCAGACATAAAAAATATGAAAATACTTAACTAGTATTTTAAAACCTCGAATTAAAATTTCATTGTTTTTAAACGTTTTGAAGAATCTTGAGTTGAAAAATAAAATGTGGGTATGATATGAAACATTTTTAAAACCAACTGCACCGTGGTTACTCTTTTAAGGTGATACATTCTGAAACAATAACACCGTGAAATAACGCACGGCCGTCATAAAAGGAAATTTGGCGGGGATGTGTGTAAAATCTTGAACTGAAGCAAAGCACGTACTGAGGGTGGATGTGGGACATACGCGGAATCTGGCGTAGCAGCTTGCATATTTTGCCTGTTAGCGAGGTTTCCGTTGGTGAACGAACCATATTTATATATTAGTTATCGATATTACGTAAATATGTCAATTTCATATCTATATCAGATAAGTTTGTTTGGAATTGACGTCGCACTAAAGTTACAGAATAAACTATGAGCGACGTTTCGGAATCTATTCCCATAGAAAAACTCGGGAACACTGTTTTGTAATTGTGAGCCATGGTCAAATGACATCGACAACACCTGAGCTGGCATCCCACTTTCACGCACCTGATGCTGGAGTGAGGTCGTATTAAGCACCAGTGGCGGCGATTGGGAACTAAAAATGAGGGGGAAGATCATAAGGAAAGAAGTTGTGTATGTTTGGGGGTAGGGGTAACGTGTTTAACAGCGCTTCATGCTATTGGAATAAAAATTATAATGAAAAAAATTATATATGTCCATTATTTTTAGTTATTTGAAGTGTACCCAGTAAAGTATTTGAAATAAGATGAAAATTTTGTTGTCCCATTTTTTTTTCTGCTGAAGAAAGCATTTAAAGTCTCCTATTTTTGACTTGCGCATAAATTAATAATAGGTGGGACCAATGGAATTAAAAATATATATATATATACAATTCTAATTTTATTATTACTGAAATTTTGTAATACAATTGATTAATTTTTTTTGAATATTTAGAACAAATAAGAAAATTCTGGTTAAAACTTGTGTAATTTGGTTCCCTTTATTTCAACTTCAAACTTTCATTTTCAAACTATGTCCGGTGTCCTCAAAAATTCTATTACATTGATCTGATTAAATCCAGTACATGCCATTTAAGGTGATAATGGAGAAATATTCGCCGCTTAATAAAATTAAAATAATTTTTTTTTTAAATAAATGCCATTTTTTATTTCTTATAAAAACTGACCGGAAACGATGGATCAAAAAAGCTCTCTTTTCGAATTTTTAATTTTAAAACTTTTTTTATTATCACATTCTATGTCATGGAAAGACCCTAAATAATTTGTAAATTAATTTGGGATTTAATCTTTCTTGTGATATTTAGTTCAACGAAACACAAGCATATAAGCATACCAATAAAAATAAGTTTTAAAAAAGGACAAATGGACTCTAAAGACCTTGAAACTCTTTTTCACATTGAAAATATATGAAATCATAATTTTGAAGTAATTAATAGAAAAGTACTAATTTTGTTTCATTTGCAATATTAATAGAAAAATGTAACACAGGCATATATATTAATTTCGAGAGAGAACAATTGAACTATTCATTTACTTCAATATAGTTAATCAGATAACTAAAAAATTAATAAATATATGTACAGCCGGGGAAAAAAAACGAACCACCAATGATTATTTCGTCAGTTTTTATAGTAGATCTAAACTTAATATACCATTTTGTAAGAAATAAAGTCTACTATACATTGATATGCAATAAAATTTGCATAGGAGACTATCTTCCTACTCGAATCCGCACCAACTTTAAAATTTTCAATAGCAACACTACTCTTGATAGCACAGAAATGTTCCCCACCCATAAAATAATCTAAATATAAATCCTTCTAAATAAAATCCTTCTAAATATAAATTTTCTTTAAGTTCATACATTTATATGCAGAGATATTAGACAATATGTATAGATCTTATTTAAGGGGCTACCTCCACATTGAACAAAGTATTAGTTGGACTACGAAATGAAGGATGCGGGTAGAAAATGTTTTGGCGTTAGCCGTGGTTCTTCTTTTCTTAGTCAGACCAGAGATAAGATAAGGCTAGCATATTAATTGTTCTAATAATATGATGCAGTATGTAATATTCTTACAGATATGTTACTACTTCAATGTGATTGTATATAGTATTTTTGATGGCGTCAAATTTTATCATTTGTATTTTTAAGATGTTCTGAAATTATTTAGGCAAATGACAAAATTAATATTTTAAGAAAAATTTTAAATTTTAGAATTAATCTGCAAAAAACTATTTATTTAAAGTTTAAAATACATATACCAATAATTTACTTTAATTTTAAAATTCAGATGATTTTTTTAAAATTCTATATTTAACTGAAATTTTGCAAATGTTATATTTACAAACTCAGTTTGAATTGAGGTTATGTAATTGCTCGTTTTCCATAAGATTATGCTTGTCTTAGGTTATACAGGGTGGCCCAAAATTATTTTAATCCTTTTAAAAATCCTTTAAAAAACAAAAATATGCACATACGATTGTTTGTATTTAGGAAAGAAAGCATCGAAGTTTCTTAAACAACATTTAGACCATTTCAATGTGCACAACATTTTGGCATCTTTAAAAAAAATAGTTTAAAAATCTAATCACATATAGGGCACTAGCATGATCTCGTTGGAATCATTCCACGTTGGAATCGTTCTCACAGGAAGTGACGTTTTACGATATCAATCCCAAGAGTGATATCTTATGCGTCTCATGGTTGGTTGGTAGTATTGTGGAATCGTTTTGTAGTGGTTTTGGTCAATTGGTTGGATTTATGTCGCATTACAGCTGTAAAGCCGGGGGGAAAATAAGGAACCACCAATGATTATTTCGTTAGTTTTTATAGTAGAGCTAAACTTAATATACCATTTTGTATGGAATAAAGTCTACTACACATTGATATACCAAAACTTTGCATAGGGGACTATCTTCATATTAAAATCAGCACCAACTTTAAAATTTCCAATAACAACACTCAATTTTGACTCAATATTTAGAATCTACTACAAAATTTATCGTTGGATGTCAATTTGCAAGTCATTTGGTCAAATAGTATTTGAATTATGAATTTCGAAAGTTTAGAACTCGTAATGTTAAATGAATTTCTTAAACTTTTAATCATATCTCTAGAAATAACAATTTCACTAAGCTTATATTTTTATCTGTGTTACTTCTAAACGACCCAAATAAAATACACTAACTTTCATTACTTATATGTATATTTTTTAACTTTATTTAAATTAGTATATTAATATTCATAAAATTTAGTAATAGTAACCATGCTATATTTTGATAGTACTGGATTCAGAATAACGTTTTATATGCACATCTGAAATTTCGTGATTTTCCTCTTTGTAGTTTTTTTGCTATATTAAAATGTGCATCAAATGATCAATTCAGGGGACATACATAAATTTAAAATCAACAGTACTTAAAAGAAATCTTCGCCAATTTTGCTAATTAAAAGCGCTGTGATTCGTTGGCCTAAAATTTTAAATTCTTATATACCGGCGAGAGGTACACGGGAATGGTGGACGTTAAATATGACCCAAGTCCAATGTCCTGTCACCTACTGAGGTTGCGTCGGGTGCCAACTCAGGTGTTTCCCCCGACATTTGACCATGTTTCAAAAATACGAAGCATCGTTCCCGGATCTATCCTACGATATAGACCCCGACCCGTCGTCAATAACCAATGTGCAGCGCTAGTGAGCCGTTAAATTAACCAAACAAACAATAAACCAGCTTGAGAAAACGATGAGCTAGTTTTAAATTTTTAAAGACTGGGGTGGCACTTGCTTCCGCTTGTCACCCCTAATCTGCTTTACTTTGCTATTACTTGAATATTGGCTATTGTAAAGCCGGCGCCACATATGCGGTATTCGCCGTATACCAAGCGACTCGCCTGAACCCGAGCGCAGGCACGTAGGTAAGGGGGGGGTTTGGGGGGTTCAAACCCCTACCATTGTAAGTAAAAAAAAAATTAAATACCGAATTACTGTAAAAATCATAAAAATAGAAATTTTAGTTGGGGGGAGGGGGTGCCCCATTGTGGGCATGGGGTATTGAGACCGAAACACGATGACGTCATGTTAGGTTTAATTTGAAATAAAGATAACAAAGGGAATAGATCGTCAAACGGGGTCGTAAAATAAGACTTAAATATTACAAGACTAAGATGCTCCAAGACCACATAATTTCGTTAATCTTAAAAGACTTCAATATAAGTTGCCAGTTTATTCTAAAACAAAACCATCTCCCATGTTTTCTATAACGGTTTTTAATTTATTGTTTTTGTTGGCCCGTGAAAATACCGGCTCTTTGAGTATTATCTAAATTTCGCGAAAAACAATCGAGCGTTTTTTTTTCTTACTTTTTGTACGAATCAACCCAGGATGCAGACCAGTCGGCTCGTATCGCCTTTTTTATTTTTATTTAATTCTAAAAATAGATCAGACACTCTTTCTTTCATCAAATATGTATATGAAACTTTTTACATTAAAATGTAGTATTGCGTGATCTATAGGCGCCGAACGTCTGAGCATTTTCCTTCGGTCCTGGCATTTTCAGCGTTATTTCGTAAATAAAACTTGTTTTATTACTCTTTGCGGTTCTGTTCCGGTCGACCGCCCCCCCTCACCCCCACCCCCTGGAGAAGTATGGAATTGCGAGTTTTAAAAATCTCTGATTTGGGAACATTTAAGCCCAAAGAAATAGCAAATGAAAGCGAGGGAAGATTAAATTACCCAACTTGTAAGATTAAACTTAAATTAGGCCTCCGAACGGACACTGCATTGTACGTCGCTGCACATCGGAATACTGGCGACGGTTCGGGGCCCATGTCGAAGGAAATACCCGGGAACAATGCCTCGTATGTTTGAACCATGATCAGATATCGAGAACAACACATGGCGCCGTTAAGTTGATAAATTTTTTGTTTCTTTTAGATCTTTGAATTAAAATGACCTTTACAATTTAAATTTAATTAATGGAAGTTAATATTTATTGGTAATAAGTAAATAATTTTCCCTGTATTAATTTATGTATATTTAATGTTTAATTTAAAATTAGCAGTGGCGATTGGATTGCACAATTCCATGCAATTTCGAGTGTTTTTACTTCCACTATACTTTAGATTATGTAGCCTGTATAATTTATATTATTCTTTACTAGTTTTGGTCAACTAAAACGTTTATTAGATCTTTAAACTATCATAACTATAAATTATCTAACTAATCGTTACCACACATATTATAAGGATTTTCAAACTTTAAATTTGTTCTCTAAATTTATTTCATAATTAAGGAGTGAGTTACTAATTTTAAAAGTACAGTTATTGACAACTGTTAAAAGTAGTTAATGACAGTGATAACTGTTGCTGCCTCGATATTCAAATGCCAACGTATTCCTTTTCACTAATGAAAATTTATAAAAAAATTTGAGAAAAAAAAATTGTGGGGGGGGGGGGGAGAAGTTTGTTGATGTTTTTTTTGGGGGGGGAAGGGGTGGTGGTTTAAGGATTCCCCCTCTAAGGGGGACCCCCCCCCCAAAAAAAAAAAACGGATTTCCTTAGGTACCTTTCCCCCCCCCCCCCTGGGAAGGGCGGGAGGATAAGTAAAGAAATCCGTTGCTCAGTCAGTGAACCCCCCCCCCCCATGAAAAATCTATACCTACGTGCCTGCCCGAGCGACTCGCCATAACCCGAGCGATTTACTATTACTTGCTCGGATTACAAAAACCTGAGCAACTCGGCTTCTTTCGAGTATACTTGCCGATTTCAGAACATTTATTCGCAGTAGGAAGCAGGGCCGGATTTAAGCATAGGCTACAGCCTAGGGGCACCTACCACATACCATTATAAAGTCAACTTGCGGAAAATGGTTTTTTCGAAGGATTATAATCCAAATTCTAATGAAAATAGTATACTACAATTTTTTTATGACGGAGAAATATTCTATTTTATTAACAGATTTGTACAATGTAAATATATTTTAATACTTTCATGTTCTTTAAAAACATATTTTTAATTTGTGATAATTACAATGAAATTTTTTTTAATTGGAAATCAGTTGTTTTTATTTGTCTTAAGCCGGCGCCACATATGCGGTATTCGCCGAATACCGAGCGACTCGCCAAAACCCGAGCGATTTACTATTACTTGCTCGGATTACAAAAACCTGAGCAAAACGGCTTCTTGCGAGTATACATACCGATTTCAGAACATTTATTCGCAGTAGGAAGTATGGCCGGATTTAATATAAATATATAAATATAAATTTTGATAAAAATAGTATACTACAATATTTTTATGATGGAAAAATATTCTATTTTATTAAAAGATTTGTACAATATAAATATATTCTAATACTTTTATGTTCTGTAAAAACATATTTTTAATTTGTGATAATTACAATGAAATTTGTTTAAAATTGGAAATCAGTTTTTTTTTTTTTTTACATTTTTATTTTGCTCATAGCTATTTGCGAGTGCAATATTTTATTATTATTTTCATAGATTCCAGAATGCCATGCATATGGAGATTCCTTGAAACCGTTGAAATTTTTTAGCATAGAATATTGAAAAATTACAAAAAACAGTGTATCCTAATTTTGTTGGTACACTTAAAAATGATTTAATTTTCAGTTCTGGAATATATATTTTTCCTCTCAATATATTTGCTTTAGCGATAACGATAATAAAATACAAACGATAATCAGTTCGAAAAACTTTAAGTGTTCTGGCCAAATTTTTCACCGAATATTTCGCATTTTGACAATTGAATTTGCATGTACATATAAAAATTTCTTTAGTGTCAATCCATTTTTTAATTAAGTATAAATAATGGACTTTATGCACGTTGACGCTGCCTTGGGGATCTGGTTTTTATTCCGTATCTTTCAACATATTGAAATTATCGTTTGTTCTTAGCCAATGTACTAACGATTATTTGTTTACAAGATATAATATCGACACCAGGTCAACATAGAGTTCATTAAAAAAATATATTAATATTCGACAGTGAATACTATTCAAAATTTGATGTCGAGATTAAATGTATAAAGATTGACACTTTGCTTTTGTTTATCCATTTTCGGAAAAATTTCTATCGTTAATTACTGTTTTAATTGGTATTTTAGCAATATGGTCCGGCGTTACTCGTAGTAAAAGCTGCGCGATTTTTGTGTTTGTTAGCGTAGCCACCGCACATCACTCTCTGTGCACTGTGTAAAATAAACTTTATCAAAATCTAGATTTATTCAATTATTTTGAGTAGTTTTCGAAATACCTAAACCTAGTACTTTTTTTTTAATTTTTACGTTCATGACTTTACATGCTATTGCGATTGATATTTAAAGTGATGTTTTTGTAAGAAAAAAAATTGTTATATAAAAATTCCTAAAATTTAAGGATTAAAAAACCTTTACGAATATAGCCTTGTAATATCATGTCGATAAAAATGAAGTATTCAGCAACAATAAAAGTAAAATAATTGGCATTGTTGCTTCAATGTCAATGGTGTTGAAAACTTATATTTTTTTAAACGTTTGAAATTTTTTGTATAAAAATTAACCAGTGGGGTGCTAGCTCAGGTGTTGTCGAAGTCATTTGACCACGGCTCACAATGACAAAAACAGTGTTCCCGAATTTTTCTATGGGGATAAAACCCGAACCGTCGCTCGTAGTTTATTCTGTAACTTTAGTGCGACGGCAATTCAACCAAACATATCTTATATAGATTTAAAATTGACATATTAAGTAATACCGATAACTAATATCTAAATAAGGTTCGTTTATCAACGGAAACCTCGCTAACAGAGGAAGATATGCAAACTGCTACGCCGCGTATGTTCCACGTCCGCTCTCCGTACGTGCTTTGCTTTAGTTCAAGATTTTACACGAATCCTCGCCAAATTTCCTTTTATAACAATCGTGCTTCATTTTACTATGTTATAGTATCAGAATGTATCACCTTAAAGAATAGCTGGTTTTAAAACTGTTTCACAACAAAACCACATTTTATTTTTCAACTCAAGATTCTTCAAAATGTTTAAAACAATGACGTTTCATTTCGAGGTTTTAAAATACTATTTAAATATTTTCATATTTTTGTGTCTTCATCAAAACAGTTAAATGCAATAAATCTAAATGAAAAACTAATAAATGAAATTAATTAATAAATAAAAAATAATCTGAACAAATAATTTAGTAAAATTCACAACTTAATAAACGAAGGAATTGTTTTAAGTAGACGAACTAAACAAGTAAATATACGATAAAAAAAAAGCTCAAAACACCAAAAGTTTTATAAATATGAAACTTTAGAATTACCAAAATTATGTCAAACGTGCTATTTTTAGAAAGTTATAGTGTCGGAATCGGCTATCCTAAAAGCGTAAAATGGTGTTTCTATTATGACTACTATGTCCCTACACACACCCTTTATATATGGGTTTAAAGACGTTTCATGACAAAACTCCATTTTATTTATGTCGTGAGACTTCAAATCGTTTAAACACACTGAAAACTCGAATAGAAGTTTTAAAATAATATCTTCATTTTTTTCGCATCTGCATAAAGTTAAATGCTTCAAATATATAAATAAGTAATAAAATGAAATAATTTAATTGATAAATAAATGAAATAAGTAAATGGAACACAAATATTTAAGTGAAACACAAAAATAAATGTATAAACTAAATAAAAATTCTAAAATAATAACACAACAAACACCACGATATATTTTAAAATCAAATTGATACGAAAAGAACAATATTCCCTCTTTAATAAAAAGAAAATATTACTATATTGATAGTCAATGGTAATTGGCAATCAAAATATAGAATAAAATATCGATAGCCAATCACCATTGAGCTCGCTTCGAGATGTGTTCCATTTTCCCGAAACGAGTGGGAAACGCAATTATTCAATTTGCTCGCTTTAACCCGAGCGAAGTTGCTCGTGATAAGCCGAGCATCTTGTAGTGTGGTGCTGAAAATCGTCGAAACGCGAGCGACGCGGCACTTGCCGAATACCTAGCAACCCATCCACACATGCGTCTTTAGGCGAATATCGAAGGTTTCGTTGCTCGGGATTCGGCGAATACCGCATATGTGGCGCCGGTTCGTAATGTTTTCGGACCACAATACCATATGTGGATTTATTAAAAAACTGATTTCTTAAAGGTGAAAATATGTTGTGCACACATTGAAGTGCTGTTAACATTGTTAAAAATCTTGATTATTTCTTTATTAAATACAAATGTGCATATTTTTGTTTTTAATATGAGTTTTAAAAGTATTAAAATACTTTTGGGACACCCTATGACATAAGAAAAGCACGATCTTATGTGGGGAAAATAATTATATTACCTCAATTAAAACTGAACGTGTAAATATTACATTTACAATATTTCATTTACATTTGAATTGAGAAACTATGTATTGGTGGAACCGTAATTAAAATATTTTTTAAAAAATTGTTCCATCTGAATTTTAAAATTAAAGTAAATCATTGGTATATAAACTTTAAACCTGGAATAAATATTTTTTTCAATATTTATTCTATTTTTTTTTAAATATTTCTTACAATATTAAGTTTGCTATTTTCCTACATAATTTCAGAACAACATAAGAATACAAATAATAAAATATGACATCATCAAAAACACTATATAAAATCCCATTAAAGTAGTAACATATCTTTAAGTATAAAACATACTGTATCTTATTATTAGAACAATTCTAGGCGAGTCTGACCACGCATAAGAACGGCAAACATTTTTTACCAGCGTCCTTCATTTCGTAGTCCAACTAATACTTTGTTCAATGTGGTGTAACCCCTCAAATAAGATCGATACATATTGTCTAATATCTCTGCATATAAATGTAGGAAATTAACAAAAATTTATATTTATATTATTTTGAGGGCGGGGAACATTTCTGCGCTATTAAAAGTAGGTGTTGTTATTGAAAATTTTAAAGTTGGTGAGGATTCGAGTATGAAGATAGTCCCCTATGCAATTTTTTTGTATATCAATGTGTAGTAGACTTTATTCATTATAAAATGGTATATTAAGTTTGGCCTTACAATAAATAGTGGCCGAAACACAAGGGTGGTTCTTTTTTCCCCCGGTTGTACTTTTTGTTGCTTTTCGCTATGTTCGCATCGCGTGGCAAAGGCAATATTTCGTTCAAAACTCATTAATTGCTTGTTTACTAATCCAATAAATATATGCATGAAAATATTAAGCACAAAAAATATTACACATGGTTCGTAAAGATTTTCAAAAATAAAAACTAAGTAGTTCTTAAAGAATTTTTAAGGATCTCTCCTATAGCAGAATTTTTTTTTTAAAGTCTGCGACAATACCTTGGCGAGTAAGATACGTATGCAATTAAATTTATTATATAGCTATCGGTATACCTTTCATGAGCAATATAACAGCAACGGTAACAGAAGGAATCTCAGCAATATTATTTCTTTGTTCACGTTTTTTTTCAAGCGCTGTTATATGATTACTAGATTATAAGTAATCAGCACTCAAAACATTTAAATTTTATTTCATTGTTAAAACATTCAAATGAAACAAACAGAAAGTTAATTTTTCGCATTTCCTTGGTAAATTAAAATTAGAATTATAACTTTAAAGTATGGTAACACTTAATTACATGTATATATATATATATATATATATATATATATATATATATATATATATATGATTATTAAATATTGTATTTCATTGAGCACAGGTAATTTCCTGGAAAACTTACCTATTGTTGTAAATATAGTCCCGGCATAAAATAGGGAACCCCAGAATGTCCAAATCTGTTTTTCTGAGTCATCAGGAGCTTTACTGAGTTCATGTTCTTGTAATTGAAGTTCATATACGTACAACCTCTCGTAAGCCTTTTCTAACCAGGCCGCATCACTAAGATTTCGAAATTTAAGCATGTTCTCGGCAATCAATTGTCTCATCCGAATAATGCTTTGCTTTTCACGAACTTCCAACGGACCTTCTACCCACTGAAACAACAAGGCACCTACTGCTGCGTAAATCATAAGAAATATCATCAATAGGCCATGGCTAAACCACCTCTCGGAAAAGGCTTTGATTTTTTCGACGACACGCACACCGAATGTCTTGGTTCGGTTCTGAAGGTTGATGATATGCATAGGATTGATCACCACGTACTGTGGTCGGCCTCCCCATTCTTGCGGGTGCATAGAAGTAGGTCTCAAAAGACCACCTTTCTTAGATGAAGACATTTCTGACAATTTCCAAAAGATAATTCAAGAAAAATTAGATGCAAAATGCCTGAAAAAACAACAACAAATTATTAAGTGTTGATATTAATAATTTTTATATATTTTTGAAATATACTTAAGAGTAAAAAGAAAGAAAAATAACGAATTGAATTTTTTTCTAATGTACGAATATTTTAAATAAATGTCCGGGGCATTCCTTGTAAGTTCGTTGTACAGTTTCGGAAAAAACCCGAACCACTTCGCCTCATTCGAACACTATGCATCGTAGGACTAAACTTAATATACCATTTGGGAGGAAATAAAGTCTTTTACACATTGATTTATAAACTTTTACGTAGGGGTCTATCTTTATAATAAATTGCACTCAAACTTTAAAATGTTCTATAGCAACACCTATTTTTGATAACTCAGAAAAGTTCTTCACCCTGAAAATAACCTAGATTTATATTTTTGTTAATTTCTTACATTTATTTGCGGAGATATTAAGTAATTCGTACCGCTGGTATTTGAGGAGCTACCTCCATATTGAACAAAGTAATATTCGGACTACGAAATGAAGGAAAAAGTTTTAGTTTAAAAAAGGTAGTTTGAAGTAAAAAAGGTAGTTTAAAAAGTTTTGGCAGCAGCCGAGGTTCTTCGTTTCGCGGTCGGACTTATGTTACATCGTCTGATTCTTTTTTCGTAGTTTTCTAAAATTAGATATCATAAATATATATATAAAATTAGATTGCTTCTGGTCTAATCAACTATCCTTGATTTATATATTACATTTCGGTATACAAAATCGAAATACTTTATCGATATACGAAAAAGAGAACGCTACGCTGCGCTGAATAGAAAAAGTTGTGATGTCATCTGCCAGCTGAATTTCTTGTATTTTCGACTTACCTAGAATTGTTCTAATAGTAAAATATATATAAAAAACTTTTTAAAGAACATGCTTTTATTAAATGTACTAAAATACAAAAAATAATCAAATGGATAAGTGGATGTAGGGACTAAGTAATATTTGCATTTGCAATTCCAATTTTGTTGTGAATAAAAAGTTAAATAAATGTGTATTGTCTTATTAACAATATTTGGCTATACTTGCTGTATTTAAGCAGTACATATCAGTATAAGAGAATTGCTATGTTATACTTATATTCATAGTTATTGTAGATTAAAGTTTTATACTTCTTGAAAACTGACTTTTGTAACATTACCTTTTCATCCACTTGCCACTTGCCCCTTGAATTATTTTCTCTTCGACTATCTTGAAATATGTTGAATAAACTTTTGTTGGAACTGACTAAAAATAAAAGCGTGGGGCGCTCACATATGATACCTAAAAACTTAAGGTCTTCTTTTATCATCTTGAAATCTTAAATATTAAATAATTCTTAATAAATCTTAAATATAATATAAATTATAAGCGCCCCACGCTTTTATTTTTAGTCAGTTCCCACAAAAGTATATTCAACATATTTCAAAGTAGTTGAAGAGAAAAGAATTCAAGGGGCAAGTGGATGAACAGGTAATGTTACAAAAGTCAATGTTCAAGAAGTATAGAATTTTTATCTACAATAACTATGAATATAAGTATTCACATAAGTATTCACAACAAAATTGGAATTGCAAATATTACTTAGTCCCTTCATCCACTTATCTCTGTGTGTGCGTGTGTTTGTTTGTTTGCTTGTTTGGGGGTGGGGGTAACATTTTTGACAATCCTTCGCACTATTGGAATAAAAATTATTATAAATATAGCGCATTATATATACTCATTATTTTGTGTTATTTGAAGTGTACCCAGTAAAGTATTTGAAATAAAAAATGGAAATTTTGTTGTCCTATTTTTTTTTTTTTTTTTTTTTTTTTGTGCTGAAGAAAGCATTTAAAGTGTCCTATTTTTGACTAGGACATAAATTAATAATAGGTGTGACCAAAGAAATAATAATGGTCAGAAGAATATCCTTGGATTGGCAATGCAGTAAAACAACTGACTTATATTTTATTTAAAAAAAAGTGCTAGAGGATAGATCCGAGAAAAAGATGGGATAACATCCGAAAAAAGTGTAAAAGTGCGGGGGCAACCGCCGCTCTCAACTCGGGAGTTGAACAGTGCTATTGTGTCGGAATGGGCCAAGGATAGTGGATATATCATAATAGAAGGTGTGCTCGTCCTCGCGCTGTTGAAAGTGGGCAAGGAAAGCAAATTGTTGACGTCATTTTTGCTCCGCCTTACTATGGGTTTTTGATCATTCTCATTGGCTGTGTGTTTCAAGCATTGCTACTTAGGTTCGATCCCCGGTTGGGTAACAACTGGTGATTTAATTTTTAATTAGCAAAATAATATAAATATCTGTAAATAATTGTATTTAGGTAGCTTCACTACTTATCCATTCTTGTTTTGTTATGTCCCCGTATTTTACTTGATTGAAATTGTAACTCATTTATTATGTCCAATACAAATGCATTGACCGGATGATTCCGACCCCTATTTTGCTCTTTCAAAATTCATGGACATGCTCTCGTGGCAGATAACATTATTTTAATACGCCTAATTTATTAAGCAAAGCTTTTGCAATTTTTACATACTAAATGCAATCCTTAAAATATAATTTAAACTCTTAAAATTTAGCAAATTCTAAATAAAATTAGCGAATATCACTTTTAAATAGTTCACAAAAAAATTAATAGATGGCAGCACGTCACGAACCATTGAATCTTTTATTTTCATAACTAAACCACTCTGCAAATCGACTCAAATTGTTTTTTGAGGCAAATTTTAACTGTTTTCTTTTAAATAAATTCATGATTAGGTAAAAACAAGAATTCTTATTAAATTAAGTTTGCTCTCCTAAAATGACTGTACAAACAAGAGAATTAGACACGCCCACAGAAGGCGGAGGTAGGCGTCACATGACGTCAAAAATTTGCTTTCCCCGCCTTCCGACAGAAGGCGCGAGAACGAGCACACCTTATATATATATATATATATATATATATATATATATATATATATATATATATATATATATAGTCTTCACTATCCTTGGAAATAGGCCATCATAAAAGTTTAATTTAGGGTTTCCATGTTTATATCACCATGTTGTTTATTTTATAAGTTTCGCATCAAAAACATTTTAATGAAATTCAAAAATTAATATTTAAAAATATTTTTTTTAAAAAGAAATATTGTCAGTAAATATTGACGGAGGCATATTTGAACTTATATTTTAAAAACCTGTGAAATATCAGCGTGAACAGTTATAAATAAAAATATTTTCTAAATAATTTTCTTTAAAAATTATGTTCTAAGACGGATATATAGACTCCAAACCCCAATTGGCACCAAAAATATTCACCGTATACGATAAGTTATTTCAATTTGGAAGAATGCAATATGTTTTCTTTAGTATATTATTGCACAGCCAGTTATTGAAACTAATGCATGTGAAATTTACTACATGTGTTTATTGTCACTAAAATCACAAAAAATTTGAAACGTTTAAAAAAATATAAGTTTTCAACACCATTGACATTGAAGCAACAATGCCAAGTATTTTACTTTTATTGTTGCTGAATACATTTTTATCGACATGATATTACAAGGCTATATTCGTAAAGGCTTTTTTAATCCTTAAATTTTAGGAATTTTAATACAATTTTTTTTTTTTACAAAAACATCACTTTAAATATCAATCGCAATAGCATGTAAAGTCATGAACGCAATTTTTTTTTAAAAAGTACTAGATTTAGGTATTTCGAAAACTACTCAAAATAATTTGATAAATCTAGATTTCGATAAAGTTTATTTTACACAGTGCACAGATATGCGGTGGCTACGCTAACAAACAAACTCTTGCGACTCTTGCTACGAGTAAAGCCGGGCCATATTGCTAGAATACCAATAAAACAGAATTAACGATATAACTTTTTCCGAAAATGAACTCTATGCACATAAATAATTTTGAAGGATAAACAAAAGCAAAGTGTGAATCTTCATGCATTTAATCTCGACATCAAATTGTGAATAGTATCCACTGTCGAATATTCATATATTTTTTTAATGAACTCTATGTTGACCTGGTGTCGATATTATATCTTGTAAACAAATAATCGTTAGTACATTGGTTAAGAAAAAAGCAAACGATAATGTAAATATGTAAAAAGATACGGAATAAAAACCAGATCAGATCCTCAAGACAACGTCAACGTGCATAAAGTCCATTATTTATACTTAGTTAAAAAATGGATTGACATTTAAGGAATTTTTATATGCAGCATGCAAATTCAATTGTCAAAATGCGAAATATTCGGAGACAAATTTTGCGGAAACACTTAAAAACGAATATATTGAGAGTTTTAAACATTCACAAAAGATGTTTCTTCCCCCAAAAGGTTTTTTTCTCCCCCGAAGTTTCAAATTTATATGATGGAGTGGTCTGGGATACACTGTTTTTTTTTTTGTTTTTTTTTTAAATTTCCAATATTCTATGCTACAAAATTTCAACGGTTTCAAGGAATCTCCGTATGCAATGGCATTCTAGAGTCTATGAAAATGATAACAAAATATAGCAAAAGGCTATGCAAGGCTAGCAAAATGAAAATGTAAGACAAATAAAAACAACTGATTGCCAAATTAAATAAAATTTCATTCTGATTATCACAAATTAAAAATAGGTTTTTAAAAACATAAAAGTATTAGAATATATTTACATTGTACAAATCTCTTAATAAAATAGAATATTTCTCCATCATAAAAATATTGTAGTATACTATTTTCGTTAGGTTTGTATTATCATTCTTCGAAAAACAATTTTCCGCAAGTTGTGGTGCAGGCCCCTAGGCTGTAGCCTATGCCTACATACGGCCTTGCTTCCTACTGCGAATAAATGTTCTGAAATCGGCAAGTATATTCACAAGTAGCCGAGTTGCTCTGGTTTTTATAATCCACGCAAGTAATGGTAAATCGCTCGGGTTATGGCGAGTCGCTCGGGTTAAGGCGAGTCGCTCGGTATTCGGCGAATATCGCATATGTGACGCCGGCTTTACATTTAACTGTTTTTCTGTAGACAAAAAAATATGAAAATATTTAACTAGTATTTTAAAACTTTGAATAGAAATTTCATTGATTTTAAACGTTTTGAAGAACCTTGAGTTGAAAAATAAAATGTGGTTTTGACGTGAAACATTTTGAAAACCAGCTACTCTTTTAAGGTGATACATTCTGATACTATAACACAGTAAAATAAATTACGACTGGCATAAAAGGAAATTTGGCGGGGATGCGTGTAATATCTTGATCTAAAGCAAAGCACATACGGCGAGCGTATGTGGGACATACGCGGAATCAGGTGTAGCAGCTTGCATATCTTCCTCTGTTAGCGAGGTTTCCGTTGGTGAACGAACCATATTTAGATATTAGTTATCGGTGTTACGTAAATATGACAATTTCAAGTCTATATCAGATACGTTTGGTTGAATTGACGTCGCAATAAAGTTACAGAATAAACTATGAGCGAAGGTCGGGTTCTAACCCCTTAGAAAAACCCTGGAACACTGTTTTGTCATTATGCGCCTTGGTTAAATGACATCGTCAACACCTGAGCTGGCACCCCACTTTCATGCACCTGATGCAGGAGTGAGAACGTATGGACCACCACTGGCGGCGATTCGGTGCTAACAGTGAGGGGATAAGATCAAAAACAAAGTGTGTGTGTCTTTTTTGACAACCCCTTCATACAATTGGAATAAAAATTTAAATAAATATAGCGCATTATATATACTCATTATTTTGTGTTATTTGAAGAAAACCTAGTAAAGTATTTGAAGTAAAATGAAAATTTTGTTGTCTCCTTTAAAAAAAATTGCTGAAGAAAGCATTTAAAGTCTCATATATTTGACTTGTGCATAAATTAATAATAGGTGTGATAAATGAAAGTTATTTTTTTTTAATCATGGTCAGAGAGATGGATTGGCAATGCAGTAAAACAATTGACTTATATTTTATTTTAAAAAAGTGCTTAATTAAAAAAGAGAGGGGACAACATCCGGTAAAAACGAGCGGGGGCATCTACGCCTAATCCACTCGGCCACGGAGGCCTGGAAAGACCCGGGAATGATGCAATTAGTTATTAGCAACTGCTCTGTTAAGATAAAAACTCGTCTTATAGAACATTGCGTTAAGAATATTAAAATACAAATGCAACGTTAAAATACACAATAAAAGTCCGGACATGTTTCGGAAGATACATCACCCTTCATCAGCGGAAAATGCAAAAGTCTGTGTGTAATGAAATATAAATAAATAAACCCAGAAATTTAAAGTGTTGCCAAGGAACAAAAAAAAAAATATTACAATCGGTTGGAGTTAACTATTATGTGCCAACAAGCGGGAAATACTGGGACCGCAAACGTTTCATTGACAACCGAATCAATATTGCTAAAAATATGAAACTAGTCCAGGAAGTCAAGTTCAACTGGAGATTTAGGTTTGCAAATTAAATGTGAGTTAGAAAAATTAAATATATGACCATGTTCCCAAGAGTGCTTGGCAATGGAGGACTTCTTTATTTCTTGTTTAACAGTATGTGCTTGGTGCTCCTTGATACGAAATCTTAATGCTCTCTTTGTTTGACCAATATATGACATGCCACATTTACATTAAATACTGTATATGCCCCAGTTATTAAGATCGTCAATAGGGTCTTTAAGTTGTGTGAACGTGATCTTATTGATAGGTGAAAAAATTGAACGTATGTCGACCCTACCGAGAATTTTAGAAATTTGATGGCTGATCTGGGGATAATATGGTAAAACAATTTTTGCATTTTCCGCTGATGAAGGGTGATGTATCTCCCGAAACATGTCCGGACTATACGGACTTTTATTGCGTATTTTAACGTTGCATTTGTATTTTAATAACTGCTCTGTTAGTTCAATAACGCCGCACTTCAGCAGCAGAATTGACAATTTTGAATTTTGGTCGGATCCGAGTCTACCTTGTAGATTTGGTTTGGTTTGATTTGGTTTTGTTAATTAACGTCGCACTAGAGCTGAACAGTGGGCTATTGGCGACGGTTCGGGGCCTATCTCGAAGAAAAGATCCGGGAACGATGCCTCGTTATTTTAGAACCATGGCAGATGACGAGGGAACACCTGAACTGGCACCCAACGCCTTCAATAGACGTCGGGACTTTGGACCCCGATCAGATTTATCGTGCACCAGTCCCGTATACACGCCGTTAATTTTTGCGGATGTTCTGGACGACTTTTCTAGTATTTTGTAGCAAAGCTGGCAACCCTCCGATCACATGATCACTACTTTTTACTTTTCTTTGTCAAGTCAATCGCCTGGCATCGAACCACGGATCTTCGTATTCCCAGTTGACGCCTTTAACCGCTCGCCCACGGAGGCCCCTTTTATATATAAAAGTAGAATATCATCATTTTGGTAATATTTAATTAGATATTTAAAAAAGAACAATATTTTACTATCAAGTGTATGATATGCTATTACTTTGCACTTGCTAATTGTAAAAAAATATGGTTTGGTTTTGTTAATAACGTCGCACTAGAGCTGCACATTGGACTATTAGCGACGGTTCGGGCCTATCTCGAAGGAAATATCCGGGAACGACGCCTCGTATTTTTGAACCATGGTCAGATGACGAGTAATAAATTATGTATCCCATACAAGGCAATTCAAAATTAGTATTTAAAAATAAGGAACTTAAACAAATTTTTATACCAAGCATATCATGATTACTCATAATATAAAACATAGTGCATTACTTTTAAAGTCAATTACCGACCGAAAAGTACTTATTCATTCACAATTCTATCATCATATTATCATTATTCGAAAAAACGAGGCAGTGTTCCCGGGTCTTTCCTGCGAGATAGACCCCGAACCTTCGCCAACAGCCCACTGTGCAGCTGGTTGGTTGGTTTGTTAATTAACGTCGCACTAGAGCTGCACAGTAGGCTATTGGCGACGGTTCGGGGTCAATCTCGAAGGAAAGACCCGGGAACACATACACATTCACACACACATTCATACATGCACCTCGTTATTTTAGAACCATGGTCAGATGACGAGGAAACACCTGAACTGGCACCCAACGCCTTCAATAGACGTCGGGACTTTGGACCCCGATCAGATTTATCGTGCACCAGTCCCGTATACACGCCAGTATAATTTGTTGGATATTCTGGACGACTTTCTAGTATTTTTGTAGAGAAGCTGGCAACCCTCCGATAGCAAGATCACTACTTTTTTACTTTTCTATGTCAAGTCCCCTCCCACCTTGGGAAGGGCAATTTTGCAATTCTTCCCTTAAATCTTTTTGAAATTATTAAAATTGACCTTTATATGTAAACGGAGAAAAGGACTTATGTCCATAATCTTCTTTTTTACTATTTGGGAGTTCATCATCATCATCATCATGTCAAGTCCATTTCACGGATTCGAACCACCAAACCTCTGATTAGTAGCTGAACGCCTTACCAACTGAGCAACTGGGGCTCCCCACTGTGCAGCTATAGTGCGATGTTAATTCAACCACCTGACCAAAAGCACTTCAAAACAATTCGCATAGCCCCAGTTGTTAAGTTGGTAAGGCGTTCAGCTACTAATCAGAGGATTGGTGGTTCGAATCCGGGAAATGGACTTGACATAGAAAAGTAATAAAGTAGTGATCTTGGGATCGGAGGGTTGCCAGCTTCGCTACAAAAATAAAAGAAAGTCGTCCAGAATATCCAACAAATTATACTGGCGTGTATAAGGGACTGGTGCACGATAAATCTGATCGGGGTCCAAAGTCCCGACGTCTATTGAAGGCGTTGGGTGCCAGTTCAGGTGTTTCCTCGTCGTCTGACCATGGTTCTAAAATAACGAGGTGCATGTATGAATGTGTGTGTGAATGTGTATGTGTTCCCGGGTCTTTCCTTCGAGATTGACCCCGAACCGTCGCCAATAGCCCACTGTGCAGCTCTAGTGCGACGTTAATTAACAAAACAAAACCAATCAAAACAATTTGCGTAAGGTTTTCTCTTGGGATTGATTTTCGAGCATGAATGGACTGTTGTAGAGAGAATATGACGAAATAGTCTCAGAGCGGAAGGCCGATATCACGTGCCATCTCTTCAAAATTAGGAATGAAAAAATACTCGTGATTGGCTTGTGAATTGGGAAATGTGTAACTGTGAAAATTTATGAAAGAAATGATGTAGTTAGCCACGTGTCTTGGGCCACACATGTTGGCTTCACGATTATGTGAGTGAGGGTGACTGCATGACTCATCTACTACAAAGATCCATCCTCGAAGGGGAGGACTCCGTGGCCGAGTGGATTAAGGCGCCGGCTGGGAATCCAAGGGTCCCCGGTTCAAACCTTGCGATGGACTAGACTAAAGAATAGTAAAAAGTAGTGATATTGCGATCTTAGGGTTGCCAACTTAGCTACCAAAATACTAGAATGTCGTCCAGAACATCCACAAAAATTAACGGCGTGTGTACGGGACTGGTGCACGATAAATGTGATCGGGGTCCAAAGTCCCGACGTCTATTGAAGGCGTTGGGTGCCAGCTCAGGTGTTGTCCTCGTCATCTGACCATGGTTCAAAAATACGAGGCATCGTTTCCGGGCCTTTCCTTCGAGATAGGCCCCGAACCGTCGCCATCCAGCAAAAAAGTCAGCATGAAACCTTCATCAAAATTGTCAAATTGAAGGTTTTATAAAGGATATTGAAACAAAAAACTGCTGTTCTTTTGAAGTTTTTAATTTTTCTGCATAAAACCTTTAAAATATCTGCATTTTCCCTTCATGATTAAAAATTGAAGGTGTTTTGCTGGTTTTTATGAAGGTTTTTTACAGTTTTTATGAAGGACATTGAAACAAAAACCTTTAATTTTATAGATCTTCAAAAAAACTGCAGTTTTCCTGCATAAAACCATCGATTTCAAAATTTTGATGAAGGTTTTATGCTAACTTTTTTTGCTGGGCAATAGCCCACTGTGCAGCTCTAGTGCGACGTTAATTAACCAAACCAAACCAAATAAAACCAACCATCCTCGAAGGGATTGATATCGTAAAACGTCACTTCCTGTGAGAACGATTCCAACTCGGAATCATTCCAACGAGATAATGCTTATGACTTATGACTGCAGTCCTAGGCCCCCGATCTATACCGAAGTTAACAGGTATTGGCTCAAGACTGCTGCGTAGTCTTAGGGGATGTAGCCCATATCTAGATCGCAAGACGGTTTATTGGGATTGAGAGGTCACGTGATATTTCCCTGGAGATGCCGACAGAAAGTCGTAGGATTGCGAAGCGATATTAAAGGAGAGATCGGTTTCGCGCGCTTTTCTTATCGCAATCTCAACAAAAGCGGTGTCATGATTGGCCAAGTGATTTATGTAGCCAGGAAGTGCATCACTTTCTCTCAGTACACGCATGACCAATACAATGTCTCGGTTGGGAAAGATCTCGCACACCATAGGTATGGTCGGATCGTTTCCAAGCTATCGAGATCTCAAATGAAAAGCATTCGAACTCAATATTTTTAGATGTACAAAAATAAGTTTTTTTGTTGTTGAATAATTTGTATTTATGTATTCCTATTTGATATATATCTGCATATATGTATTACTATCTAATGTGACATATTCATAGAATTTCTGAAATTTTACTTTAAAATAAAATATTTTCCGGTCCTACTTTTTTATATTTGTAAAAGCAATTAGATGAAGGGGTAGTGATAAAAATCTATTTCTAATTAAAACAGAATGGTAAATACAATATTAAGCGAAATGTTGTTTTCCAAATATGTCGTCAGGCCTATGGTAGGGAGGGAGTTAAACGGTAAGGGAGTCAACCATCCGATGGGCGAGGGTACGATCCCCAGCACGTCGGACCCATTTGGTAATCAGAGACAGGGTTTCCCTTAGGGGTATGCGACAAGTGCCACTGCACAGTTCTCCGCGCTCATCAAATAAAAACACGAAAAATAATATTTTTTTTATTTTATTTTTTTTCACTTTTAACATGAAACATCTTAAAAATCAGCAACATGATATATCAGGATATAATATTATGTTAATGATTGAGCGTACAATATCCTTTCGATAGGACGGAGAGTACTGCTGGTAGGACTCATCTTTACGATCATATAAGAGATTTTTTTCCTCCAATCCTTTCAATCCTTTTAAAAAACCTTTAAAACACAAAATTATGCACATACGGTGTTTTGTATTTAATAAAGAAAGCTTCGAAGTTTTTTTAAACAATATTTAGACAAATTCAATGTGCACACCATTTGTGCATCTTTAAAAAAATAGTTTAAAAATATCATCACATATGGGGGCCCTAGCATGATCTCGTTGGAATCATTCCGCGTTGGAATTTTTCTCACGGGAAGTGACGTTTTCTGATATCAATCCCAAGAGTGAGATCTTACGCGGCTCGTGGTTGGTTGTGGGATTGGCTCTTAGGATTGAATTGTGGAATCGTTTTGCAGTGGTTTTGGTCAATTGGTTGGATTTACGTCGCATTACAGCTGAACATTGGGCTATTGGGACTGTTCTAGGTCTATCTCAACGGAAAGAGAGAGCCCCAGTTGCTCAGTTGGTAAGGCGTTCAGCTACTAATCAGAGGATTGGTGGTTCGAATCCGGGAAATGGACTTGACATAGAAAAGTAAAAAAGTAATGATCTTGCTATCGGAGGGTTGCCAGCTTCGCTACAAAAATACTAGAAAGTCGTCCAGAATATCCAACAAATTATACTGGCGTGTATACGGGACTGGTGCACGATAAATCTGATCGGGGTCCAAAGTCCCGACGTCTATTGAAGGCGTTGGGTGCCAGTTCAGGTGTTTCCTCGTCATCTGACCATGGTTCTAAAATAACGAGGTGCATGTATGAATGTGTGTGTGAATGTGTATGTGTTCCCGGGTCTTTCCTTCGAGATTGACCCCGAACCGTCGCCAATAGCCCACTGTGCAGCTCTAGTGCGACGTTAATTAACAAAACCAAACCATACCAAACCGTATTTCTGAACTATGGTCAGATGATGGATGTGCAGTGGTTTTGGTTTGGTTAATAAACGTCGCACTAGAGCTGCACATTGGGCTATTGGCGACGGTTCGGGATCTATCTCGAAAAAAGGAAAGACCCGGGAACACATACACATTCATACATGCACCTCGTTATTTTAGAGCAATGGTCAGATGACGAGGAAACGCATGAACTGGCGCCCAACGCCTTCCATAGACGTCTGGACTTTGGACTACGATCAGAGTTATCGTGCACCAGTCCCGTATACACGCCGTTAATTTTTGTGGATGTTCTGGACGACTTTTGTAGTATTTTGTAGCGAAGCTGGCAACCCTCCGATCACAATATCATTACTTTTTTATTTTTCTTTGTCAAGTCCATCGCCTAGGACCGAACCAGGAATCCTCGGATTCCCAGCTGACGCCTTTAACCGTTCGGCCACGGAGGCCTCCAAAAAATTAGGTATTTATCGTCTATACATTTAGATATTAATAAACGAAGGAATGTCTTCTGCCAGAAAGTTTTGTATGGTTACCCTAATCAATTTTTTTCAGTTTTCCTGGGTCTTTCCTTCGGTTTTGGTGGAATGGTTGGTTGTTTAAAAAAGATTGCTGCACAGTGGGCTATTGGTGACGGTTCGGAGTCTATCTCGAAGGAAAGACCAGGGAACGATGCCCTGGTATTTTTTAACCATGGTCAGATGACGAGGCCAACACCTGGCACCCGACGGCATCCATACACTAATCACTGCACGTTTGCCTTTCATCTCCAATTCCCCAAAATACCTGCTATTCAAATAAACGTCGTCCGCGTATACGTCGTTAGCTCAGAAAAATCAAAATCACCACTCGAGCCGAATGTCGATTCAAAAATGGCAGATATGCGTGAAACCAAGGCTAAACTAGATGCGCGCACGTATTTGCACGCGTGTAGCGTCAACGCGCGCGCATCTAGTTTAGCATCATCTAACTAGATGAATCTAGCGTCATCAAGCTAAAATATAAACTTTATCGCCCAATCATTTGTCGCCAAATCCCATTTGGCGAGGGCACCGGACACTAGGAATTAACCCAAATGGGTATTTGTGAAAAATTCAATAGAACGTGTATGGATGGGGTTAGATCAATGCTGTTGGATAGCGGACTAAATCCAAATTTTTGGGGTGAAGCACTTTATGCGTTTGTGTATGTAAGAAATCGCTGCGAACATAAATTGTTAAATGGTAAGACACACATAGAACTTTGGACTGGTTACAAACCGTCAGTAAAGGCGGGTTTACACTATGTAGCAAAACTGCTATATAGCTGGAGCACTGCTATATAGCAGAGCTATATAGCTCGAGTAAAAGTTTTGTAGCTCATGCAGTTGGCATGTAATGAACTCGGGAAAGTCAACCAGTTCACTTCGAAATGGCAAGCAAAGAACGTGTAGCTGCTGTTGTTGCTGCAGCAACAGTAGTTTTAGCAACTTTAAATTCGAAAAGGAAACGGAGGTTTTGGGTACGACCATATCTTCATTCAAGAAATAAGTACAGTGGTAGTGATATGTTAAAAGATTTGAACTAAGGCGATACATTAAGAAAAAAGTTCAGGACTCAAACCAGCGGCAAATTGTTCAAAAGTCCAGCGCGCTATCGTTTAAGCTACTAAGGCACATTCTAGCAAAATCATATAAATATATTTCTAAAGATGTTTTAAAGAGATTAGTATTTTTTTGTTTGGTTAATAAACGTCGCACTAGAGCTGATTAATGGGCTATTGGCGACGGTGCGATACCTATTCCAAAGAAAAGACCCGAAAACAATGCCTCATATTTTTGAACCATGGTCAGATGACGAAGACAACACCTGAGCTGGCATCCGACGCAACCTCAATATCGTTATAACATTGGACCCCGATCATATTTATCATGTACCAGTCCCATATACACGCCAGTATAGTTTGTTGGATATTCTAGACATCTTTCTAGTATTTTTGTAGCGAAGCTGGTATCCCTCCGATCGGAAGATCACTACTTTTTTTACTTTTATTTGTCAAGTCCATCGCACGGGCTCGAACTAGCAATCATCTGATTACCAGCTGAACGCCTTTATCAACTGGGCTACCGCCCGCCCCCCCCCCCCACAAAGAGATTAATAGAAGTATTATTTTACATGTAATTGACGCTTGTAAAACATTTGAGAAAACAGTTGTTATGATACAATATATAAAAAAAAATAAAGAATTTTCAGTCGTTCACAACACCAGATTCATACACATGATAACGTATTTCTATATTGGGCCCTAGGTTTAATATAAACGACATGTACAGCCGCGGAAAAAAAAAACGAACCACCGATGATTATTTCGTTAGTTTTTATAGTAGAGCTAAACTTAATATACCATTTTGTAGGAAATAAAGTCTACTATACACTGATATACAAAAAATTTGCATAGGGGACTATCTTCATATTAAAATCCGCACCAACTTTAAAATTTCCAATAGCAACACCCAATTTTGATTCAATATTTAAAATCTACGACAAAATTTATCGTTGAATATCAATTTGCAAGTCATTTGGTTAAGTAGTTTTTTAATTATGAATATCGAAAGTTTAGAACTCGTAATGTTAAATGAATTTCTTAAACTTTTAATCATATCTTTCGAAATAATAATTTTATTAAGCTGATATTTTTATCTGTGTTACTTCTAAAAAACCCAAATAAAATACACTAACTTTCATTACTTATATGTATATTTTTTAATTTTATTTAAATTAGGATATTAATATTCATAAAATTTATGAATAGCAACCATGCTATATTTTGATAGGGATGGATTCAGAAAAGCGTTTTATATGCATATCTAAAATTTCATGATTTTCCTCTTTGTAGTTTTTTGGCAATATTATAATGTGCATCAAATGATCATTTAAGGGGTCATACACAAATTTAAAATCTGCAGAACTTAACAGAAATCTACTAATTTTGAGAATTAAAAGCGCAGTGATCGCGTTGGCATAATATTCTAAATTCTTATATAGAGGCGAAGGGTATACGGGAGTGGGGGAATGAATGACCATGGAAAAAGAAGAACCACGACTAACTACGACTTTTCTACCAGCGTACTTCATTTCGAAGTCTCACTAATACTTTGTTCACTGTGGAAGTAGCCCCTCAAATAAGATCGATACATATTGTCTAATATCTCTGCATATAAATGTAGGAAATTAACCAAAATTTGTATTTAGATTATTTTGAGGGCGGGGAACATTTCTGCGCTATCAAAAGTAGGTGTTGCTATTGAAAATTTTAAAGTTGGTGCGGATTCAAGTATGAAGATAGTCCCCTATGCAAATTTTTTGTATATCAATGTATAGTAGACTTTATTCCCTACAAAATGGTATATTAAGTTTAGCTCTACTATAAAAACTAACGAATTAATCATCGGTGGTTCGTTTTTTTATTCCGCGGCTGTACATCGTAAAAACAATAAAGAACTCTATCACTTCAATAAAGATAGAGGAGCGAAAGTGCCAGATTTACCACTAAACATTGCCAATAGCCCCCTGCGCAGCTCAAATTCGAAGTAAATTTTAAAAAAATCAAAGTTGCACAAGACTGCCAATTAATTATTTTGATAAAGAGAAATAGTTTTACAAAAAAGCCAAGCAATTTGTCCGAGCATTTGAGCATTTTGAGTTAGAAATTCAATTCATAGGAGAGATGGCATTTTCCAATTTTCCCTTCCCCAGCGATACTCAAAATTCGATTTAAAATTCAAAATTATTTCAACTGCTTTCAAAGTATTTGATGCTTAATTTATATAAAATTGGTAACTTCTATACAAAAATAAGTAACTTAATAAAAAAATTTGAATAAATAATAACAAAATGATAAATAATAATAAAATAAATTTTTTAAATTGCAATGTAGTTTTTTCAGCGGCGGAAATACTTTCGAATATCGAGTAGCTTCTAGTTCAAAGTATCCATGCTCGAAGGAAACAACACTCTTTTAATTACTTCTTTTCTTGAGAGCGCATGCGCACGTCTTCGGCGGACAGCTATATAGCTCTTTATTTCTTTGATCTTTACCGACAACCGATTTTTTGTAAATTTTCAATATTCTATGCTACAAAATTTCAACGGTTTCAAGGAATCTCCATGTGCATGGCATTCTGGAATCTATGAAAATAATAATAAAATATTGCACTCGCAAATGGCTATGAGCAAAATGAAAATGTAAAAAAAAATAAAAACAACTGATTTCCAATTAAAAAAAATTTCATTGTAATTATCACAAATTAAAAATATTTTTTTAAAGAACATAAAAGTATTAGAATATATTTATATTGTACAAATCTGTTAATAAAATAGAATATTTTTCCATCATAAAAATATTGTAGTATACTATTTTTAACAGGATTTGGATTATCATCCTTCGAAAAACAATTTTCCGCAAGTTGACTTTTTAACGGTATGTGGTGCGGGCAACTAGGCTGTAGCCTATGCCTAAATCCGGTCATTCTGCCTACTGCGAATAAATGTTCTGAAATCGGTAAGTATACTAGCAAGAAGACGAGTTGCTCAGGTTTTTGTAATCCGAGCAAGTAATAGTAAATCGATCGGGTTATGGCGAGTCGCTCGGGTTAAGGCGAGTCGCACGGTATTCGGCGAATACCGCATATGTGGCGCCGGTGGCTCGTCCGTGAACCGCTGGGATGGGTGGGTGAAACGATAACTTCCGAGAATATCTCCAAACGGAAATGGTTTTCGTGATAAATTTACTGTGTGCTGTTGTTTTGTTATTTAAGTTAATATTAAAATTGACCGATTCGCATGTTTAAAAGAAAGGAGGATTGCTTTAATTTTAAAAACATAACTAAATGTTTTCTATTTTTTTGCATGTTATCATTTTGTAAAAATTGAAAGAAATCGATTTGAGTAGTAAATAATAAAGAATTACCGTTCAGGTATGAGTTGTGGAAAATAAGGGGGGGGGGGGGGGGGTTCACATTATTTCGGCTGCACTAACATTTTCGACCACGGGCTGCCACTGAGTTCTAATTGGATAACATTGTTCCGGGGAGCCCCAGTTTCTCAGTGGATTAGGCGTTTAGCTACTAATCACTGGATTGGTGGTGTGGTTCGAATCCGTGCGATGGACTTGACAAAGAAAAGTAAAAAAGTTGTGATCTTGCGATCGGAGGGTTGCCAGCTTCGCTACAAAAATACTAGAAAGTCGTCCAGAACATCCAACAAATTATACTGGCGTGTATACGGGACTGGTGCACGATAAGTCTGATCGGGGTCCAATGTCCTGACGCCTATTGAGGTTGCGTCGGGTGCCAGCTCAGGTGTTGTCCTCGTCATCTGACCATGGTTCAAAAATACGAGGCATCGTTCCCGGGTCTTTCCTTCGAGATATGCCCCGAACCGCCGCCAATAGCCCACTGTGCAGCTCTAGTGCGACGTTATTTAAACAAACCAAACCAAACATTGTTCCGGGTACCGACACCGGCTCCGGTTTTCCCGATGTGTGAAAAAGCGACCTTTTAGAGAGAAAAGAATAAAAAAATCGAAATTCACAGACTTTTAATTTAACGAAGTTCTCTAATAAATATTCTATTCAAAAGTTGATAAACAAATCCGATTGGCTTTTAAGAAATCTGAAAACTTATGAATAAATTTCATTTAAACATTCATTAATTTGTGTGACGGGCCCGCTACTAAATAAGTTCGTACCGGGCCCCGCTGAGTCCACTGAACTCTAACTGTAACTGCTGGAAGGCTCAAACCTTGTTTCCTCTATGGGCGCGTTGAAACCTTCGAGCATGAATGGCCAGTAGTAGAGAGAATATGACGTCATAATCGTGAGGCAAACATCTCAGACCAAATCGCTACAAACACTTAACTTCTTTTCAAAACTATGAATTAAAAAATACTCGCGATTGGCTGATGATTTGGGAAATGTGTAACAGTGAAAGTTTATAAATGGAATGACGTCATTAGTCATGTGTTTGTAGCGATACATGTTGACCTCACTTTGATGTCAGCGAGATGATATTCCGATGTTTGCTCTACTATGAGGGATCCATGCTCGAAGGTTGAAACCAATTGAAAGCTGCCATGCTGTGCCCCAAAAAAAATTTTAAGTGATTTAGTGGTGTTTTTAATTACCATAGCATTGTAGAAATATTAAATGTAATTAAATATTATATTTTCTTTTTATAGAATTAATTTTTATATTGCCAAACAAATAGATTTTGCTCTTGCTTTTTAATTACTTCTGCTTTGACTTGCAAATGACTTCCTATTTTAATCGCATATTGCATTTAAAATGGGTTTAAAAATAAAATTAAAAAAAACTTAGTCAAAAACAATATATGTCGGCGTATTTCAACATGAAAAATATACGAAATATTGAGGTATCAAGAAAAGTGGGGCACATCATGGCGGCCTCCATATCGACTTCAAGTCAACAAAATGTCTTGTCCGATCCAGAAGTTACAGTTAGAGATCAGTGGCTGAGGCTAAGGACGGCCCCGATCTTGTCGAATTCGTTTGAATCGTCGTCGAATTCGTTTTCCTTTCACTACCAAAAATCTTCACCGTGTATAATGAATGGTTAGTTGGTTGACTTAACGTTATATTAGAGGTGCATAGTGCGCAATTGGCGACGGTTCGGGGTCTATCTTGAACGAAAGACCCGGGAACAATACCTCGTATTTTTGGATCATGGTCAGATAACGAGAGCAACATCTGGTTAGAATTTCAACGTTGAGAGTACAGTGAACTCATAAATGCCGGGTTGGCAGTTTAATTACTTGTAGTCTGCTAGGCAAAATCACCCGAGTAAAGGAATGATACACATTAAATACATGTTGTTCAATATCCGCACCCACGTCATCCAATCATGGTTCGAAAATACGAGGAAGTGTTCCAGCGTCTCTCTTTCGAGATAGACCCCGAATCATAGCCAGAGCCCACTGTGCAACTCTAGTGCGACGTTAACAATAAACCTACCGACATTTCATGTATACGTTCATGTTGGATGTTCTGGACGACTTTCTAATATTTTCGTAGCGAAGCTGGCAACCCTCCGATCGCAAGATCACTACTGATCAAATGACCGATTAAAAAAAAAATGTATCTTTATATAGAAAGAGATTTTAGCCAATTGGATAGTAAACAAAATACTTTTTTCTGTTTAGAAAAGTTTTGGTTTGGTTTGGTTTGTTTAATTAACGTCGCACTAGAGCTGCACAGTGGGCTAGTGGCGACGGTTCGGGGCCTATCTCGAAGGAAAGATCCGGAAACGATGCCTCGTATTTTTGAACCATGGTCAGATGACGAGGACCACACCTGAGCTGGCACCCGACGCAACCTCAATAGGCGTCAGGACATTGGACCCCGGTCAGATTAATCGTGCACCAGTCCCGTATACACGCCAGTATAATTTGTTGGATGTTCTGGACGACTTTCTAGTATTTTTGTAGCGAAGCTGGCAACCCTCCGATCGCAAGATCACTACTGTTTTACTTTTCTTTGTCAAGTCCATCGCACGGATTCGAACCACCAATTCTCTGATTAGTAGCTTAGCTCTGTAGTAGTAGCTCTTAGAACGCCTTATCCACTGAGCAACTGGGGCTCATGGTTTTTGGTTTGGTTTTTGTTAATTAACGTCGCACTAGAGATGCACAGTGGGCTATTGGCGACAGTGAACTGGGGCTCATAGAAAAGTTTATTATTTACATTTATGCATTTTTTAGCACATATTTTACAAATTACAGTATTTTGTATTGCACATTTTCCGTCGCCGTCAGCGCAGCCTGCCGTAAGTCGTTCTGCACCCGTGCCGCCTGGTTGGGCCGACGCGGTCTGTACAGAGTTGCCTGGTTGACCCGCAGGACGCTTGGTGCCCAGATGGCTGGATCGCCACAACACTGCAGATCCACAATTACATTGTGAACTCGTAAAACAATTTCAGGAGTGCGCTTTCCGAAAAATATAGTCGTAAATAACATGAATTGTTCAAATGGTCAAATGACCGCTCGTGGTAGACTAGACATGCTATAAATTTTTTTCGGAAAGTAAACACTAAAGAAAGTTGTGAATATTGAAAAATGGGTTGTATGTATATTATAGGAAAAGTCAATAAGTTACAAGGCGGTACAATAACGTTGTAAACAAGAAATTCTAAACGAAATTTCAAAAACGGTCATTTGACCGTGCGTGGAGATACGAGGCATCGTTCCCGGGTCTTTCCTTCGAGATAGGCCCGGAACCGTCGCCAATAGCCTACTGTGCAGCTCTAGTGCGACGTTAATTAAACAAACCAAACCAAACCTTGACCGCGCGTGGTAGGATTAGTGTTAATTCAACCAAACGAACGCCCATAACCTATTATCGTCGACTTGGAATGAAAACCTCGTAATTTCGAACCATATATTTAGCAGCCGTAGAGAAAGCTGCTTGGCGACGAAATCCATGCCCCAAGTGTTACGATCACTTTTATTTTTTCTACATTAAGAAGTGAATTGCTTGGGTAGGCTGCTAAATTTGTGGTTTGAAGACACGAGGTATTCTTTCTAAGCCGATATTACGTAGCGGTAACCAAAAGGCCAAAGGTGTTGGTTGGTTAAAAACGTCGCACTAGAGCTTCACAGTGGGTTATTTGCAACGGTTCGGGGCCTATCTCGAAGGAAAGACCCAGGAACGATGCCCCGTATTTTTGAACTATGGTCAGATGACGAGAACAAAACCTGAGCTGGCACCCAACGCCTTCAACAGACGTCGGGACTTTGGACCCCGATCACGTTTATCGTGCACCAGTCCCGTATACACGCCGATAATTTTTGTTTGGTTTAGTTTGGTTATTTAACGTCGCACTAGAGCTGCACAGTGGGCTATTGGCGACGGTTCGGGGTCTATCTCGAAGGAAAGACCAGGGAACACACACACATTCATACATGCACCTCGTTATTTTAGAACCATGGTGTCAGATGACGAGAAAACACCTGAACTGGCACCCAACGCCAGGCACGTAGGTATAGTATTTTCATGGGAGCATATGGGGCAACCCCCCCCCCCCCCCGTCCTACCAAATAATCCGCAACTCCACTTCACCCCCATTTTTTTTAAACTTATGAATTTTTATTGAAGTACACAGGAATACATTGACAGATAAATATCGAAACAGCAATTTCATTTAATTTTTATAGAATCGTTACCAATATCAGTCGTTACCTATTTTTAAAATTAGTGAATAGCACTCCTAATTAGGAAATAAATTAGAGAACAAATATAAATTTTGAGAATCCTTGTTTAAAATAATATGTTTCGATCATCTTGGTTGAAAATATCAGGTTTTCTCTTTTGTTACTCAACCAGAAACGTTGTACGAAAATTGAATTTTTTCTAGTTTTTTAAAGTATTTTTGTGATTTTACAGTAGTTCGATTTTTTTTTCTTGACTTTCAATGGGAGGGGCTTGAACCCCCTGAACCACTCCCTTACCTACGTGCCTGCCCAACGCCTTCAATACACGCCGTTAATTTTTGTGGATGTTCTGGACGACATTCTAGTATTTTGGTAGCGAAGTTGGCAACCCTCCGATCGCAATATCACTACTTTTTTTTACTATTCTTTCGTGTAGTCCTCGCACAGATTCGAACCGTGAATTCTTTGATTCACAGCCGACGCCTTTATCCACTGGCCCAACCTGCCCCCGCCAAAGGTGTTGGACTCGGCATCCAATGGACATAAAAAATACGTGGAAGTTTTCCCGGGTCTTTCCATTTATAACAACCCCGAACCGTCGCCAATAGCTCACTATGCAGCTCTATAGCAACGTTAATTCAACCAACCACCCTTGGGCAATTAACGAAATTCGTTTTAAATAAGGCTTAGTTAGTTATAATTTTAAGAAGCACTAATATAAAACAATTGTATAACAATTACTTAAAAAGTAAAGTAAATGTGTATTAAGATAAAAACTCGTCTTATAGAACATTGCGTTAAAAATATTAAAATACAAATGCAACGTTAAAATACGCAATAAAAGTCCGTATAATTCGGACATGTTTCGGGAGATACATCACCCTTCATCAGCGGAAAATATAAAACAAAAAATGCGGACCCTATACAACAAAAAATGGCTGCTTTTTACACTTTTGTTAATCGTGCTCTTAACATCTGTTCTACACCCGATTCACTCCAGGCTGAACTTGATTATTTGAGAGCCCTCGCCGTGGATCGAAGTTTCTCACCCAACGTCGTCGATAAGGCCCTACATAAACTTAAAAATTCACTTAAAAATTCTAGTCTCTCTGAGCGCTGTAATGCTTTGGTTGTTTCACCATATTATCCCCAGATCAGCCATCAAATTTCTAAAATTCTCGGTAGGTTCAACATACGTTCCATTTTTTCACCTATCAATAAGATCACCTTCACACAACTTAAAGACCCTATTGACGATCTTAATAACTGGGGCATATACAGTGTTGCATGTCAATGTGGCATGTTATATATTGGTCAAACAAAGAGAGCATTAAGATTTCGTATCAAGGAGCACCAAGCACATACTGTTAAACAAGAAATAAAGAAGTCCTCCATTGCCAAGCACTCTTGGGAACATGGTCATATATTTAATTTTTCTAACTCGCATTTAATTTGCAAACCTAAATCTCCAGTTGAACTTGACTTCTTGGAGGCGTTTCATATTTTTAGCAATATAGATTGTCAATGAAACGTTTGCGGTCCCATTATTTCTCGCTTGTTGGCACACAGTTAACTCCAACCGATTGAAATAGTTTTTTAGTTTTTTGGCAACACTTTAAATTTCTGGGTTTATTTATATTTTATTACACACATACTTTACATTTTCCGCTGATGAAGGGTGATGTATCTCCCGAAACATATCCGGATTTTACTGCGTATTTTAACGTTGCATTTGTATTTTAATAAATGTGTATTGTCCGAACAGTATTTTGCCGCGCGGAATCCCATGCAGTTAATTTTTCTCCTAATAGAGATGCCGAACTTGCATATAATTGCCGTTTTACGGAAAGAGAGTTAACACACTGCCTTCAGAAGCCCCGGTTTGGTTTGGTTAAATAACGTCGCACTAGAGCTGCATAGTGGGCTATTGGCGACGGTTGGGGGCCTATCTCGAAGGAAAGACCCGGGAACGATGACTCGTATTTTTTAACCATGGTCAGATGACGAGTACAACACCTGAGCTGGCACCCAACGCCTTCAATACACGTCGGGACTTTGGACCCCGATCAGATTTATCGTGTACCAGTCCCGTATACACGTCGTTAATTTTTTGTGGATGTTCTGGACGACATTCTAGTATTTTGATAGTGAAGTTGGCAACCCTCCTATCGCAATATCACTACTTTTTACTATTCTTTAGTCTAGTCCGCGCAAAGATTCGAACCGGGGCAGGCCTGTAGCCAGACAATATATTCAGGGGGAGCAGACACTATTCCAGGTAGGGCAAGGGGAAAGGGACAAGGTGGGGGGGGGGGGGAGCAGTCTGTAAAATAATAATTATTTTCATTTTATAAAAGTGATGATATATTGACGGATGATGTTTATCCCTAGGTGCAATGAAGCCTCTAAAGCTTTTTTACTTAATTTTCTGAAAATAAAATTTTATAAATAACCTAGCATATTTAACAAGGTATATTCTTGAATTTAACGCTTAAAAATTATTCAACTTTCATATTAAAGTCAAACAAATTAAATATTTATTCTATCTATATTTAGGTGAGCTGACTGCTAAGTGATGTAAGACACAAAAATCAAAACATTAACTTACGTAATTTTCGTTGCTCGATAAGCTCTATCATTTGGTTGTGTGGGTCCTAATTCAATAGGTTGCTCAAAAATGAATTGATTGTCATTCCACTTAATATTACAGCCAAAGCGAGTTGTAAACTTTCAACGCTCATATTTCAGAACACTGTTTTTTGACTTATTAAACTTGACAGCCTATTCTGCCATATTATAGTTTAGCGAAGATGAAACACATAGTAACATTACATGACTTGTACCATTTTCGTCGCTACACACATCCGCTTCCTTGTCCAATCTTGGTCTTTTATTCAAAATACAAGCGTATATCCATAAAGTTGAAGGCTTTTTAATATCCGCGCTCTTAAAATCAATCGTGTTATCGTAAACAAACTATTTACCTAAAACGCCAACAAGCTATCTGCAGAAAGCAAACATTTGAGTAACTACTTTTAATCGTTTTATCTTTAAAAGTCCCGACAGTTTTGTTGCAATCCATACAAGCCTGACCAATAGAGAAAAAGAACAAATGCAGCAGGGGTTGGATGGACTTGGAGTTTCACATGATTACTCAATTTAGAATTTCCTGTTTCACTGTGAAAAATCTATGTCCCTAATGAATGAGTTCGAGTTCTTCTTTGCTACAGGGGTTGTGTGCGTTAGAAAAATTAACTTTCATTCTGCTGTTTTCCGAAGGAACGACGCCTTTTCCCCCCTACATGAATGCTTCCTCACCGTAGGGCAAGGGGACGGCTACCCATACCCTACCAGGTCCTGCTACCAGACAGACTGCCCCCCCCCCCCCCCCCAAAAAAAAAAAGAAGTTTTCAAAGGGATTGGTGGGCGAGACCATTGCCGCCAGACACGTAAGGCGAGAATTGACGACAACTACCACATGTTGATAATTACTTGTCTTGCAAGGTTCAATTGCTACAATGGTTTATGCTGGAAGTAAAATGAGTGGAGTGGAAGAGAGAGGGGGGAATGGTGCAGTGGAAAGTGTGTGCTTTTGTCCCCCTATGGAAGCTCTGAAAAATAATTTTGTTTTCTTCGCGTGAAATTCTAGAAAATTGAATTCTTTGACCGTTTTGGTGTGGGGCAATTTTTTTTCTAGGACGGGGAATTTATTTAATAAGACGGGCAACGCCCCCCCCCCCCTGGCCCCCGCCGCCTAGCTACAGGCCTGAACCGGGGACCCTTTGGATTCCCAGCTGACGCCTTAATCCATTCGGCCACGGAGGCCTCCAGAAGACCCGGATGGCAGCACCTGTTCCTGGTGGATTGATGCCATTGTCCATTATACGGCATTTTTAAGTTAAAGTTTAATTTTATAAGGTTTCTTAAAATTCGATAAAATAAAATTTTTGGATTTAATAGTCATATTTAAAATAGCCAAATACAAGAATAGAAGGTCATGAGGGATTTTAAACAAAGCCAATAACGTTAAGTATTTTGCATGAATTTCGGCGAGAAAAAAAATTTCATATCTTTGTGTTTTCCTCGTCTCTTTTGTAGGGGTATATATATATACCTCGTATTTTTTACAATACCTCGTATTTTTGACCATGGTAAGATAACGAGAACAACACCTGGCGGCTTTAAATTGGTAAATTTCTTGTTTCTTTTAGATATTTGAATTAAAATGACCTTTACAATTTAAATTTAATTTATGGAAATTAATATTTATTGGTAATAAGTAAATAATGTTCTCTGAATTAAATTATGTGTATTAAATTATTAATTATTATTAAATGCGAGTGCCATTTGAAAATAGTCCGTGGTCTTATATTTTAGTCAGTCACTATAAAAGTTTACAAGATCATTAAATGCAAAATATAATTAAAGTACTTTAATTAATATTATAAAATACTGGCCAAAATTATACTTTATGTATTTAACTTTCGATAATTTGATTTTCCGATAAATACAATACTTTCAATACAGATATACTTTTTACTTTAAAATATATTTGATAAAATTTTCTAAATATTCTTAATCCGTTATTATAATACCACAAAGACTTCTAGAGTTTAAATGCAAAATATAAATTGACATCATCATGAAAATATCTTTCCTGAAATAAAACAATTAACATGGGAAGGACACAATTCAAAATTCAAGTTTACGCGAGGGGAGAGAGGGGGGGTGGCGTCCGGCCAATAGGGGGGGGGGTGACCTTGACCTGAAGAGAGTAGAGGGTAAACTGTGTCAAAGCCCCCCCCCCCCCCTTTGCTACGCCCCTGGGGAGAGAAGTGTTGAGAAAAATTTTGGGGGGAATTTGCGCCATTGGATTTGGGGGGGGGGGGAGAGGATGGGCACCCCTGGATAAGTGGATGAAGGGACTAAGTAATATTTGCGTTTGCAATGCCAATTTTGTTGTGAATAAAAAGTTAAATAAATGTGTATTGTCCTAACAATATTTGGCTGTACTTGCTGTAATTAAGCAGTACATAGCAGTATAAGAGAACTGCTATGTTATACTTATATTCATAGTTATTGTAGATAAAAATTCTATACTTCTTGAAAACTGACTTTTGTAACATTACCTTTTCATCCACATGCCCCTTGAATTCTTTTCTCTTCAACTACTTTGAAATATGTTGAATATACTTTTTTTGGAACTGACTAAAAATAAAAGCGTGGGCGCTCACATATGCTGTTTAAAAACTTAAGGTCTTTTTTTATCATCTTGAAATCTTAAATATTAAATAATTCTGTACGGATAGGTGTTTTTGGCTTGAGTATTATAAGTTTTCTAATCTAAATTGTAAGCGTCCCACGCTTTCCTTTTTAGTCAGTTCCAACAAAAGTATATTCAACATATTTCAAAGTAGTCGAAGAGAAAAGAATTCAAGGGACAAGTGGATGAAAAGGTAATGTTACAAAAGTCAGTTTTCAAGAAGTATAGAATTTTTATCTGCAATATCTATGAATATAAGTATAACATAGTAGTTCTCTTATACTGCTGTGTACTGCTTAATTACAGCAAGTATAGCCAAATATTGTTAGGTTAACCAATGTAATAAATAGTATTCAATATATTGGCAGAACTTGCAAAGCCATAGGACTTTATGACCTTTTGTCTTAGAACGTGAGTTTTTAGAAACTGTACTGACTTGATTAACTGAACTGATTAACTTTAACTGAACTGATTAACTTTAACTGAACTGGTTAACTTTAACTGAACTGATTAACTTTAACTGAACTGATTAAAATAGAAACAATTCTAAACAGTTTTTGAAATTGAATGTCAGTACTGAAAAGTATAATGGCATTAATAAGGTAAATTTATGACAAGTTATGTTTTCTTGTGTCAGTTAAAATAACTTCAATTTTCTAAATTAGTCTTAAGTAGATTGATGGAACACTTATGAATAAACTATATGAGCGGATGAAAATAATTTAGAAATGACCTTATTTCAATTTAACTAGTGTGCTTATATTTCTTCAATTTGAAAATTATTTTAATTGTAAAACTTTATTATGCTATAACATTTGATTGGAAAAGTTCCAGATGTGCAAGCAATCATTGTGATCTCAATAGATATAAATTGAACAATACATGTTAAAAAATTAAACATTCTTTTTAATATTTCCATTACGTACTTTGCTCACATGTGCGCCAGTTATGTTTACAACTACACTTGCATTGGAGCTAAATAGAACAACTTTTATCATTCTTAAAATTATCATTAGAAATCCTTGATAAATAAATCTAAAAAAAAATCCCCAAAATGTAAATATACAAATAAATTTTTATTTCATTATTTAACAAAAACATTAAGAAACAGTAAAGAATTAAAATTCGTTAGCAAGTTTCTCATCCCCCCCTTGCATTTATTCATAATTTAAAATGATTTGTAAGTATTAAAAAATTAATTCTAAGTTATTCAGCTTTAATTATTAGACACAGTTGTAAAGTTAAGTACAATTTTGTTTTTAGATAGTTAGCAATGAAATATGGTTGCTATTCATAATTTTTATGAATATTAACATATTAATTTAAATGAAATTAAAAAATATGTAGAAATGTAATGAAAGTATATTTTGTTTCGGTCGTATAGAAGTAGCATATATACAAAATATGCTTAAAAAATTGGTATTTTGAACGTTACTATTAAAAGTTTAGGAAACTCAATTAAAATTAAGAGCTTTAACCCATTAAAGACGACTTTAAAATAATGAAAAAAAAATTATGCTATAACTTGTCTATTTAGATCAATTAAAATATAAATTGAATTTTTCAGATTTTTTCGAAAATTATTTTTATGATTTTTTTAACTGGCAAGATTTCTGACCAATCGTCTGTAGCGTGCACATAAATCTAAAAGTATTATAAATTCTACACAAGTATAGAAATACTCAAAAAATTCTTAAAGAATAATGACAATTTTATATAACATATTAAATCAAACTAACTTTGAACAGTTGAAGGTGGTTCCACCTTCAGGCCCATCGCTCCTCCCAAAATAACCAAAATAATATGAAGACCCTGAAAGTTGGGAATTTCAACTCCTAAAAACCCTGAGTTGGGAAATTTTAACACTGAAAAAAATTATTATTAACGTATGAAAGTTAGGGAAGATTAGAAATCGTCCAACTTGTAAGATTACGTTTAAATTAGATCTCAAAACGGACAGTGCATTGGAATATTTTTGCATCAACCAAACTGTTGGTCTGACTTGTACGGATGCATTTTTCGCTACATACTTTGTAATGGGGATTTTACGCTTTTGTGACACAAATACACGGCAGTTAGTTTGTACACAGTAGTAAATTCAGGAATTTTACTCCTAACTAATTTCTCATTTTTGTTCCAGCTTCGGTCTTTTTTCTTTGATTTTTTAGGTCTTCTACTTTCAGATTTTGTTCGCTTTGGTCCCTTTGGGGGAAATATATGTGCTTGATAAACGAAGGGTCACCTGCATTGCTTGCACTAAGATTTTGTTTGAAAAAAAATTACCTAAAATATTTTATTTTTAATTCATAATTAAATTTTTACCGTGTTTAAGCTTTCAATTTAAAATAAATAATCAAATCGGTATCGGAACCTTTAAAATAATAAGTAACTACATATAGTGCCGAACTTCACACATTCGGCGGTTTGCAAGAAAACTTGCCAGTCAAAAATACGTCTACTTAACAGTTATAAAATTATTTTTTATTTAGTTTTTTAGTGTATTAATATGAACAATGGATTCCTGTCATTGCAATAAAGCACAAAAAATAGATCAAAAACAGTAATAAAAGTATTTTTTAAACATATTTTGTGATGATGGACGAGGCATCATTCGCGCTCGAAAGAAATTCTAACTTTGAATACACAAGCAGTGCCACATTTTGATTGGTTGATTATTAGAAAGAAAAAAACACTAATTGGAACAATTCCCACCATCTATTGGCAAAGAAAAAAAAATGTCGAATGGCAAGTTTTCTTGCCAACCGGCGTTAATGGGTTAAGTTTTCCATACTCATAATTAAAAAACTACTTGACAAAATGACTTGCAAATTGAAATCTAACGATAAATTTTGACATAAATTCTAAATATTATGTCAAAATTGGGTGTTGCTTTTGAAAATTTTAAAGTTCGTGCATAATTTAATATAAAGACTGCCCCATATGCAAAATTTGTTTAGCATAAAAATCTATAGAAGACTTTATTCCCTACAAAATGGTAACTTAAGCTATGATAAATAGTGTCCGATAGACGCGGGCTGTTTTCCCCACTGTACCCAAGTCAAATAAGAAATGGACGCTCTCGTGCACGCTTTCGATTCGCATATTCGTTAATAATTTAAATTTATTACTAATTAAACTTTTAAAAATTTATTAAATTTTTCTACATAACTTTTATTAATCTAAATTTATTACTAATTAAAGTTTGCAAAATTTATTACATTTTTATACAGTGCTTATGTCTTTAACGTCCATGGATGTTCTATCCAATAAATTATAAAATTTGTTTTTAAAAAAAAAAAAATTTAAATAAAAAAAAATGACCATTTGTTTAGAAAAACTAGTAATTGAAAGAATGTAAATTTTTTTATTTTGCTCGGATTTCAGAAGATTATATGTTAATTATGTTTGTGAAAATGTTTTTTTGTGTGTGCGTTAAAGATATTGTAACTGAACTATATTAAAGTACGTAAACGTTTCTGTTTTTTTAAAACGTGGAAACAAATTAATAAACATCAACGCTTTGACAAAAAAAATAGCTATTGAGATCTGTCTATTAATTATCAAGCTGTTATTTTTTTATTTTAATCCTGATTTTAGCAAAATATGTTTTAAAATGTTTGTGTTTTTAAAGTTGATTTTTAAGTCTTTTTTGTCTTTAATTGATAAAATTCTGTAGTTCCTGGAGATAAAGAGCAGAGCCGGCCCCTTAGACGGTGCGAGAGGTTCAGGCGGAATGGTGTGCCGTCTTTGAGACGCCAAAGTACACTCACTGCCAAAAGTTAAGCATGCAGCGGTAACCTGCTGAAAAATCGACAAGTACTGTTTGATTGACACGAAATGCGGCATGAAAGTAGCAAATATGTTTATACATGAAACAAAACAAAGAATTACATACAAAACTTAAAACAATATTGAATTGAATTTTCGTAAGTTATAAGATGACGTCATATCGGAATCATTAACAAAATGATGTTTAAAGACAAAACAAACAAAACCAACATTAATAGGGTATGTGAGCACCCCTCATCTGAATACAAAGTTAAAGTGTGTGACCATGCTTTCTATGAGGTGATCAACCACCGCAGAGTCAAGTAATCGCCATTCCTCCAGTATAGTAGTTTGCAGCTCTGTGAGAGTGGCTGGGGTTGAAAAACATGTACACACAGCACGGCCGAGGGCATCCCAAAGATTTTCAATTTGATTAAGGTCGGGCAAATACACCGGCCACTCCATACACGCAACCCCTCGCTCCCCATGTAGTCGTTAAGGCTCTTCGACACCGTCCATCTTGGATTCGACCTCTAATGTTAAGTCTATGGGGAAAAGTTTGTTTTCATATAAAGATAAGTAGAAAAGTTATTCGAATATTTTGATGCAGTTTTTTTTATTAGATAAAGCTTAGCTTAACATTCGTTTCCTTGCAATTACTTTTTTCGAAAATTGTTCTCAAAATTTTTTAATGAGAATTTTAACTTTAATGGAACGTTTTAAAAGGATTAAAGAGAGATAATTAAAATTCATCTGTAAGAAAACCAAGTTTAAACATTTCTCTATTCATAGCATGTCATAAATTTGAAATCGGAGAATTTAAAGTATTGAATTTTTCTATATGTAAAAGCTATGTATTGAAAATATCCGATAATACACACCTCCCGTTAGCCCCGCCTTTTTCGACTTCAGCAGTATGTCAAAGGTCACCATCACACCCGTATTAGTGTGGTGGCAGTTGTAATATACTTTAGAAATTGAGCCGAAATTGTTTTTTCATTCGATATGGGTCAAGTGTAACCCAAATATTAAATTTTTACTTGTTGTCAATTTTACATTACATTTTTTCAATGTACAGGGGGCCTCTAAAGTTATACTAAACTAACAAAGCAACGCATTGTAGGACATTGTGTCAAAGTCAGGGTTCTTTCACACAAAAGGTTGTAAACGACTCGATCGCCCCGCATACACTTAGAAGGCAAGAACGTTGTATACAAAAACGCCTATACTAATTAGGCAGGAGTAGACTCGTCTACATTTAGTACAACCAGAATGTTATTTGTACATACGAGTTCCATATATCTCCTCCAAATTTCAATCCTTATGGCTCTATAACAAACAAACAAAAGGTTAGGGTTCTTTAACACAAAAGGTTGTAAACGGCACGATCGCCCGTCATACACTTAGAAGGCAAGAACATTTTATACAAAAACATCCATACTAATTAGGCAGGAGCGCGCACTGATTTATAGACTACTTGTTGGGGCAGACTCGTCCAGATTTAGTACCACCAGAATGCTATTTGTACATATGAGTTTCATATATACATCCTCTCGTTAAACTACCATCAGGCAACATTCCAGAAATCTCATAAGTATGTGTTTTTGGTTGATGCTATGTGCATTGTACAATAATTACAGAGTTCTACCGACATAAACTATGAATTTCCGTTGGAAATAAAATATATTAAGAAAATTAATATCATGGTTACTGCTTATGATGTGGTGCGAATTAAATTTGACTAACGTATTGAATGGATCCACGAAAGGAAGAAAATCATTTACATTTCACTATCATGAGATAGATAGTACAAAAATATTGAGTGTGAAGAATTTTCTAATACGTGTAGTCCAAGTCAAAATTAATGAAGTACATATCTGAAAAATTAATGGCAAATTTCAAGAGAAGCCAGAAGGCTATTGTTGTGTATTACAATGCTAAAATAGTTAGTAATATCAGGGCCGCATTTAGTAAGAAAAGAATGTAATGAACCCCTTTTAGTCTTCCACATAAATTTATGAATAGGTTTAAATAAGAATTAGGAAAATGTGTCAGGTTTTTGAAAAGGCAATCTGGGCTACAAATGTAGTTGCCGGGCAACAAATGTTAAATGCGGCTATAATGTTTGTATACGTGAAAGTCTGCGTTATTTTGTTCTGTTTATTTAAATTTAAATTATATCATACTAGTCTAAATTACCGTTAATCGATCAATTTGTCCTCGAGTTAGTTTCGGAATGGATTTCTCAAAAAGCGTACAATTGTGTTTTTGTTCTGATAACTCATGTTATTGATTTTCAAGACGTTTCACGTAAAAAGACAAATTCTGTTTTATCCTTTTTTTTTTCTTTGACTGTAAGTTGATTTCTTTGACGGCTGTGCTCTGTACGATGGATAGCTGCTCTGATTAATATAAACCTAGAAGATATTTTTACTATTCCACCTATGAAACAAGGTTAGCACACTTTAGAGGAGGCTGAATAATAAATCATACTCCATGCCATGGAGGATGTTACAAAATAGGTATACCCTAAATACGTATATGTATGTGTATTGTAGGTTTCTATAAATGTATTCCCCAGTTAAACAATTATTCATATGAAGGAATAGAAGCTTTCGATTAGGGAAACTTATTTTCGTATTGAAGGAAAACATGCTGCTGTTCTAATTGGGGTGGATCTTATTCATGATTATATATATGGATTGCAACAACACAGCATGATTTTAAAGACATCTAATATTCCATGCACAGTTATCCCCAAAGTAAATGCATTTTTTGGGTCGACATCAATGGACAATTTATTGATTTCAGAACAATACACTTTACAAACTAGCACTGGAAGCTCTTTTGGACCTGTGAAAATGCCAATGTTGGAGAATGCAAAATCAGAGTTCGCAGCTGCAGAAAATATAATCTGCATTGTATTGATCTGTGACACTGCTTTGAGAATTGTTCTAATCTAGTTAATATTAGTGGTGATTGTATTAATGCTGGTTTAAGATGTTAAGTATTGTATGATATTTGAGGAGATTGTAAATGCTAATTTGAAATTTATTATTAGCAATATTTTTGTCGAAATGTGTCGAATTTATTAATATAAAATTTTATTTAAAAGGTTTGCATTATTTTTATATTTTTGTTTTTCGAATATTATTCCAATACTGTTAGACAAACACTGTAGTTATACAGTGAAATATTAAATAAAAAAATTAAGGGATGGAATTGCAACCATTGAAAACCTGAACTATAGTATTTTAACTTAAATAATAAAGAATTTTAACTCGTCATTTGACTACGGACACCGTGATGCTAGGTTGTCTGTTTGATGAGCTCCGAGCTAATTTCTGCTAAACGTAAATATTGCTAAATTTAAATCTTTTCAAACGCATCCATAATCTCCTTGATGGCTGCTATTAACTGATCCAAAATTTATTTAATTATTTCAACTTTTCATGCTTTTTTGACTAGATTGATTTTCTAGCGAAAGTTAGTGATTGAACCGAATTTCTCGATTGACTGACTTTACAACATCTTCTTGGGGCAATATTTATATTTTGTTAGCAGTGGCTAAAATGCGATCCAATGTTTTCGTACGCCACTGCTGGGCGATATATATTGCTCCACTAAAATTCGTCATACACGACCACGTGTAAAGTTTACTTATATTGCGTGTTAGGAAATTTGATTGATTGTTTGATTGAGTGTAGTCTTATTGACTGATAGTAGGAGTATTAAGGTTAGGATTTTTAGTTAGGATTTCATCTTAGTTGACTATTGAGCTGCCTTCGTGCAACTCTTAGCGACTTCTGTTTTTATTCTCTATCAGGTAATTCTCCGGTGTCGGTTTGGCTCTAAAGCGTGTTCTGCATTGCTTAGGCTAAACTGGCATCGGTGGAGTGATACCTTCGGGTGCTCTCTGCCTTTCTCTCTTACCTGATTCGTTTCCATCACCTTGTACTTTTTTATTATTAATTTTATAAACTGTCTAACAGTATACTAGCACATACCCATCATGGATAGCAATGTTGCTACCGATATGATGGAAATCAGCCCATTCGTGCTCAGTGACGAAAAGTGCTGTCGCATCAGAGCCAAAAAAATGACCATTCACAACCTAAAAGCCAATTTGGATCGAACGATCAAGGAAATAACTGATAACCACGAGAACTTAAATGACCGGGTTGCAAAACTCACTGTTGATGAACTTAATGATGATATCCTACAACAGATGGCCTTGCTTGATGCAATGGGTCCATGCACTGTGCCCGAATGTGCGGACTATGTCCCGCCCGTCATAAGAGCACCTATTGCTTGCCTGAAAGGCGCTAAACGCAGTAGAGAGGCTACTGATACTAGCCCCACAAAATACTCTAATGATAATGGAGGTTTCCAAAACCCTTCCAAGCGGCTAAGTGCTGACGCTAACTTCGTACTCAATGCTAGAAGCTCGGATGATCAGCCGTCTACGAGCACTAGCAACACATTCGATGTCCTTGACACTGATGTTATGGATAGTGGCCCTCTTGTCTCAGAGGCCAACTCTAAGATTGAAACTCATAAGATTCATCCAATTATGGTAAAAATAGATGTCAATCAGACAGCTCTACGGAAGGCCATCCTAACAGTTGCTCCGAATGTTAAATTCCAAACATCAAGGGATAACATTAAAATCCTATGCAATGACTCTGATGAGCACAGGGGGATCACTAACTATCTTTTCAACAATGAGATTAACTACTTCGTGATCACACCCATTAACAGTAGACCCTACAAGGTAGTCATAAAGGGATTGAACACGGAAACTGATATTGAGGAACTAAAACAAGAGCTTAAAGAACTTGATATTTCATTTGACAATGTTGTTCAGCTCAAAAAGACCCGTGATAGGTCCCCACTTCCGCTATTTATGATGGAACTCCCATCGGGCACTAACATGTCCCATATATATGATATAAAAACGTTGTTATATCTGACGGTGGAAATAGTTAAGTACATCCGTCACAAACAAATGAATCAATGTTACAATTGCCAGGGCTTTGGTCACCACAGTAAGGTCTGTGGGGCCAAGCCGAAATGTTGCAAATGTGGGCTAGATCACCCCACCAGTACATGCTCCAAAAGGAAAGGAGATGTCTCTTTACCGAATTGTGTCAATTGTGGTAAAAACCACGTTGCTTCCTACAGGGGATGTGAGAAATTTCCACAACCTGATTCCAAAATAACTACTCGGTCTAACGTAAGTAGACCCAGAGGCGAGTACTCAAACACAAATTGCCTACGCAGATAGGGCACTAGCTATGCTAATGCTGCTGTTCCTTCTAATAGAAATTCATTACCTGAGGATAATTCTATCTCCATCCCTCAGGTTCTGAGTGAGAATGTAACTAGCTCTGACACACACAATTAAATCTTAAATGCTATCACGGCGCTCTCTGAAAAACAGACTCAAGATTCTGAAAAACTCATTAAGGTCCTTGCCGATAAAAATGAGACTATGATGATGACGTTCACACAAACCATGACTAGCTTCACAGCATCCATGGAGGCAATAATGGCTAATCAAAACCGACTTATGGAGCAACTCATGCTAAATTCAATAGCTAGCAAATCACCCAATTATGAGTAATAAACTCCACCAGCTCAAAATATGTTACTGGAACTGTAACGGCTTGTCTAACAAAATAGGCGAACTTCGTCATTTCACCTCAGCTTATGCACCAGATATCATTCTCGTGCAAGAAACCAAGCTCAGACCGCACAACAAAGTGTACATCCCCAACTATATCTGCCACAGGGATGACAAAGTTGAAACAGGTCCTGGCATCCAATATCCTAAGCATGGCACAGCCATCTTTGTCAAAAACTCAATACCTCACTATAAAGTGCACATAGAAATGTATAAGACCTAGAAGGAAGAAGCGTATTTAAGCCGATGAAGCCTGCATGGGCGGGAAAATGGGTTGAGTTAGGCACATGGCTGCCAGATGGGCGACTTTTATCGCTTGCTTTTGATGCTGTTTCAATTATATTTTGACTACAGTTGGCGAGCTATTTTACGTGATAATTGGATTATAGTATACGAGTTTAGAAATTAGATACGAATTTTTTAAAGAGAAATTTAATAAATCATTAATCACATAAAATTTCCTTTTATTCTGTTTTTGAAAAGTTACTAAAATGTTTAATTACGTTTTAAAATCAATTATATTATAATTTTTAATTAAGAGTTCCAGAAGAAATTTGTTTTATTCCGGTTACATTGCAATAGGGATTACTTTTTGTATTGTATTACAAAAGTATATTTATTGATTATAACTATAAGACCGACTTATAAGGCCGAAGTTATCGTAATTATTTGTAAATTCGCTTATTAATAATTATTTAATTAATTATTCTTACTTTAATTAATAAATGAATCTAATTAATAAAATATAGTTTAATTAACACAGTTTAATCTAATTAATAGTATTATCTAATAAATAAAGTATAATCTAATTAGTATTATAATTAATAAAGTGTAGTCTAATTAATAAAGTATATAATATAATTAATAGTTTAATTATAAAGTAATATAATTAATACTTTAATTAATAAAGTATATAATATAATTAATAGTTTAATTAATAAAGTATATAATATAATTAATAGTTTAATTATAAAGTAATATAATTAATACTTTAATTAATAAAGTATATAACATAATTAATAGTTTAATTAATAAAGTATATAATCTAATTAATAGTTTAATTAATAAAGTATAATCTAATTAATAAAGTATAATCTAATTAATAGTTTAATTAATAAAGCACAGTTAGTCTAATTATTAAAGAGTATTATTACATAATAATTTTTGTATATATTTTCTTCAAATTAAATTTAATCACACTATTTTAAAAATTGTTAGTTTATTATTTGCTGCTTGTGTAATAAATCATAATTAAAACTCGGTCCCATATTGCTAAGTGGTACTATACATGCTAACTAGTACCAATTAAAATATAGTTTTTAAAATTTTATTACAATTAAAAAAATATTTATGTTGTTAATTATTAATTATTTTAATGTTAATTAATTTTTTATTAATTAATATTAAATTCCTTCAATTAATTATGGCAATATTTTAGGCATTGAACCATAAAATAACTAAAATTACCGTTAAAAGTTAATAAATATAGCTAATCATGTGGACGTATAAAACTTCTAAAAAATAATATTTCCCCATAAAAGCAACACAAACAACATTTTTTCTCGCTATCTACAATATTTCCGTGATTTTTTGCAATAATCAGCGTTATCAAAAGAGTTGTACTTAGAGCGCAATAAATTTTTAAATAAAGCGATTTTAGCATGGAAACTCCTATCTCCCTTCCCTTTTTTGAGTTGAGTTGGCGAAAGCCGCCATACCTTCATTTCCCCTATTGGCGAAACCGGCTTGCAGCCTTCCAGCAACCCTATTAGAGTTCAGTGAAAGTGCCTACTCCAAGTATGATCTTTACGGAAGCAACTATCATAACTCTGACTCCATCCAATATTGCACCAGTAACTGTTGCTTCCATCTATATTAAAAACAACCCGCTCAGTACACTGCAAAATGACCTGGACTTGTTGGATAATCTCAATAACTCCCTGATTCTTTGCGGAGATTACAACGCAAAGCATAGGGACTGGAACAACACGGAAAATCAGGCGGGCAAATATCTAGTGGACTTCGCAGTCCAGAAATGTCTCGATATCTGGGCACCCCCCAATCCCACTCGCTTTGGTCGCTACTCATCGTCCACTATAGACCTAGCCCTCACAAGGGACTTCCCTTTCCAATGCAAGCTGGAGTCGGTGGCTGAGCTCAGCTCGGACCACAACCCAGTCATATGTGAATTCTGGGTGACACTCCACGTTCCTCCTAGCAATACTGCTTTCAATACCAACTGGGATAAGTTCCAATCCAACCTCGATCTTGTAATCACTGATCCCTATCAAACCATTGAAACCACTGCCGAACTCGACAGCAAGGTTGACCTGATTACCGAGGTCATTATGGAGGCGCATAAAGGTGCCACCAACACCCAAACTGTCAAAAACAACATCTATACCCCGCTGATAATAAAAAAACTTATCATGGAAAAAAATGAAATACGAAGGAACTGGCAGCGGTTCAGAGACCCCGATGACAAAAAAAGCCCTGAATTACATTCAGAAACAAATTAGGAAGCACTTTCAAAAGCTGTCCAAAAAAGACTGGAATGAGTTTCTCCTATCTCTTGATCCCCTGGACTACTCGTTGTATAAAATCACTAAGAAATTCAAGGGCGAGAAGCTTACCATCCCAGCGCTTAAGCTAAATAATCAAGCTGCTTTCACCGACAATGCGAAAGCGGAATTCCTGGCTGATACGTATGAAAAACAATTCCAGGAAAACCCCACCAGTGATCTCGAATTCAATAACATGGTATCCGACTCTGTCTCCAATGCGCTTGTCAGCCTTCCTGTCAATGGCATTACCCCGGTCAATGAAGGGGAAATACTTGATTATATCAAGAAAATCAAAGTCAAAAAAGCGCCAGGGAGGGACGGCATAACCCACAAAATGGCAAAAAATCTCCCTTCCCCTGTAATACTCATAATAGCCATCTTACTCAATGCAATGTTTAAACTGAAGCACTACCCGACTGCATGGAAAACGGCAGTGATTATACCGATACGAAAACCTGGCAAGGAAGCATCTCATCCGATCTCTTACAGGCCCATATCTTTACTACCCCTCCTCAGTAAAGTCGCCGAAATCACCATCGGAAATAGATTACTCCAATTCCTCGAGACTAATCACTCGCTTATTTCTCAGCAGTTTGGTTTCACCAAAAAGTTATCCACTACCCACCAGCTGCTGAGAGTGACTGAACTAATCTCAGAGGGTTTCTCAAAAAAAATTAGTACGGGAGCCCTCTTCTTAGACGTGGCAAAGGCCTTCGATAGGGTATGGATCGAGGGCCTGATCTATAAACTGATCGATCTCAAAATTCCTAGCTACCTTGTTCCACTTCTCTTCTCATATCTCACTCAGCGATCGTTCGTAGTGAGAGTGGGGAAGGTTCTATCTACTAAAAGAGATATCAAGGCAGGAACTCCTCAGGGGTCCATTCTGGGGCCCACATTATTTAACATATATATCAATGACATGCCACAACACCCCAGAACCATGACAGCGTTGTACGCCGATGACACGGCCATCCTTGCTAGACATAGCTCCACTTTTTTCATACGCAAACTGCTCCAAAAGCATATTAAGGAACTTGAGAACTGGCTATTGCTGTGGAAAATCAAAATAAATGTAGAAAAAAGTGCGGCAGTGCTTTTCACTGGGGAATTAAAAAAGCCTGCACCACTTATCATGTTTGGCACGGCCATTGACTGGCAAAACCAGGCTAGATACCTCGGTTTGATATTGGACAAAAGATTGACGTGGGCACCACATTACTTATCCATAAAGGATAAACTAAGAAAAGTCAAATTCAGGCTCATGCCCCTGCTGAATCGTAAATCACATCTTTCCATAAATAACAGGCTCACTATCTACAAATCCATACTAAGACCTATCATCACCTACGCGTCGCCCATCTGGGCCTTCGCCTGTAAAACCCGCCTTGACGAGTTCGATAAATTCCAAAGGAATCTACTCAGGGTTTACATCTCAAGGTCGAGATGGTTTGTTAGAGACGTTGACATTGTCTCATCATTAAATATGCCCTCGCTCCTGCAGCACATTGGTACACTGGCTGTTAATTTCTATTTCTATAGCTCACTGGAGCATATCGACAATGAAGAGCTCCAAAATCTAGAGAGGTATGACCACACTGATGTACAAAACATACATAGACCCAGAGCTTCTCTGCTTCTAGCAACTAGATAAATGCATGAGTTGGACATTCCTCCGTTCTACCTTGTAAATATAATATAATGTAAATAAATTGTTTAACTGTAATACGACTGGCTAGCTATCCGCTCTGCCTGTAATTTATTGTAAATAAATGTAATTCATTGTTTATATATATCAAAAAAGAAAAAGAAAGAAAAAAAAATTAAATACAACTTGACTAGCATGTTCTTACAGTCATGCAATTCGCTTATGTCTCGCAACTTCGGAACTGGCTGATGTCTGGCCCCCTCCTTTCCGCTTGACTTCCTCCCCCCCCCCCATGTCTTCATTATGATAATATTTATTTATGTAGCCGTGTGCTCATGTTATGAAATATTTTATATGCTATACCGGAGGCGAAGGCCACTACGTGGCCATGTCCTTCGACAACACTTATAGACTACTACTATAATTTTAACTTTCAGTGTTAGTGACATATTTAATAGAGCCTCTGCTAATGTCACTACTGCAAGCATTATTTTGAGCCTTTGCCCCCGAAACTCTCGTAGTGCATTGATATATCGTTTCTATCAGATATACCTGCATACTTCTCATATTCTTGAACAATTTTGATCAATAATACTGAAGCAATTGTGAAATACTTAACCATTGCTGATGTCATGATAGCTCCAAAGCTTTTGACGCAATATCTTCTTGTAAATAATATGTATGAATTTTTTAATATATATATTCATAATCTGCCCCCCTGTACATTGAAAAAATGAAATGTAAAATTGACAACAAGTAAAAATGTCATATTTGGGTTACACTTGACCCATATCACTTGAAAAAACAATTTCGGCTCGATTTCTAAAGTAAGGCTAAAAATATGACATCTGCCACCTCACTATATTCAGTGACAAGGGTAGGAAGATAATTACCTCGACAAAAGGGGAAGAAGGGTTCTTTTCAGCGGCCACATGTGGCCTGAGGCGCTGGTCATTTGGAGCGTAGCTTTCAAAAGGATTCGAAAACTATTTCGGAGTTTACTTGATTGATTTTTTTCCTTAACTATAATTGAATACTGAAACGTATTCGCTGTATTTGTGGTTCTACGAAAGATACTTTTAAGAAAATGCTTATATTAATTTGAATTAACTTTATTTATACTAAAAAATTAAAAGGGGTCTGTGTTTGATTGTTCACATATCTGACGCTAATAATCCTATTTTAATGAGACTTGTATCTTCTTGGAAGATTGTTTTAAAAAGTCCCAATTTTTTTTTTAATGTACAGCCGCGGAAAAAAAAAACGAACCACCGATGATTATTTCGTTAGTTTTTATAGTAGAGATAAACTTAATATACCATTTTGTAGGAAATAAAGTCTACTATACATTGATATACAAAAAATTTGCATAGGGGACTATCTTCATACTCGAATCCGCACCAACTTTAAAATTTTCAATAGCAACACCTACTTTTGATAGCGCAGAAATGTTCCCCACCCTCAAAATAATCTAAATACAAATTTTCGTTAATTTCCTACATTTATATGCAGAGATATTAGACAATATGTATCGATCTTATTTGGGGGGCTACTTCCACAGTGAACAAAGTATTAGTGAGACTTCGAAATAAAGTACGCTGGTAGAAAATGTTTTGGCGTTAGCCGTGGTTCTTATTTTTCCGTGGTCATTCATTCCCCCACTCCTGTATACCCTTCGCCTCTATATAAGAATTTAGAATTTTATACCAACGCGATCACAGCGCTTTTAATTCTCAAAATTAGTAGATTTCTGTTAAGTTCTGCAGATTTTAAATTTGTGTATGACCCCTTAAATGATCATTTGATGCACATTATAATATTGCCAAAAAACTACAAAGAGGAAAATCATGAAATTTTAGATATGCATATAAAACGTTTTTCTGAGTCCATCACTATCAAAATATAGCATGGTTGCTATTCATAAATTTTATGAATATTAATATCCTAATTTAAATAAAATTAAAAAATTTACATATAAGTAATGAAAGTTAGTGTATTTTATTTGGGTCGTTTAGAAGTAACACGCATAAAAATTTCAGCTTAAAAAAATTATTATTTCGAAAGATATGATTAAAAGTTTAAGAAATTCATTTAACATTACAAGTTCTAAACTTTCGATATTCATAATTAAAAAACTACTTAACCAAATGACTTGCAAATTGATATTCAACGATAAATTTTGTCGTAAATTTTAAATATTGAATCAAAATTGGGTGTTGCTATTGGAAATTTTAAAGTTGGTGCGGATTTTAATATGAGGATAGTCCCCTATGCAAAATGTTTGTATATCAATGTGTAGTAGACTTTATTCCCTACAAAATGGTATATTAAGTTTAGCTCTACTATAAAAACTAACGAAATAATCATCGGTGGTTCGGTTTTTTTTTTCCGCGGCTGTACATTAAGCCGGCGCCACATATGCGGTATTCGCCGAATCCCGAGCAACGAAACCTTCAATATTCGCCTTAAGACGCATGTGTAGATGGGTCGCTCGGTATTCGGCGAGTGCCGCGTCGCTCGCGTTTCGACGATTTTCAGCACCACACTACAAAGTGTTCGCCTTATCGCGAGCATCTTCGCTCGGGTTAAAGCGAGCAAATTGAATAATTGCGTTTCCCACACATTTCGGGAAAATGGAACACATCTCGAAGCGAGCTCAATGGTGATTGGCTATCGATATTTTATTCTATATTTTGATGGCAATTACCATTGACTATCAATATAGTACTATTTTCTTTTTATTTAAAGAGGGAATATTGTTCTTTTCGTATCAATTTGACTTTAAAATATATCGTGGTGTTTGCTGTGTTATTATTTTAGAATTTTTATTTAGTTTATTCATTTATTTTTATGAAGCTGTCTCTGTTTTACTTAAATATTTGTGTTCTTATTTATCAATTAAATTATTTCATATTATTACTTCTTTTTTTTATTTGAAGCATTTAACTATTTTTATGCAGATGCGAAAAAATGAAGATATTATTTTAAAACTTCTATTCGAGTTTTCAGTGTGTTTAAACGATTTAAAGTCTCACAACCTAAATAAAATGGAGTTTTGTCATGAAACGTCTTTAAAGGGGGGGTGTAGGGACAGAGTAGTCATGATAGAAACACCATTCCGACACTATAACTTTCTAAAAATAGCACGTTTGACATAAATTTGGTCCAGCCGTAGATTTAAAGTTTCATTAAATTTTAGTGTTTTGGGCTTTTTTTTATCGTATATTTACTTGTTTAGTTTGTCTACTTAAAACAATTCCCTCGTTTATTAAGTTGTGAAATTTATTAAATTATTTGTTCAGATTATTTTTTTATTTATTAGTTACTTTCATTTATTTGTTTTTTCATTTAGATTTCTTGCATTTAACTGTTTTGCAGAAGACACAAAAATATGAAAATATTTAAATAGTATTTTAAAACTTCGAAATAAAATTTCATTGTAATAAACGTTTTGAAGAATCTTGAGTTGAAAAATAAAATGTGGTTTTGATGTGAAACAGTTTTAAAACCAGCTATTCTTTAAGGTGATACATTCTGATACTATAACACAGTAAAATAAAGCACGATTGTTATAAAAGGGAATTTGGGGAGGATTTGTGTAAAATCTTGAACTAAAGCAAAGCACGTACGGAGAGCAGACGTGGGACATATGCGGAATCAGGCGTAGCACTTTCCATATCTTCCTCTGTTAGAGAGGTTTCCGTTGATAAACGAACCATATTTAGATATTGGTTATCGGTATTACTTAATATGACAATTTTAAATCTATATATCAGATATGTTTGGTTGAATTGACGTCCCAGTAAAGTTACAGAATAAACTATGAGCGACGGTTCGGGTTCTATCCCCATAGAAAAACTCGGGAACACTGTTTTTGTCATTGTGAGCCGTGGTCAAATGACATCGACAACACCTGAGCTGGCACCCCACATTCACTCACCTGATGCAGGAGTGAGGACGTATGGACCACCATTGGCGGCCATTGGGTGCTAAAAGTGAGGGGTAATATCAAAAATAAAGAAGTTGTGTGTGTTTTTGACAATCTTTCATACAATTGGAATAAAAATTATAATAAATATAGCGCATTATATATACTCATTATTTTGTGTTATTTGAAGTGTACCCAGTAAGTTATTTGAAGTAAAATGGAAATGTTATTGTCCCATTTATTTGCTGATGAAAGCATTTAAAGTCTTCTATTTTTGACTTGTGCATAAATTAATAATAGGTGTGACCAATGAAATAATAATGGTCAGAAGATCCTTTGTAGATTTATAAGAACGGAGTGTATGTCTATGGATTCAAACAAAACTACACATTTTGAGTTTTTTGCATGTATTGGGATACACTGATTCAGAAAATTACATTGAATTTTTTTTGTCTGTTTGTTTATTTATTTGTATGTCTGTTTGCCTACGCAGATTTAACTCAAAAATGACTGAACGGATTTCTGTGAAACTTGCGTCATTTTATCCATAATCTTCCAACTTAACATTTGCACTTTATTTCATGTTGATATTCGTAACCGTTCAAACTATTGGAATATTAAATTGTAGATCTTCCCTTCATAACATTATTGTTAAAAACCATCTTTGTGACCAAAACTATTGTTCAACAATACTTGCTGCTTTCTACTATTGCGATTTTTCTTTGAAAATAAATTTATTGAGCAGCAGATTATAGGAATCGGTCGTTAACAAAAACCTTACCAACCGAAGGAGAAAGATAAACCAGCTGTTTCGTCTGACGTCATGGGTATCCATTCATGCCCCGACCATGCTTTGTTTCGAGATCTTAAACAAGTCGGTGCCTAATTCCCTATTCAAAGTTATTACATTTATGCCATTAGTGATATTTGTTACGGAGTTGAACAGTGCTATAGCGTCGAAATGAGGCACCCTAAAAGTTTAATTTAGGGTTTCTATATTTATATCACCATGTTGTTTATTTTAAAAGTTTGACATCAAAAACATTTTATTGAAACTCAAAAATTAATATTTGAAAATTATTTTTAAAAAAAAATATTGTCAGTAAATATTGACGAAGGCATATTTAAACTTGCATTTTACAAATCCCTGAAATCGCAGGGTAAACAGTTATGAATTTCAAAAATAACTAGGTGTGACCATACGTTATCCTGTAGCTGCAATTCCCACATTTTACCCTAACTAAACAGGGGTTCAACAATTTAATTAAACAACTCTGCTAAATATAACGACAAAGGGTTTATTTTGAGGAAATATCTACACTTGAGAAGCACGTCAATATTTCTCAAAATTCCAGTTTCCAGCATGCTCTTAAAGTATGCAGTTAAAACAGATTTCCGTATAATTGTATTCAAGTTAATCAAGAATTAACAATTGTATTCAAGTTAATCAAGAATTAACAATTGTATTCAAGTTAATCAAGAATTAACAATTGTATTCAAGTTAATCAAGAATTAACAATTGTATTCAAGTTAATCAAGAATTAACAATTGTATTCAAGTTAATCAAGAATTAACAATTGTATTCAAGTTAAACAATTGAAGTCAATTAAAATTCCCTAAAATAGTATGCCTGTGGCTTTAATTAAAAATTAAATGCCCCCCCCCCCTCCCTCAATAATTTTGGAAACCTATAACAGACACTAAGAAACTTGAGTGTTTTTATACGCTGAAAATAATAGGTACAAATGTATTATCACGGGGCACCGAAAAATTGAAATTTAGAAATGCATAGAAGTCGCCAATATGACTATTAACGGCCAACGATGGGCAACGGCGATAGGTTGATGTATGATGCCAGTTTCTTCGGTTTAAAATCGGGCCTCGGTGGCTGCGATGAAAAGTTCGATGATTAAACGCGATTGGTTGGATGGAATGCACAGTAGACTATTACAACGTTGTACCATGGGCTATTGCACGGACACATTTGAAAAGTAATTGACATTTATTAATTGTTTAAGTAAATTTGTTTTGGTTTAGTTAAGGCAATATTTGAGCCACACAATGGGGTATTAAAGACGATCCAATGTTATTATGTAACGAATGGTTTATTGAATAAGCGTCGCATTAGGGCTGAGCAATGGGCTATTGGAAATGGTTCCGGATCTATCCCGATTGGTTTGGTTTTGTTATTTAACGTCGCACTAGAGCTGCACAGTTGGATCTATCCCGGGAAAATGTGGAATTATTTTAAAATGACGGACCTGTGGTTTCACCCCACTCTCTAAACTTTTGCTCCACTTTGATTGATTTGAGAATTAATAGGATAATTTTATCGTCTGCGAATTTTTTTCGTATCGTCTGGGAGCTTTGTTGCTATACGAGCTCTTCTTTTTTTTGTTATATTTTGCATGTTTTTTTTTTTTTTACAAATTTCATGACTTTTTTAATCCTGATGACGCTCTTTGAAAATTTCCGTTTGGTCTAAAGTAGCCTCTTTTTAGTTACTGGCGAATTGTTTCAACTAAATACGGTAATGTATCTGTTTGAAATTTTCATTTATATGTCTAATTTTTTCATTTTATATTCCATGTATAACTATAGTTTTATTTTAGAATATTATGCTTTATATTGAGGTGTGATGCCCCAAATGACTGCCCGAAGGGCAGTCCTTTAAGAGTGCCGTCGAAATGCCCCAAACGACTGCCCGAAGGATTGCCTGTAAGCACCATGAGCGACTGCCCGGAGGGGGTCATGGATGTGATCCTGAGTAGTCGGAGGCCGGAGACCACAAAATCGACGTAAGGAGTCTGTGACTTTAAGCGCGCGGTACGCGTGTGCGCTTAAGAGTGCCGTCGAAATGCCCCAAACGACTGCCCGAAGGATTGCCTGTAAGCACCATGATCGACTGCCCGAAGGGGGTCATGGATGTGATCCTGAGTAGCCGAAGGCCGGAGACCCCAAAATCGACGTAAGGAGTCTGTGACATTAGCGCGCGGTACGCGTGTGCGCTTAAGAGTGCCGTCGAAATGCCCCAAACGACTGCCCGAAGGATTGCCTGTAAGCACCATGATCGCGGAGGCCGAAGACCACAAATACCCGGAAACATAAATCGACGTTAGGAATATGTGACGTTAGTGCCACGGTACGTGCGTGCGCTTAAAACCGTGTATGGCATTCGTGATGTCCACACGACTTGAAACGACTAACCAACAGCGGATCAACTGATCGCGAGTTCTAATCGCAACATTTTTTTTTAAACGCATTAACTTAATGTCAGTTATTTGTATATTTCCGATATTCGTCGATCTGTAAAATATCATCTGACCAGGGTGCTAAATTAGGAGGCAGTATTCCCGGGTCTTTCCTTCTATATAGATCTCGAACATTAACTTTCCATTAGAAATAGCAACATCCGTCCTTTAACTAGGGATGTGAGATGTATGTTCTTTTTAAAGAACAGGTGTTCCCTGTTCCTGTTCTTTTTAAAAGAACTGTTCTTTAACCTGTTCTTTTCAGAAAACTTATTTTTTTTTTTAGAATTTTTTGTGTGTAGTATTTTTAAACTTAAAACCATAAAAATTACAAATGCTGATTAATTTTATTTTATATAGTAAATAATTAAAAATAAACAAAGGATCGATAATTTTCAAAATAAGAAAACTATTAATAATTAGTTTAAATTCATATCGACATTTCAGAAAATAATACATTACAAAAATTTTTACAGAAAAAACAGAAAAATTAAAAATTTTAATGCTGGCTTTCAAAATCAGATGTAATGGTGATAAAAGTTTTAATATAGCAAATTCCTAGTTTCAATAACGCACAATTCTAATAATTTAGAGCAGTAATATATATGAATTATAAAGAAAATTATAAGTTCCTTGAAGGGATCTCTAGGACGCAAGCATTTTTCATATATTTATATGTTATTATAATACATTTTATTCCTAAATCAATAAGCATTGCAAATTTGTAATAATTTGCTTGCTAGTTTGTAAAATGAAAGGAAATGAAGGTCAAATAAAAATAATATTTTAATAGCTATTCATTTGTTAAGATTTCAAAAATGAAATCCGAAAGGAAAACTCATTTCAAGAACTTCTGAGTGTCTCCAATGTTCAAGATATGATAAAAGTTATAGTAATAAAAAGTTACATTCATCGCTTTCAAGTACGGTAAATAACGTAATACACTAATATTTCTATACACCATTAAAGTACAAATATACAAAACAACAGAAAATAATTAGCTGTTTCACCCAAATATCCGAACCATTAATATATACATTTTTTACAAGAACGATTATACTTACATATAGTACATACTGCTATAGATTTAGAGGAATCGGTTACAGTAAAATAGTTACATACAGGTGAAGACCTTTTCAAGATTATATTGAAATCAGAGTTTAAAAATTAACATGATAATCCTATTTAATTTTAAAATAAATAGTAACTACTTTTGAATGTTCATTTCGCATAGTCTACAGATCAGCAGGTAAGGAACAGAGAAAATGCGTCTTATATACAAGTCAGCTGAAAATGAATTGCCACCGACTCTCTAAATCCCAACAGATCGCATTCCTTTTCTAACTTCACCCACACCAGTGAGACAAAGAACCGAGACCGAGACCGAAACCCTCACAAAAAACACCGACAAGAGTGTTATTTACGTAATCGCATCAACACCCCTTATCCCCACCTCCCATTTAGTAATAGAAATCACTCCCTCCCCTTCCCGTTTCTAGTTAATCTTATCCTATATCCCGACATCTTTACTAAGATGTCAGTTAAAGTCTTTTGAAGTTCCGTAACGGAAAAAAAACACGCATCTTTCTTTGTATCAAATTCTGTAACTATTCGTAGAAATTAACAAAAAAATACCGCCAAAAGCCGAAAAATGTCCACCTGAAAATTTATTTAAAAAAAAAAAAACTAATAAAATTAAAGGATTATATTAAGTAATAAAGTTTTGAAACACGACTTACTTATAACTACATGATCAAGAATCTAGTCTAATAGTTTTTAATATATTCTTAATATAAATTTGCAAATCCTTTATTTTAGCTTTTTAATTTAGTGCATGTTAAAAATACAAATTACAACATAAAGATATAAATAGAACATTCCTTCAGGGTAGATATTATATATTTTTTAATTTTTATAAATTTATCATTTTTTACTAAATTTTGTTTTTTTTGTATACACATTTAACATAAGAAATTCGGATCAAAATCATTTGCATAATTTTTTTAGAACACAAACAACTAACAAACACAACACGAAATATTCAAATTTTGAAATAATTTTAAAACAACTCGAAGAATGTATAATTTTTATACAAAACATCCTACCTGTAATATTGAATCGGCCATTCCAATTTTTTTCCGTTATGTAATATTTATCATCTAAGACTAACAATTAATATAAATAAATTTCACAACTATTTATTCAAAATTTCCTTTGTAATGAAATTATGTAAAATGTAAAATATCTTTAGATAATTTGACTACCTTCCCTAAAAGTCATAACAAATCACTTCAAAATAAATGACACAAGCAGTTCAGTAGCCAATTATCATATTATAGAGAGCAAAGTACGCATATCTACTAAAAACAGCTTCAAAACTAATTAGCCCTGGCCCCTAAAAGGAACAACCCTACTCCGAAAAAGAACACCTGTTCTAAAATAGAACACACGTTTCAAGAAAGAACACCCGTTCCAAAAAAGAACACCCTGCTCTTTAGAACAGGGTTGTTCTTTAGAACAGGGCTGTTCTTTAGAACAGGGCTGTTATTTAGAACAGGGTTGTTCTTTAGAACAGGTTGCTCTTTAGAACAGGTTGCTCTTTAGAACATGTTGCTCTTAAGAACAGGTTGCTCTTAAGAACAGGTTGCTCTTAAGAACAGGTTGCTCTTTGGAACACCCTGCTCTTTGGAACAACCTGCTCTTTAGAAGAACAGGGGCGTTCTTTTAGCTGCATTCTGAGCAGAAAGCATATCAGAGTGAAATATTCTTGCAGCACAAGGCGAAAGCGCTGGGCACGGTGGCTCTTAGGGGTGTGCGACGTGTGACATCGCACAGGGCCCTGTGTTAAAGCGGCCCAGCGACAAGAAAAAAAAATTCTAAAAGTAAATAGTAAGAATGGAAATGAATTTCTATTTTTAAAATTGTATTTGCATTATGGAGTGCTCTGGAGTGGAAAGTCGCAACACAGATGTTTTTATATCTTAAACACTGATATGAATTATTGCTTTACTTTAATTTTTAAAAAGTGAAAGGTATATTCATAAGAGCTGAAATATATATATCATGATATGTAAATAAATATTCTCTATATCAATGACATATCCAAAATCTAACTTTTCACACCAAAATATACATATTATAGTGAAACTAACTATTTTCAGGAATTATTTAAGCTTTTGTTTAATGTTGATTTTCTTAAAGTGTTGTCGCATTAAAATATTCTTTGACGGATTTTATACCCCTTTCATTACATATATTTCATAAACGCAACTATTAAGCAATTCGATCGTTCGATATAAGTATTAAATTAACTAAGTACTATTAAATTAATCAAATTGCAGATATTGCAATGAAAGTGTTCAATCGATAAGAATCAACGAAACCGCGTAATAAACACAAGTTTTATGAAATGTTAAAAGTTTTATAAAACTTAATACATTTTATTAAAAAATAAGTGCCTTCTTTTAAAACTAAATTATTGCAAAACACCAAAAGCACTGTTTGTCATTTGAAGTGCTTAAAAATATAAATCTTTAGACAAGACATGTTTAGGATTAGCGATACATCAAGTTAAGATAGAATACATCCGAAAAAAACAGATCAGAAAAAAGAACAGGGTTTCTTTAAATTGAAGAACAGGCTGTTCCTGTTCTTTTTAAAGAACAGGTGAAAAAAAACAGGGTGTTCTTTTTTTTCACATCCCTACCTTTAACCATGGTTCAAAAATACGAGACAGATTTCCCGGGTCCTTGTTTCAAGATATATGCGAACCGTTTACAATAGCCCAAAGTGCAGTTCTAGTGTGCGCTAACCAATCAATCGCGAAAGCAACCAACAAGGCAATCACTGACCATCCATTTTAAAGCAAAATGTTTGGTTTGGATAATAAACATGATCTAGAACTGCACATTGGGCTATTTAATACAAATGTAAATAAAAGTATTACTCTTATCAAAGTGAACTGGCAACGATAAAAATTATTTCGTGTTCGAAAGTTTGTTTATATTTTTAAAACGGCGATAGTTTGCTCTTATTACATTAATTTGTTACTAAAATATCAGAAATTACGAAAAAATAACATTCCGATATTAAATCAGGAAATTATAACATTTATAAATATAATATTTAGCATCGTTCCATTGTACTACGACTGCATAATCGAGGGTTACCGTCTCATTTGGCGGGATTAACAAACGCGTCACAGAATTGGCGACTTAATTTTGTTGAAAATTCGGTGCCCCGTGATAGTACATTAGTTCCAAATAATAATTGAAAACCTACTATATTATTATCTAAACGAGACTTATTGCTCTTGTATCATACACACATGATAATGCAAAAGCTAGTCCTAACTACTGCAAAGCCTCGAAGTACGGAGAACTTTTTTATTTTAAAATTCCCAATATTATGAATATATTTTTATCCTCCGAATTACTTATGATATTATTCAACTTAGATTAAGAACATGTAATTTTATGAACAATGCAAACATATACTACATAACAATTGGTCGAAATTAACATTAAATATTCTTAGTTTATGTAAAAAATGACTTACCTTATAAATATATGCGTTTCCAAATGGTTTGGTATTAGAATGAATCAATGGCCGTAGCTGTAAAAGTTTTAAACTCTTCCCATTTTGACTTGGTTTTGAGATACTTGATCCGAGAAAGTGTGCTGCGGTATACATTTAAATATATTGAGTCTTCTTTTGAAAACTATTATCTGAACAGAACATTCTTAAATGCCGCTTCATTTTAATTCTAATTGAAGTTACACGAATAAAATCAATTCCTAATAAAAAAAAGAATTCAACATTTCTGACTCAAAATCCAACAACTTTCTCAAATAGGGAAATTTCTAAGAAAATAGTCAGACAAGCTCTTGCATGTGCTTAACCAAATCTCTCTTCTCTCTTACACGCAGAAATGACTGGAGTTGGCTGCTTGCCTTTTTCCTGACAGATATTTCTTTTCTTATTTCTTTTTTAGGGGGGGGGGGACTATTTCGACTTTCGGAACGGTTGATGACATTTTCTTCTCTGTGACAATTTTAGACCGTTTTCTGGTTACTTGGAACTGAGTGTACTTCTTACGAATAAAAAAAAATAGAAACAGTAAACATGAAAATATTTCTTCGCCAAATACAATAGATCCAGGTTAGTGCAAAAAAAGATTAGTAAATTAATTTAACTAAACAAAAACAAATATATTATTACAATTGTATGATTTTATTACATACTAGCAATATAGCCCGGCATTGCTCGTGGTCGATTTGCGAAGTAAGATCTGCGCGATTTTTTTTTGTTGTTAACGTAGACTGCGAAAAATAAATTTTATCAAAATCTAGATTTATTCAATTACTTTGAGTAGTTTTCGAGACACATAAACTTAGAACTTTTTTATTTTTATGTTCACGTGCCATTGTGGCTACTATTTAAACTGAAGTTTTTGTAAAATGATTTTTTTTTTGTTATGCAAGAAAATCCTAAAAATTAATGATTAAAAAAGCCTTTATGAATATTAGCCTTGTAATATAATGTCGATGAAAATAATATATTTTGCAAAATAAAAGTAAAACACTTGGCTATGTTGCTTCAATGCCTATTGATGTTAAAAATTTATATTTTAAAAGTTGCATATATATTTTATTATTTAAAAATTATGCCTTCAGTGACAATAAACTTCACATTCATTAGCTTTAATACTGGCGATGCAATAATATATCATAGGATTACATTCTTCCAAATGGAAATAATTATCGTATATGTCGAAGTTTTTTTTGCTGCCAATTGGTGACCGGAGTCTATTTATCCGTCTTTAGACATAATTTCTGATAGATAAATTAGGATTTGTTATTACATGCTTTTATTTAACTCACTCTGTCTGGTATGATGTGGCTTCAAATCCTGTACCCCAATTTAAAAACACTTCCAATTGTCATATCAATTTGAAACTTGGCATAAATACGTAATCTGGATGACAATACAATAATTAGCCATAAAATTTTTAATTAATAATTAATTCTAATTAATAATGAATTTTCTTTAAAATCTAAAACTCTGGATGCTGCAAGATTTGAACTCATGATGAAAGAAAATTACGTCAACTGAAATCATGAAAAATTGTGAGCAATGATCTAGTATTGCTTCAACAAAAAAGATTTCCGACGCCATTTTGAATATTTTTTAACAAACAAATTTTCTCTGCACTCTAAGTCGCCAATAGCCCACTGTGCAGCTCTAGTGTGGCGTTAATTAACCAAACCATCTGCAATCCAATAAAAGTATTTCCAAAATAAAAAAAGAATAAATCAGCTAAAATAAAAAAATAATTTTATAATTCTTAAAATGGCTATCTTTTTGATTGAAATATATAACAAATATTATATTTTAAAAAAAACTGCTCAAGTATAGGATAGAGCCAAAATCTTAAGCCGGCGCCACATATGCGCGACTCGCCATAACCATAGAGTAATGATACAAATAGAGGAATAAAAATGCTGATTTCCGTGTGTGCATCATTGAAACCACGTGACTTGTGGAAATGCCAATTCATTCATGCGCCAATATTACTTGGCAGGCCTTGGCGACTTTCAGAACTAAGCGCGATCGAAGTGTTGTAATATGGTTTTGTTTAATTTTGTATTTAAATATCGTTTTTTTTTAACGTGTGGCACAATTTAAGGGAGTTTAACAGATATATTAAAGATATTTTTCTTACTTTGTACTTTTGAAATAATTGCGTTACGTTTTTATGTAAAAAATTTACCATAAGCGAAGTTCTTTCAATTGTTATTTTATATAAGTCAATAGGAAAATATGAACAAAATAACCGGAGAAATATAAAGAGTTTCGTTTTTTCGAGTATTGAACATGTGGACAAAACGCAGGTGTAGTCAGAAAGCAATCGGAAACCAACACGACCTTTAAACATGAACATCTTTATTTGAATCCTGCACAAAACCCCAATGACTCTGGGTAGCAGGGCGTGGTTATATACATAAACATAAATTTGAATATTGGAACCTCTTCTTCACAATATCTCCCCTTTCACAATATTCTCAAAAATTCTATTAACAAAATATGAAAGTCTTTCATATAACAAAGGCTTTGTAAGTAAATCGGCAACATTGCATTTTGATGATACATATTTCAAAGTAATTAAATTATTTTCAACCAATTCTCTTACATAGTGATACTTCACGTCAATGTGCTTTGTCCTATTATTAACAATATTATTTTCTGAAAAACAAATAGCCGACTGATTGTCGCATAAAACTGAAGGAGTTTCTTTAATAACTAAAAATGTACACTCTTTGAGTATTTTATTCAACCAAACAGCTTCCGAGGCAGCTGCATCTAGGGCGACAAATTCCGATTCCATGGTACTCTTTGCAATGCACTTTTGTGTGCATGATCGCCATCCTAAAAATACGTTACCGATCGACCAAATAAACCCTGAAATAGATCGCCTGGAATCGGCAGCTGTTGCCCATGATGCATCTGTAAACATGACAAGATCAGCATTATTAGCATTTGACAAATTAATAGAATAATATTTCGTTTGACCAACATATTTTAGAATTCTTAATAATAAATTCCAATGATAAAGATTAGGTTTTGAAGAAAACTGTGCAACATAAATCACAGGAAACAAAATATCCGCTCTAGTTCTATTAGCTAGAAATAACAAGCTACCAAGCAATTCTTTAAAAGGAAATTTCCCAGTAACATTTTCTTTAACTAACAGTTTACCCAAACCTACATCCATTGGAGTACGAACTGGTACAGTTAAATCAACTGGATAAATCTCAAGCAATTTATTAATATAAGAATGCTGATGCGTATGAATTTCACCATTAATATCTACAAACTGTACACCCAATATATTCTTAATTGGTCCCAAATTAACAATTTCATAAACACGAGACAAAGAATTATAAATATCAGTTAAACATTTATCATCTTTACCAAATACTGCTAAATCATCAACATATAAAAGAATTACACATTTATCACTTATAAATAAACAAGGGCAATAAACTGATTGTACAAATCCTAAATTTTTCAACGTTTCTGTCAAGTGATTATACCAATTCCTACCCGATTGTTTAAGTCCATATAAAGATTTTTTTAATCTCAATACATTATTATCACTTACAGCTTCATAAATAGTACACCCTTTAGGAATTTCCATGAAAATAGTTTCATCCAGAGAACTATAAATATGCACATTTAACATCATAGTGTTGGTGTGTCCAACCTAAAACAATCACAAGCATAACAAAAAATAATTTAATTAGTGAAAAATCAACAACAGGTGAAAAAGTGGTTGAGTAATCTATACCACTCCTCTGTTTGTGACCATGTGCAACTAATCTGGCTTTAAATCTTTTAATACTGCCATCAACATTAGTTTTCAATGAATAAACCTATCTAGATGTTATTGGTTTATAATTTTTCGGTCTAGGAACAATTTCCCATACATCCCTACTTTCTATAGTTCGTATTTCATCTTTCATTGCATTTTCCCATTCATTACGATATTCCGACTTAATCATCTCGTCAAAAGATCGAGGAATAGTTATGCGGAATGCCGTGAGCGGCTTAGAACTCCAATTTTCAGACTCGTCTGAATCTTGACTAACTTCAGATTCAAGGTCAGAAACTACAGTTTTCGAAAGAGGTTTGAAGTTAAAAAGATGCTCGCTAACTACAATACCCGTTGATGTTGCGTACTTTCTTACATCGTTTATTGATCTACAACGAGTTTTGTCTGGTGCATAATAATACACGTCAATGCGATCGCTCTTTTTACGTTTAACTTCCTTTCTAGTCCAACCATCCAAATTATTAGAGCTACCAGCATTTGAGAACTCATTTTTATTTACAATTTCAGTATTTAACCTTGATACTTCAGGTTTTGTATCGGAATCAAGTTCATCCAAATCCGATATTTCCGAAATGTCGTCCACGACAAAATCTGAAACAGTCGATTTCTTTATGAACCCACTTTTAACTTTAACTTCATTAATTCCCAATACTGACTCGTCTATTTTAACATGTTTTAACTCGATAACCTTATTTTGGTCAGGATCATAAACGCGATATCCTTTGGTGTGAGCAGCGTAACCCAGCAAAATGCCTTTCCTGGATTTCGGCTGTAATTTATTCCTATTAATTTTGGGAATATGGAAAAAGCATAAACTTCCAAAAACACGGAAATGAGATATATTTGGCTTTTTACCATTGAACCTTTCGTACGGCGTTGCCTTAGAATCAATTGAATGTCGCACTCGATTTCTTACGTGAACATAGCACTGCAGAGCTTCAGCCCAAAGTGCGGGTCCGAGTTTTGAGGATAAGAGAAGAGTACGGACTGCGTCCATAGCGTCACCGTTAACCTTTTCAGCCGTTCCCATCATTTCTGGCGAGTAAACATTCGATAGTTGGTGATTAATGCCTAAACTATCACAAAACGATTTCATTTCTTGATTACAGAAGTCAAGAGCATTGTCTGTACGGATTGCTAAGAGTTTATGACTAGTTTGACGTTCAACAGATTTTACATAGTTCATTATAGCCCCTACAGAATCACTTTTATTTTTTAATGGAAAAACTACCAAATACCGCGAGTAATCGTCTACGATACCCAAGAAATATTTAGCTCCACCCTTACTAGTTACCGGAGAAGGACCCCACAAATCGGCATGCAATAATTGCAAAGGCTTTTTAGTAACAATTCCTTTAATCCTCTTAAACGGGCCCCTTTTAAGTTTCCCTTCAATACAATCATAACAATTAACTTGCTCTTTTACAATTTTTGATACACCCGATACAATTTCGGAATTTATTGTCGTATAAATCGTTCCAGCTCCAATATGTGCACAACGTTTGTGCCATAAATTAAATGAATTTTTATCTGAACTAACAACGTTAGAGTTAACTTGTTCAACATCAGGTTTACAACCTTTTATGGGATAAAGACAGTTTTCATTACGCACCTTAAGGAACAATTTTCCCTCGGGATTAAATATGAATAAATAACCCTTTTTCCCTTCGTAACTATAGCCTTTTTGTTCAATTAAACCCAAACTTAACAAATTTCTATTTAATCCTGGAACATAATACACGTCGGATAAACTTATATTTACAGATCCGTTTAACCCTTTTAACTCTATTTGTATTTTACCAATACCTTTAGCGTTAATATTACCTTTTCCTTGTTTAACCAATTTTGTAGTCTCACTAAACGTAACAAATAACGTACGGTCATTACAAAAATGATGCGACGCACCTGAATCAAATATGAAGACAATATCTTTAGAACTATCCAAACTACAGGCTTCCGCATACCAACCACAATCGTTTAAACAATTAGCCGATTTCGAAGATTCACCGTAATCGCGTGACTTTCCTGAATCTTTATATTTACAAAAACGAAATCCGTGTCCATATCGACCACATTTAAAACACTTCATTTTATCGAATCTTCCAACAGAATTACGAAGCATTTGTCTACCTCTATTAATAAACTTCGATTTTTCGTTAGTTACATTGACATAAGATGAACAATCAAAATTATTAATTTTATTTACAGCAGTAGGCGGGTTAACATTTTGCAGTCTGCCTTCCTCTGCTAATAGAGCTTGAGAAACCTTGCTGGAGGTAAACTCCTCATCAGACAATTGATATAACTGCTGAACAATTAACATAAAATGGGAGGGCAAGTTTGAAATCATTTTGTATGCCAAGTGGTTGTCATCAATTTCACATTTTAAATTTCTTAATTGACGTTTAAGGTCTTGAAGTCGGGCAATATAAAGTGAAACAGTCTCACCTTCTTCAATTTCTGCACTGAAGAACTCTGTAAACAACCGTCCGATCAGAGCTTTACAGGAGGGCTCCAAATTTTCTTGTAGAATAGTCCACGCTTCGGAAGGGTCTTTCACATCAACAATTAGAGGCTTTATCGCTGGTTCCAACGCCCGGTAGATAACTGAAATGGCTTTGTCTTGACGTCTAGCGTAATCATTCCGCTCTTTGGTTGATGCTTCTTCGCCGGGAGGTATCTCCGTCTGCAACACGATCCCGTGTAGGCCGCGGTCCCTCAGGAGCATCTCCACGTCAATCCTCCACTCTCGATAATTGCTCGAACCCTTCAGTTTCGGAAAGTCCAAAGTGCCGGTAGTCGAATCATCCATCGTTGGTTTATTACTTGGTCAAGCGTCGTTCATAAAACTAAGCATGCGTTCTACTCGAAAAGACTTTCATTTAACTAAACAACCGTTATTTTTTAAAACATTCTTTCAACACACGTTGTACCTGGGCCCATAACCATGTGGGCAAAACGCAGGTGTAGTCAGAAAGCAATCAGAAACCAACACGACCTTTAAACATGAACATCTTTATTTGAATCCTGCACAAAACCCCAATGACCCTGGGTAGCAGGGCGTGGTTATATACATAAATATAAATTTGAATATTGGAACCTCTTCTTCACAGAACACAAAGACAATTATATTTTCGTTTTGTTAATGAAGAGGAAATATTTAGCGCAAATTGTTTGAAAATAAATAAATACCTACATATATGTTAAGAAGTTGAATACGGACAGAACGCCTTATCACCAAAAGAAGAAAGTGCACCAAATTTGGAACTCCTGCAGATGTCTGAACGCCAAATGTGGCAGCGTTAAAACCGCGTGATGTTGGTTTTTCTTTTCAATGTTGACACCGCGGCCTTACGAGAGTCTGGCATTGAAGGCGCTCTCTATTTAATATAACAACTCTCTGGCCATAACACTAGCGATTTACCATTACTTGCGCGGATTACAAAAACCCGAGCAACTCGGCTACTAGCGAGTATACTTACCGATTTCAGAACATTTATTTGCAGTAGGAAGCAGGGCCGGATTTAGGCATAGGCTACACTCTAGGGGCCCGTACCACATACCATTATAAAGTCAAATTGCAGAAAATTGTTTTTCGAAGGATTATAATCCAAATTCTAATGAAAATAGTATACTACAATATTTTTATCATGGAGAAATATTCTATTTTATTAACATATTTTACAATGTAAATATATTCTAATACTTTTATGTTCTTTAAAAACATATTTTTATTTTGTGATAATCACAATGAAATGTTTTTTAATTGGAAATTAGTTGTTTTTATTTGTCTTACATTTTCATTTTGCTCATAGCCTTTTGCGATATTTTATTATTTTCATAGATTTCAGAATGCCATTGCACATGGAGATTCCTTGAAACCGTTGAAATTTTGTAGCATAGAATATTGAAAATTTACAAAAAACAGTGTATACTAATTTCGTTTGTACACTTAAAAATGATTTAATTTTCAGTTCTGGAATATATATTTTTCCAAAAATTCCCCCACAAGGTCATCAAACCACTCCATTATATAAATTTGAAATTTCGAGGAGAAAAAACTCTTTTGGGGGAAAAACACATCTTTTGTGAACGTTTAAAACTCTCCATATATTTGTTTTAGCGATAATGAAAATCAAATACAATCAGTTCAAAAAGCTTTAAGTGTTCCCGCAAAAATTGTCTCCGAATATTTCGCATTTTGACAATTGAATTTCCATGCTACATAAAAAAAATCCTTAAGTGTCGAGACATTTTTTTAACTAAGTATAACTAATGTATTTTAGGCATGTGGACGTTGTCTTGTGGATAAAAAAAAAATCTGGTTTTTATTCCGTATACTTTAATATATTGCAATTATCGTTTGCTTTTTTTTCTTAGACAATTTACTAACAATTATTTCTTTACAAGATATAATATCGACACCAGGTCAACATAGAGTTTATTAAAAAAAATATATATTAATATTCAACAGTGAATACAATTCCCAATTTAATGTCGACATTAAATGTATGAAGATTGACACGAGCTTTTGTTTACCTTTCTGATGAACTCACGTGCATAGAGTTAATTTTCGGAAAAAGTTTTATCGTAAATTTCTGTTTTATTGGTATACTAGCAATATGGCCTGGCGTAACTCGTGGTCAATTTGCGTAGCAAGAGCTGCACGATTATTTTATTTATTGGCGTAGCCAGTCGCATATCCACTCTTTGTGCACTGTGTAAAAAAACGTTATCAAAATCTAGATTTATTAAATTATTTTGAGTAATTTCGAAATACCTAAACCTAACACTTTTTTAATTTTTACGTTCATGACTTTACACGCTATTGCGATTACTATAAAATGTTGCTTTTATAATTTTTTTTGTTATATTAAAAATCCTAAAATTGAAGGATTAAAAATGCCTTTGCGAATATAGCCATAATAACATTTCGATAAAAATAAAGTATTCAGCAGCAATAAAAGTAAAATACTTGGCGATGTTGCTTCAGTGTCAATGGTGTTGAAAACTTATATTATTTTAAAAGTTGCATATTTATTTTTGTATAAAAATGAACTCTTCAGTGACAATAAACGCATGTAATAAATTTCTCATGCATTAGTTTCAATACTGGCTATGCAATAATATATCAAAGAAAAATTTTTGAATTTTGCCAAATTGAAATAATTTATCGTTTACGGCGAATTGTTTTGGTGCCAATTGGTGTCCGGAGTCTATATATCCGTCTTTGAACATAATTGTTAAAGAAAAATTATTTTTATTTATAACTGTTTACCCTGCAATTTCAGGGATTTGTAAAATACAAGTTCAAATATGCCTCCGTCAATATTTACTGACAATATATCTTTTAAAAAATAAATTTCAAATATTAATTTTTGAATTTCAATAAAGTGTTTTAAGTAAAGTGAAACTTATAAAATAAACAACATGGTGATATATATATATAGAAACCCTAAATTAAATTTTTAGGGTGGCCCATTTCGACGCTATAGCACTGTTCAACTTCGTAACAAATGGCACTAATGGCAAAAATGTAATAACATTGGATAGAGAATTAGGCACCGACTTGTTTAAGATCTCGAAACAAAGCAAAGCATGTTCGGGGCATGAATGGATAACCCTGGCGTCAGACGAAACAGCTGGTTTATCTTTCTTCTTCGGTTGGTGAGGTTTTTGTTAACGACCGATTCCTATAATCTGCTGCTAAATAAATTTATGTTTCAAAAAAAAATAGCAATAGTAGAAAGCAGCAGGTATTGTCGAACAATATTTTTGGTCACAAAGAGGGTTTTTAACAATAATGTTATGAAGGGAAGATCTACAATGCAATATTCCAATTGGAATAATTTATAGGACAATGGAAAAAGTTCTATAACTTTTGAACGGTTGCAAATATCAACAAGAAATAAAGTGCAAGTGTTAAGTTGGAAGATTATGGATAAAATGACGCAAGTTTCACAGAAATCCGTTCAGTCATTTTTGAGTTAAATCTGCAGAGTCAAACAGACATACAAACAAATAAACAAACAGACAAAAACAATTCAATGTAATTTTCTGAATCAATGTATTCATGCAAAAAACTCAAAATGTGTGGTTTTGTTTGAATCCACAGACAGACACTCCATTCTTATATATCTACAAAGAATCTTCTTCTGACCATTATTATTTCATTGGTCACACCTATTATTAATTTATGTACAAGTCAAAAATAGGAGATTTTAAATGCTTTCTGCAGCAAAATAACTTTAAAAATGGGACAACAAAATTTCCATTTTACTTCAAATACTTTACTGGGTACACTTCAAATAAAACAAAATAATGAATGTATATAATGCGATATATTTATTATAATTGTTATTATAATTTTTATTCCAATAGTATGAAAGATTGTCAAAAATGTTACCCCCATCCCCAAACATACACAACTTCTTTCTTTTTGATCTTGCCCCCTAACTTTTAGCACCCAATCGCCGCCACTGGTGGTCCATACGTCCTCACTCCTGCATCAGGTACGTGAAAGTGAGGTGCAAGCTCAGGTGTTGTCGATGTCAATAGACCACGGCTCACAATGACAAAAACAGTGTTCCCGAGTTTTTCTATGGGGATAGAACCCGAACCATCGCTCGTAGTTTATTCTGTAACTTTAGTGCGACGTCAATTCAACCAAACCTATCTGATATATATTTAAAATTGACATATTTACGTAATATAGATAACTAATATCTAAATAGGGTTTGTTTATCAACGGAAACCTCGCTAACAGAGGAAGATATGCAAACTTCTACGCCTGATTCTGCGTATGTCCCACGTCCGCTCTCCGTACGTGCTTTGCTTTAGTTCAAGATTTTACACGAATCCTTGCCAAATTTCCTTTTATAACAATCGTGCTTTATTTTACTGTGTTTTAGAATCCGAATGTATCACCTTAAAGAATAGTTGGTTTTAAAACTGTTTCACATCAAAACCACATTTTATTTTTCAACTCAAGATTCTTCAAAACTTTTAAAACAATGAAATTTCATTTCGAGGTTTTAAAATACTATTTAAATATTTTCATATTTTTGTGTCTTCAGCAAAACAGTTAAATGCAAGAAATCTAAATAAAAAAACAAATAAATGTAATTAATTAATAAATAAATAAATATTCTGAACAAATAATTTAATAAAATTCACAACTTAATAAAAGAGGGAATTGTTTTAAGTAGACGAACTAAACAAGTAAATATACATAAAAAAAAAAAAACACCAAAAGTTTTTTAAATGAAACTTTAGATCATCGGCGGGACCAAATTTATGTCAAACGTGCTATTTTTAGAAAGTTATATTGTCGTAATCGGTTATCTTAAAAGCGTAAAATGGTGTTTCTATCATGACTACTCTGTCCCTACACACACCCTTTATAGATGATTTTAAAGACGTTTCATGACAAAACTCCTTTTTATTTAGGTCGTGGGACTTCAAATCGTTTAAACACCAGTGTGTTTTTTCAAAACTCGAATAGAAGTTTTAAAATAATATCTTCATTTTTTCGCATCTGCATAAAAATAGTTAAATGCTTCAAATATAAATAAGTAATAAAATGAAATAATATAATTCATAAATAAATGAAATCAGTAAATGGAACACAAATATAAAAGTGAAACACAAATATTTAAGTGAAACAGACAACTTCATAAAAATAAATGAATAAACTAAATTACAATTCTAAAATAATAAAACAACAAACACCACGATATATTTTAAAGTCAAATTGATACGAAAAGAACACTATTTTCTCTATAAATAAAAAGAAAATTGTACTATATTGATATTCAATGGTAATTGGCTATCAAAATATGAAATAAAATATCGATAGCCAATCATCATTGAGCTCGCTTCAAAATGTGTTCCATTTTCCCGAAATGTGTGGGAAACGCAATAATTCAATTTGCTCGCTCTAAACCGAGCGAAGTTGCTCGCGACAAGGCGAGCACCTTGTAGTGTGGTGCTGAAAAACTTCGAAACGCGAGCGACACAGCACTTGGCGAATACCGAGCGACCCATTCCACATGCGTCTATAGGCGAATATTGAAGGTTTATTGCACAGTATTCGGTGAATCCCGCATATGTGGCGCCGGCTTTACATTTACAATATTTCATTTATATTTAGAATTGAGAAACTACTACGTATTGGTAGAACCCCAATTAAAATATATTTTTTTTAAACATTTACATCTGAATTTTAAAATTAAAGTAAATCATTGGTATATGAATTTTAAACCTAGAATAAATATTTTTTCAAGAAATATTGTATTATTTTTAATTTTTCTTACAATATTAAGTTTGTCATTTGCCGACATAATTTCAGAACATCCTAAGAATACAAATAATAAAATTTGACGTCATCAAAAGTATTATATAAAATCACATTAAAGTAGAAACATATCTTTAAGTATAAAACATACTGTATCATATTATTAGAATAATTCTAGGCGAGTCTGACCACGCATAAGAACGCCAAAACATTTTCTACCAGCGTCTTTCATTTCGTAGTCCAACTAATACTTTGTTCAATGTGGAAGTAGCCCCTGAAATAAGATCGATATATATTGTCTAATATCTCTGCCTATAAATGTAGGAAATTAAATGAAATTTATATTTCGATTATTTTGAGGGCGGGGAACATTTCTGCGCTATCAAAGTAGGTGTTGCTATTGAAAAGTTTAAAGTTGGTGCAGATTCGAGTATGAAGACAGTCCCCTATGCACATTTTTTGTATATCAATGTGTAGTAGACCAGCGTTTCTCAACCTTTCAGTATTCGCGGCCCAGTTTTCAATCATAATTTTCATCACGCCCCCCGCTTACAATAAAATGTATACAACAATAATGTATATTGGGTATTTTGGATTCTGTTTTTAAATTATTTTTAACTAACTGCCAAAACAAGAGTAAAAGCGAGCCAACGTTGGCGAGAAACCACATCTGGCATTTTGCCAAGCGGCGGTGAACAGATGAAGCGAATGAAAGGGGGAAAAATTTAAATATTATATTTGAAATGAAAGCCAAACAGGGAGGTAACGTTAACAGAATATGAAAGTATAGAATAGAATAGAAAAATTCATTAATGAAAGTTAACCTATACGGGGTGAGCTAAATTTAGAAACTGGGAATACATTTTTTCGAATAATAAAAGAAATAAAACAGAAGTACGACTAAACAAAAGAGAAAAAAATAAGTAATGTTTGTTGAAGGGAACCAACCACACGACCGATGCCGTCTCGAGCATGCGCAGAGCAAATGTTTTCCTCATAGGAAGAAGAAAAATGTTCGATAACACAAGTTTAAATATCAGCCAGTCTCATTCGAGTCGATCCTTCTATCGCTATTTAATCTATCGTGAATGTGTATGTTATATATGTTTTCGGGTTAATTGTAATTCACCATATTAAATATTCACGGCAGCAGATTTATGCAGACTCATGGATAAATTTTTAAGCGAGCATTAGACGATAGTCAAGCATCAACAAGTACACAGACGAGCGTGGTTCCGAAAATAAAATCAAGAAAATATTCTCAAGAATACTTACATTTTGGGTTTACCAGTACTGAAGTAAATGAAGAAGAAAGGACCATGTGTATCATTTCCTCAAAAAAATTGGCCGTAGATAGCATGAAACCTAATAAACTTAAACGACATTTGGAAACGCTTCATAGTGAGTACGTCAACAAACCCAGAGAATTCTTCGAATTAAAATTAAAATCATATAAAAAGCAAAAATCATTTTTTAAAGAAACTTTGTCTGTGAATAAAAAAGCTTTAATTGCATCTTACAAAGTTTCATATAAAATAGCCAGATGTAAAAAACCTCACACCATTGGTGAAGAGCTTATTTTGCCAGCAGTAATTGAGATTGTAGAAACTATGTTTGGAGATAATTTTTCAAAACAATTGCAGTTAATACCTCTTTTAAATGATACTGTTGCTCGTCGAATTGGTGATATAGCTGAAGATTGTACAGTGTCAGCTTTTTTCGAAGTTGCGTGACAAATTGTTTTCAATACAGCTTGATGAAGCAACAGATAGTAATAAAGATGCTCATTTAATTGCCTATGTTCGATTTTGTGATAATATGTCAGTAGTAGAAGAACTACTTTTCTGCAAACCAATAGAACTCAAAACAACAGCGCTCCAGTGGCGGCTCGCCCACTACAGCAAGTACAGCCGGGCTGCACCTAAATTCATTAGTGTATTTTAAAACTAAAATCAGATATTTTACTAATTTTCTTAAATGAAGATTAGAATTGAAAATGAAATTTCTACGGTAGTAAACAAAATCTCCGATAAATAGCACGCATGTTACCGTAATGCACAATTCAGGAGGGGAAAAAACTCCATTCAATTAACTGCAGACAAAAAGCGAAATTCGAAATCGGCTGCATCGTTGCCATGGCAACCCCTACGTAGTATGGAGGTTCCCCCCATGCTAATGCACTGCATTTGTGAGACAGTACAGCCGAAATGAGTTTTCTTGTTTTAGCTGCACTTGAGGTTCGATATGCTGATTGGCTAATGGATGGGTGAAACGAGAACTTACGAGATTATATCCAAACGGAAATGGTTTTCGTGATACATTTACTGTGTGCTGTTGTTTCAGGACATGGTCCTGCTGTTGTTTCGTTATGTAAGTTAATATTAAAATTGACCGATTCGCATGTCTAAAAAAAAGCAGGATTGCTTTAATTTTCAAAAAATAAGTAAGTGCTACTTTTCTTACTTTATTCAAAGTTGTTCTTTTATTAAAAATATTTTTCGAATAAAAGCAATATTTTGTACAATGTCATACTTTTTGCCAGTAAGCCATTAAAAAACGATATTATGTGCATTCCCATTATTAAAGGTATTTTTTCTTACAGCCAAAAAATTGAAGACAGTATTTTTTTTTATTTTTTTTATTTTGCATAACGATGTATTAATATTATTCAATTATGTTACATCCTTATTATTTTTAAACTTGCTTTAATTAATATTTTCACATGCAATCAAATAAAAGGAATATTTTCTACAAGATATCAAAATTCGAACCTGAAGATGTTGGATCCATAAACAAAAAACTATTTGATATTAGTTTTCCTTGAAGATACAGAGCAGAATGTACTATTTTTCTCGGAGATGCAGAGCAGAATGTACTATTTTTCTCGGAGATACAGAGCAGAATGAAGTCAATCCTAGTACTGCGAATTTACTCGTTCCTCTTGGGCGGACGAAACTTGGGCAGCAAATATAAACACTTGGAGTGTCGGGTTTAAGGTCACATCCTTCTTTTGGTGTTCGATTGAAGAGAACTTCCAAGTATTAACACATGAAGGAAGGGGTCGGAAAAAGTTCCCCAACTAGAGCTTGTAATTTATTACCGCCGTAGCCGCACAACCGATAATTTAAAGAAGAGAGATTCTGGGGTTGGGGTTTTCAGACTATGACACTTGCGCAATTGAAAACTTACAGTTTCCCTACACTGTACTGTTGTAAAACACGTCTTGTGAAGTATTTAGATAAGCATTTAATGTATGTTCACTTTGTCACACAGTGAATATCCAGGTGCACTCGAAAAAGACGTTCTAATAATTTTGGTGAACGCTGCAGAAAAAGCCTCATAAAATCTAAAGGGGGAAAAAGGTGGTGGAATTTTTGTACTCCCGTGTAGAAGAATAGTTACTTTATCACTCTGTACTATTATATATAGTGAAGATAAGTGAAGAAAGTTAACAAATGTTTTCGTGTTTATAAAATATTTAAAAACTTACATTCAAAATGCACTATAAAAAAAATTATTGTAAAAGTACACAAAAAAGTTATCAAACATAATATTATATACATTTTTTATCGCAGTCAACTAAAAATATTAGCAGAATTTAAATAAAATAGTTCTGAAAAAAGTTAGTTTTTATTGGTACAAATATGCACCGTTTACAAGTTTTCTAAGTTTAACGCTAGTGTTGCCACAGAAAATACAGTTAAAATAAAAAAACAGTGCTGCAGAATTGTACTTTAGATAGTTTTTTATCATATGATTTAATCCAAAATTCAAAATTCTTAATTTAAAAAAATTGACTTTTGGCCAGCTTTTGAGGTCAAATACCCCACTGTGCGTTGGTTGATTTGGCTTCCGGAACGGTTCGCTTTTTCCCGCGTCGATCACTTGTCGATTGCGCTGGGTAGTCCCCGCTGTTCGGAACGAATTTTCGCTGTCTCTTGGATGAAAATTTGTCTTGCTTCTTTCCTCAAATATGTTCCTTTTTACGCTTCTCACGGCATCAAAATCATCAAGTTTACGGATCAGTTCTTCTACTCCTTTAATATTTGGCAGTTCATCTAGAAAATGCTCACGTGTTTCTTTAGGCAGTTTTCTCCTAATTTGGTCGACAAGAACTAACTCTTTTAGTTCTTCAAATGTGTTCACTTCAACTCCATGCAACCATTCATTTAAAAAGTTCTTCAGAATATACGCAAAATCTCTCCATGACTGGTTTTCCTCTTTTCGTTGAAAAGTAAAGTTTAATCTGAATTGTTCCGGAGTCATTCGGAATTGTCGAAGAAGTACACTTTTTATATGGTCATAATTATTTGACACATCGTCAGGTTCCCGTGTTATCAAGTTGGCAATGCCAAGTGGCAGTAAGCCTATCAAATGACTTACCCACATATTTTTGTGTATATCCAGGCGATTGACTTGTTTTTCAAATAACGACAAATACATACTAATATCACTGCCGTCGAACGGTTTCATAAAGTACGTTAAGTTGGTATTCTGATTCGTTACGCTTTTTTGTGATATTGCCGTTCCACCATTTTGCCGATTTTCGGTTTCGATTCGTAATTTTGCTAACTCAAATTCTCGAATGTCCTTTTCTTTCTCTTTTTCGATCTCTCGGGTCTCTTGTTCCTCCCGCTCCAACACGATTGTACCCAATAAATTTTTGGTCGTCTCCTCATTGTAGTCAGCGTGCTCCGCAATTGCACAGTTGGGCTATCTTTGGATTGTCCGGATGAGTTATATCCAGTTCACTCATCAGCACCAGCAAGTCACATTTCCGGGACCTTGTTAAGTAAGACATGTCCAAAACGAAAGTTCTTTATTCTTTTGACACTACGGGATCACTGTGCGACTTCGCTTCCGTTGCTTTCGGATTCCGTACTCACGCTGGCCGCTTCTTTCAGTTCCGCCTGTTTTCCTCGTGGCGTTAGGCTTAACAACATAGGCGTAGGAAGTTGGGGGGTTGGGGGTGCTCGTGCCCCCAGGAATTATTTTGAAGGGGCTCAGCCCCCCTAATATTATACTATTTTTTTTAACAAATTTCTTAAAAAACAAATCGTAGAAATAGAGAATTCCTACAAAGAGGCATTCGAATTGAAGCGCCCCTTATTTATTCTAAACGTGTTTTAAAGTGGGAGGAATTTGCTTTGAAAGGTAGTGGCGGCTGGCCCACTACAGCAAGTACAGCCGGGCTGCACCTAAATTCATTAGTGTATTTTAAAACTAAAATCAGATATTTTACTAATTTTCTTAAATGAAGATTAGAATTGAAAATGAAAATTTTTACGGTAATAAACAAAATCTCCGATAAATAGCAAGCCTGTTACAGTAATGCAATTCAGGAGGGGAAAAAACTCCATTCAATCAAAATTGCAGCCAAAAAGCGAAATTCGAAATCGGCTGCATCGTTGCTATGGCCAGTGGCGGCGATTCGGGTGGGCATGGGGGGCGGTTGCCCCCGTACTTTTTTGTATGTTGCCCCCGCAACTTTTTTTATATTGGACATTTTAAAACTAAATTACAAGTCAATTGTTTTACTGCATTGCCTAACAAAGGAAAAATTTTGAACCCCAACTTCCTCACACTACCATAGGAACGTAGATAAGGGAGGTGGAGGGTGAGGTTTCAGGAGGTTCAAACTCCTCTCATTGACAGATTTAATGTGCACTAGTCGCCTCCAAACGTCAAACGTTTGGACGATGGGAGAACGGGCTTGCAACCTCCCGGTTAGGAACTTGGCGCTTTAAAGAGCGCCAAATTGCGAATTCAAATATTAAATCAAGTAGTATATTTTAATAAATTTTGCTTCTAAAGTACCAGTAATTGTTAAATTAAATCAAAACAAAACATACATTTGCAAAGTCTAATCAAAGCGATTAACTTTTTTAACCATATAATTTCGATAGTTTTTCCGAAAGAAATAGTTTATAATAATTTTACTTATGATTACTTATTAAATAGTTTTGAAATAGTTTATTTTAGTCAGAAAATCTCCGATTTTAACATTTTTAAAACGCAATCCACAAAAGTATATTTGTTTACTTTACTTATCAGCGAATGTTCTCAAAGATGATGGCAGAAAAGATTTAATAGCTTTTTTTTTTAATTCTCAATGCTTTGATTTCGAAAACATCAAGAAAATAGTTTATTGTAACTACGTATTAAATCTACAAAATACCCAGGATCTAGCAGAATGACTTATTCCCAAGTTTTCTTAGTTTTACATACAATCAGTAGGGTAAAAAGGCGAAACGGCGCCGAATATGACTTATGACTCTCATTTGTACAGTCATTTTGGAGTCTACAGAGCAAACTGTATATGACTTATGACTACATCGATAGATATTTATTTGTTTTTAAATCAGCCGTTGATTTTTTTTTATTCAATCAGGGCCATAGCTCAGTCTTTTTACACATCGTAGCCTTTGCTTAAGGGTCTAGTTAAATTGTCTTCGACTATAGCTAAAATAGCCAAGTGATATAAAGGTGTTTTGAACAGTTTATACTTTTTATACTCCTGAAAATTGGACTTGGTTTTTGTGGCCCTTTTATATAGTATTTCTGAAAGTTTAGTGCTTTGTTTTGCCTTTTTAAGTCAGAATAACGAAAAAAGAAAGCTTTTAACTTGTCTCAAATCAGCTTTATGGTATGAAAACTTCTTTTCTTAAATTTATGTTATTAAGTTTTTTAACTGTGTATTTTAAGTTGGTATACTTCAAATAACACAAAATAGTGAGTAAATACAAGTGTGCAATACCATAGCTTTTTTATAGCAATATAATAGTAATTTTTTTTAATCCCCCGCCCCCTTCCTCCCATTTGGGGGACTTCTTGTTTCCTCTTTATCTTGCCCCCCCCCCCCCCACTTTCAGCACCCAATCGCCGCCACTGGCCATGGCAACCTCTACGTAGTATGGAGATTCCCCCCATGCCAATGCACTGCATTTGTGAGAAAGTACAGCCGAAATGAATTTTCTTGTTTTAGCTGTACTTGAGTTCGATATGCTGATTGGCTCGCGGGTGAAACGAGAACTTACGTGAATATCTCCAAGCGGAAATGGTTTTCGTGATACATTTACTGTGTACTGTTGTTTCAGGACATGGTCCTGCTGTTGTTTCGTTATTTAAGTTAATATTAAAATTGACCGATTCGCATGTTTAAAAAAAAGCAGGATTGCTTTATTTTTTAAAAAATAAGTAAGTGTTTTCTATTTTTTTCGCATGTTATCATTTCGTAAAAATTGAAAGGAAACTTTGATTTGAGTAGAGAATAATAAAGAATTTCCGTTCATGTATAGTTTTTGGGAAATAGGGGCGGGGGGGGGGGGGATTCACATGATTTCGGCTACACTACCATTTTTGACCACGGGCCGCCACTGTATGAAAGGTACAGGAGGACAATGAGTTCCTTTCTCAACTGTTTCCAATCGAAGACGACTTGTACATATCATTAGTCATATGTCACCTTTTGTGAGAAACACCAGAAAATTACCTGTTTGTCGTCAACAGCTGTACTTCGTTTGCAAAATGCTTACCGCCATCTGGTTACTCGACCAGCCATGTCGGTAGCACGCTCATCTTCAAGACATGTGAATGGCCACCAAAGCTGGGATTTGTATAGTTCGTCCCCATTTGTGTGTAATTTACTGGCTCTCACCCTTATATTCTATTGTAGCTGATTGATGATCTCCCCATTGTGAATGACCCATGTATGCTTGTGTAGACAGTTTTCTATATAGGCTTTTCTGAAACTTGTCCCCAAGGGGACGAAGTCAAGGAAGGGTTACAGCAACAAAAAATAAATCCCTGGTGAGATTTTAAAACCGCATTACAGTTTCTTTTTTTAGTGTAAAGACAGAAATCTTAGAAAGCATTTCTTTTTACAAACGAATGGTAGTAGATTTCTTCTGTCAGCATATTCCTCTGTTTTGTCAGTTAAGTAATTTTTCTGTATTCTAAAAGTCAATTAAAAATAATACCATCTTTTCTAACGATAAATGTTTTGTAATTATGCTTATCAATTGGCAGTAACTCTAATTATAATGATGTTTAGTTTTGTTATACACTATTAAGTGAATAACACTAAGCATATGCTTATGTTTAAAAACAAGTTGAAGTTAATTTTAATCTTGAATTACATATAATAAATGAAATGTCATTGTAGAATTAGTGTAAGGAAAATGTGTTTTTACATTAAGTCTAAATTGCTAATTATTTTATTGCATCAATAGAATACTAGTTATGGTTTATTTCATTTCAGTAATATTTAAAATGACAAATTTATATATTTTCACAATAATATCTAATTTTTTTTGTACTCAGTACTATTTTTTGTACTACAGCAACCGTACATTTTTTTTATATATTACGTCCTTTTTTAAATGTCAGAAAAGCATAAATATAATAGTTTAGTTTGAAAACTACCTATAAATTATCAATTTAAGCAGCTAAAATAAACGTAATTTCAAGTATTTATATAAATGTCTACAACGCTAAAGCTTTAAAGAGTAATTTTAAGAATAATGTAAAAAATACGTTTTAAAATAAAAAAAGTATTATCTTATGGACATTTTATAAATTATAAGCGTATTTCCCATAATTTATTCCCTTTGAAATAATAAACCATCAGATTCATGCGCTATTTTCTAAACAGCTTATATAGTTGAAATTACTTCTTTTAAAAAATTACATTTTGTTAAAGAAAGTTAAATAGAGATGAATTCCTCAAATCTGAAAAAAAAAATCATATTTTAGCGTACAATACGGATATTTCAAATTACTATTAACCTTTTCCTGATTACTTTATGTTCTAAATCTGTCCAAAGGAAAACGGATACAAGTTAAAACATTTAACAAGTTAAACATTGGTTTGTAAATATTTAAAGCAATGATTGTTTTTTAATTGTTTAATAGCTCGCAACTCCGTACTATTTTATATTGTATAACAATATATATATGGAAAAAAAAGTTCAGCCCCCCCTGAAAAAAAGAAGTGCCTACGCCACTGCTTAACGATCGGTTGTTTCTGTTTTCATATCGACCAAATTTTTACTTTTTTTTTACAACTGCTCGTTGATTCCAATCCGGCCCAGAGCCCCCATGTGGGATTATGAGACAGTAAAGACAGGCTTTGAAGATATAAATATAGGTTTATTCGCCCAAACCGCAGCCAGGCTATTATCTAAGAGGATCGCAATCCTTCCTATCTCGTCCACTGCCACATCTAATCTGAATACATTCCGCCAGTGACACGCTAGGTGTCGCTGGTAGACTTGCGTTTAGTGTCGCCATCTGGTGGTGACTTCCAACACTACAATATTTAAAAAAATTACGAACAGCAACCATGCTAAATTTTGATAAAAATTGATTCAGAAAAACGTTTTATATGCATATCTAAAATTTCGTGATTTTCCTCTTTGTATTCTTTTTTTATATATATTAAAATGTGCATCAACTTGATCATTTCAGGGGGTCATACGCAAATTTAAAATCTGTTGTACTTAAAAGAAATCTCCAATTTTGCGAATTAAAAATGCTGTGATCGCGTTGGCATAAAAAGTTAAATTCTTATATAGCGGCGAACGGTATACAGGAGTGGTGCACGTTAAATCTGATCCAAGTCCAATGTCCTATCGCCTATTGAAGGTGCGTCGCGTGCCAATGGACAACTAGAACGGGGCGGAGTTTAGCCTTGTTTGTGGGATTTCGAGCACGTGCAAGTTTCCGATTACTGGTAAACAAACAATAATATTGCTTTTTTATATTCAAATTTTGCATTAATTAGGTTTAACTTGTGTTTTAACATCATATTCTAAAAAAATATTATCGATCTTTTCAATATATCAGTAGTTTTGAATGAAATTCTAACGCTATCCCACAAACAAACTAGCTCTGACGTCACTATAGGCGTGGTCATTCTACTCGTCCATTCATATGTTGTTCTCGTCATTTGACCATTGTACAAAAATACGAGCTTGGTTTGGTTAAGGAACGGCGCACTAGAGCTACACAGTGGGCTATATTCGACGGTTCGGGGCCTATCTCAAAGGAAAGACCCGGGACCATTGCCTCGTATTTTTTAACCATGGTCAGATGACGAGGACAACACCTGAGACGGCACGCCACGCAACCTCAATCGACATCAGGACATTAGACCCCAATCAGATTTATCGTGCACCTGTCCCGTATACACACCAGTATAATTTATTGAACATTTTCCGGCGACTTCGTAGTATTTTAGTAGCGAAGCTAGCAACCCTCCGATCGCAACGTTTTTACTTTTCTTTGTGAAGTCCAATACTCGGGCTCGAACTTGAAATTCTCTAATTACTAACCGAACGCCTTTATCCACTGGATAACTGGGGCCCCCAAAGATACGAGGCATTGCTCACGTGTCTTTTCTTCCAGATAGGCCTAGTACTGCCGCCAATTTGCAATTTAAAATTGTTCAACGTCAATTAACCAAACCAAACCAAGCTATATAATTTCAGGTCATCCTAAGTTTGGTTTGGTTAAATAACGTCACACTAGAGCTGCACAGTGCGCTATTGGCGACGGTTCGGGGCCTATCTTGAAGGAAAGACCCGGGAACGATGCCTCGTATTTTTTAACCATGGTCAGATGACTAGGACAACACCTGAACTGGCACCCAACGCCTTCAATAGACGTCGGGACTTTGGACCCCGATCAGATTTATCCTGCATCAGACCCGTATACTCGCCGTTAATTTTTTGTGGATGTTCTGGACGACATTCTAGTATTTTGGTAGAGAAGTTGGCAACCCTCCGATCGTAAAATCACTACTTTTTACTATTCTTTAGTCTAGTCCGCGCAAAGGTTCGAACCGGGGACCCTTTGGATTCCCAGCTGACGCCTTAATCCACTCGGCCTTGGAGGCCTCGCATGTTTTATGAAAGAGGGTAGTTAGTAACGAATGATTACACTTTCCGAATTTTACTATAATTAATTATGGTAAACCTAACTATAATGTAATATGCCGCAACATCATTCTGACTATCTCCTTTGTATCGAAATAACTGATCATCATCTGACCATGGTTCAAAAATACGAAGCATAGGCCCTGAACCGTCGCCAATAGCCTATAATACAGCTCTACTGCGACGTTAACTAACCAAACCAACTACATCTCTATAACAGCCCACTTGATGATGATGATGATGATGAACTCCCTAAAGAGTAAAAAAGAAGATTATGGACATAAGTCCTTTTCTCCGTTTACATATAAATTTCAATTTTATTAAATTTCAAAATGATTTAAGGGAAGAATTGCAAAATTGCCCTTCCCAAGGTGGGAGATGATAGGTTAGCTGAAGTGATAATTTCTTTTGCCGATTTAAACGACTTTGGTGAGGATTTTAAAAGTTTGAAAAGAGTGGAGCGTTGTGCGATGAATCGATTGCAGTATAAAAGGCTGTGAGTTTGAGATTCAGGGACATTACAGGAGAGACAGAGAGGAGAGGAGACCAATCCGATTTTATGAAGAATGACCTTGTTCGGGAATGTATTTGAAAGGATGCGAAGAATTTTAACTTCCATGTGTCTAGAAGGGATCCAGTCGAAAAAGGGAGGAGATTCAGTTTGCATGAGAAATTTTTTATAGTATGAGGATGCTTTCCAGTGTTGAATTAATTCATCTTTTTTGCTAAGATTGATGTGGCGTTTGATGTCTTGAAGGTCGACAATGCTGATGATTGGAGAGGAGGGGGATGAAGATGCGTTTACTGCAAGGAGGTCTGCTGATTCATTAATAGGGATGCCGGAATGTGAATTGCACCAAATGATGATAGTGGGCGATTTAATGGAGAGTTTGACGAGCTGTTTTTTCGTCTCACAAATAAGAGAGCCGTTTTTTCCTTTAATTCCTTTTAGTGCCTCTACAACTCCTTTGTTATCGGAGAGGATTATAGTGGGGTTGTCTTTAAGAAGAAAGTTGGCAAAATAGAATATCGCAGCCGCTTCTGCTGTGAATATTGATGTACAGGGGGGAAGACGTATTGATCGAGTAATTGGAGAGTCAAAGTTACAAATGCCGAATCCCACACCATTGTTGCTTTTTGACCCATCCGTGGCCCAGAATTCGTATTCTGAATATTTATCTTAAAGGGATCCATATAAAGCTTGAATCAGATGAGGGTTTTTGTTTTCAGAGTTGGGGAAGAAGTCAGTAACACAGTGTAGGAGATGAGGGGTGGAGGGATGAAGAGGAATTTTAGGGTAGACCAAGTTGTGTGGAAGGTGAAATTGAGATTTAATTTGTTTTAGCGGGAGCAAGATAAGAGGATTAGTTGAAGATACATTAGAAAGGGGAGTGGTTTGGGGTTGGAAAGAGGATTTGAGGGATTGATAGATTTGGGCCCATTTGGTTCTGATGTTATATGGCGGAATTCCTGCGAGATGGTGGATGAGGTCGTTAGGAGAACATTTGAAAACCCCAAGGGCGAAACGAATAGCAGTGTTTTCCATTACTTCGTATTTCTTGATGTTTAATTTACTATCTTTCAGTCTTATTGAGTTAGCATAATCTAGACGAGGGAGGAGAATTTGAGAGATGACTTGTAGGATGTTCTTGGCTTTAAGACCAGTGCTTTTGTTGCTGATGAATTTGATGACATTTAAGAATTTGGTGGCTTTAAGGCAACTATAGGTTCTATGTTCAGACCATCTAAAATTTGATTGGAAAACGAGGCCTAGGATTTTTTTGTGGGACATCCAGGGGATGGAAGCACCGTTGAGAGAAAACTGATGAAGCATTTTTTTTCTTTTTGGAGACAGGTCCATGAGAGAAGATTTATCCGAAGCAAAAGTGATTTTCCACTTGAGAGCCCAGATATTTAATTTTTCAAGGATGGAGTTAGTACGCCCAATGCATTCTTCTGGGGAGGAACCTTGAATGATGATGATAATATCGTCAGCATAAATAAATGGGACAGAGGGCGAGTCCAAAGCTTTAAACAAATCGTGCATGTAAATGTTGAAAAGAAAAGGGGAGATGATGGAACCCTGAGGGAGGCATGAAACATGGTTGGAATCGGTGATTGATCCTCTCCATTTGATTTGGATGGGGCGCTCGAAGAGAAAGTCTTGGATGAGGAATAGAAGATTTTTTTCAAGACCGGCGGAGGACAATTTCTCCATGAGACCTTGTACCCAGACTCCATCGTAGGCTCCCTTGATATCTAGGGAAAGTAAAAAAACTCATTTTTTCTTGGATCTGAAATGGTGAAAGTGTTGGGAAATATCTTGGAGACAGTCAATTGCCGATTTTCCAGGGATAAAACCATACATGTTGTGAGGGAAAATTTTCTTTTCTTCGGCCCACCAAGAAAGGCGGGAAAGGATCATCCTTTCAAATATTTTACTGATAACAGGGATAAGGGCTATGGGGCGGTAACTTGAGGCAAATTTTGCTGGTTTATTAGGTTTTTTTTATTGGCACTATGATAGTTTTTTTCCAGTCGTCGGGAAAGGTGGATGATTCTAGGCAGATGTTGAACATGTCCAGTAATTTGGCTAGGGAAGGTTTCGGGAGATTTTTGAATGCCTTAGCAGAGATGTTGTCAAAACCTGGAGCAGAGATTTTTTTAAGATAGATGGCTCTATTGAGTTCCTGTAAGTTAAAAAATTGTTGAATGGGAGCTTTTGAAGATGGAGGGGAGATCTCTAGTCTTTGTGACGAGTGAAGAGATTTTTGGATTAGCTTATCGCCAAGTATTTTCGCTTGCTGGTGGGGGTCAGTAATGTGGTTGTCCTTGTGTGAGATAATAAGGTTACTTTCTTCCTTGTTGTGGTATAGGTAGTTATTTATATTTTTGACTATGTTAAACAGTTGTTTCGGACATGTTGTGGAGCTCATCTTGACAGCCCAAAAGGAGCGTTTGGCCTCTAAAGTATACTTCTTAAGGTTAGCAGCAGCTCTTTTTGCTTCTATCAAATCCTTCGGGCATAAGGAACGACGGGCATTTTTATAAGCCCGGTTCTTAAGGTTTTTGGCCTTTGAGCATGATTTGTTCCACCATGAGAGAAAGCTGCTGGTTTTACTAGTTGAAACTTGGGTCGAGGTCTGGGAGATGGAGTTAGCGATGCAGTTTTGAATGTTGGAAGCTGCAAGGTTGATCGAGGTTTTGGAATCGATGGCGAGGTTAGTGGAGGGAAAAACTTTGTCAATAGTTGTAGAAAAATTGATCCAGTTCGTGTAATGTTTTATGATTTTTGAGGGGGAATGACGGAGGTCATTGAAGGAGCAGTAGATGGGAAAATGATCACTTGAGCCTTTTTCGGTTGCTTTGTCCCATGCTAGTTTGAAGTGGAGAGACGACGAGGAAAAGATCAAATCCAAGATGCTTCCTGGGGATGACGAGGATTCTCTGGTGATGGTACCAGAGTTAAGAAGAGATAAAGGTTGAGCGTCTATCCATTTGGATAGGGAATTGCCACTTGGTGAGGAGGTGAAATCTCCAAAGTTTTTGCTTCTTGCATTAAAATCACCAACTATGAAACAGGGGTGATTTACGGTTGATTCAAGTAGGAGTAGGTCTGATTCGGCAAAAGGGCCGGAAGAACGGTGAACATTCGTGATTTGGAATTTTCGACCATTGAAAGAAGTTTTTATACTCATTATTTCCATGGAACTGGTGCTACATATTTGAGGGAGAATCCAAGATGGGAGATCTTTTTTAACTAGTATAGCTAAACCACCTCCCTTTTCGAATCCCGTTCTAGGGCTGTTATATAGGATGTAATCCTTCAGGGTGAGTCTTTGGCAATGTTGGTTACACCATGTCTCTTGGAGGCATATTATTGATGGGTTTAGGTGCTTTGCAAGAAAATGAAAAGAATTAAGATTTGCGGAAATGCTCCGGCAATTCCAAGAAAGTAAAAAGGACATGAATACGATGAAAAGGGCTTTGTTGAGTATTAAAGAGATCTTAGGTGAAGACCATCTCCGAGTCCTCAAGTATTGGAATCGGGCTTGTTGCGGAAAATAAGTTGTCATTGATATGATTGGATCCGTAAGGATTTTTGACGTCTTCAGTGAGGAATGCAGTCGGATCAAAGTTTTTTTTTGTTCTACTATGGAGCGAAGATCTTTTATTTCTGTGGTCAATTTAGTGTTTAAGATGCGAAGGTTGTTGATTTCTTGAAGAAAGTTTGGGGTTTGCAAGGATATATGAGGAGAGGAGAGGTTGGAGTTCACTGGTGACAAGTTAGAGTGAACAAAATTTGTGAGTTCGGTTAGAGCTTGTTTAATTTCCAGAATTTTGTTTCTTAAAGTTGTAAGTTCGTTCTGGACTGGGAGCGAAGGGAAATCAGATTTTGACCATGGATTACTAGAATAACTTCTGGGCAAATTAGAAGCTTCAGGTTGAGAGTTAGGTCTGGATGACTCGTTGATTCTGTTTTTTTCTTTTATGTAAAGTTCGCAGTTAGTGTCTGTAGCTGAGTGGTCTGTACTACTGCAGCGAAAACATTTAGCCTCGGAGATGCAGGGAACTGAAGGAAGGTGGTTTTGGCCACAAATTTTGCACCTGTGTGGGCTATTACAGGAGTTTTGGTAATGACCAAATCGTAGGCAGCGGAAGCAAGTTTTTGGAGAGTCAATTTATTGGGAAGTTTTGTATATGATACGGAATAGGGCTACTTCCTGTCGAGAGATGTTGCCTAGTTCTTTGACAAGAATGATAGGGATAGGCACGTCCGTGCCTTTTCTACAAAATCTGACTAGTTGGGTAAAATTGATGCCGGAGGATTTTAGTTCAGCTGCAATGTCTGATAGAGGGATGTGGGAATCGATTCCCCTGATGATGTATTTAGATGTGATAGAATCTTCTATTATACGGGAAGACACAGGGATATTGTCAATCTTTTCGAGTAGTTCAAGATTTTTGACTGTTTCTAACGATTTTGTTTTTAACAGTATTTTGTTACGTCTGGTAACCGAGATAGAGTCATGAGATTGGGTAATTTTATTAAAAGTGTCTCTTAGGTTGGCAGGGTTGGAAGTTGGAACACTGCCCGTGCCTTGGTCTGACTGTATGATTATACGACATTCCGCGATTCCATTATTAAACGCTGCGTTCGCTTTTTCGGCCTCGGAAAGGTTATTTATGAAAACGTTACCTCCCCGTCGAGCTTCTTTGGAAGAGGGTTCACTAAAGGAATCTTCGCACACCTCTAAGGCTCGTTTATGGGAGTCGGCAGACATTCCCCAAAAACAATAAACACCGGAAACGCCCCCACGGGGGGGTTTCAAAATATAAAGAAAAACAATACGAACCCGGTCTCTGGGTGTGTGTAGACGCTTCGAAATACAACGCGAAGACACTTACACGAAAGAACTAAGAAAAGGAAGAAAAACTTTAGCAGGAAAGAAAGCCGACCAACATACTCCACCTCGGAAAGGGCGAAAAAACGACAGCCCACTCCGTAGTGTTTAAATGGTAAGAACGTCAAGCTCACAGTTATGGATACCCATCAAAACTTTTGGAAAAAGATTAGCTAGTAATCAGAGGATTGCTAGTTCGAACCCGTGCGATGAACTTAAAAAAAAAGTAAAGAAGTAGTGAGATTGAGATCGGTGGATTGCCAGCTTTGCTACAAAAATACTAGAAACTCATTCAGAGCATCCAACAAAGTATACTGGCGAGTATACGGGACTGGTACACGATAAATCTGATCGGGGGTCCGATGTCCTAACGCCAATTGAGGTTGCGTCGGTAGCCAGCTCAGGTGTTGGCCTCGTCATCTGACCAATGGTTAAAAAATACGAGGGCATCGTTCCCTGGTCTTTCCTTCGAGATAGGCCCCGAACCGTAACCAATAGCCCACTGTTCAGCTCTAGTGCAATCTTTTTTAAACAATCAACCACTCCGCCAAATCCGGAAGAAAGACCCAGGAAAACTGAAAAAAAATTGACTAGAGTAACCATACAAAACTGTCTGGCAGAAGACATTCCTTAGTTTATTAATATCTAAATGTATAGACGATAAATACCAAATTTTTTGGAGGCTTCAGTGGACGAGCGGTTAAAGGCGTCAGCTGGGAATCCGAGGATTCCTGGTTCGGTCCTAGGCGATGGACTTGACAAAGAAAGGTAAAAAAGTAGTGATCTTGTGATCGGACGGTTGCCTCTTCGCTACAAAATACTAGAAAAGTCGTCCAGAACATCCGCAGAAATTAACGGCGTGTATACGGGACTGGAGCACGATAAATCTGATCGGGGTACAAAATCCCGACGTCTATTGAAGGCGTTGGGTGCCAGTTCAGGTGTTTCCTCGTCGTCTGACCATGGTTCTAAAATAACGAGGTGTATGTATGAATGTGTATGTGTTCCCGGATCTTTCCTTCGAGATAGACCCCGAACCGTCGCCAATAGCCCACTATGCAGCTCTAGTACCACATGAATTAACCAAACCAAACAAACAAAAAAACTAAAATAACGAGGTGCATGTATGAATGTGTATGTGTTCTTGGGTCTTTCCTTTTTTCGAGATAGGCCCCGAACCGTCGCCAATAGCCCACTGTGTAGCTCTAGTGCGACGTTAATTAACCAAAACTAAACCAAAACCACTGCACATCTATCATCTGACCATAGTTCAGAAATACAGGGCAGTGTTCCCGGGTCTTTCCGTTGAGATAGACCCAGAACAGTCCCAATAGCCCAATGTGCAGCTGTAATGCGACGTAAATCAGTCCAATTGACCAAAACCACTGCAAGACGATTCCACAATACAATCCCAAGAGCCAATTCCACAACCAACCACGAGCCGCGTAAGATCTCACACTTGGGATTGATATCGTAAAATGTCACTTCCTGTGAGAACGATTCCAACGAGATCATGCTAGGGCCCCTAGGGGCCCTAGCATGATCTCGATGGAATCTCGAGATGTCACGACTTTCTTTTGGAATCGAAAGGTCACGTGATATTTCCTTTGAGATGCCGACAGAAAATCTTGGCAATGCGAAGTGACTTCGAAGGTGAGATCGTTTTCGCGCGCTTTTCTTATCGCAATCGCAATAAAAGGCCTTTCATGGTTGGTCAAGTGTTTGATGACGACGGGAAATGCGTCACTTTCTTTCAGTGCGCATGGTAAAAAAGACTTCTCGGATCTTTCCTTCCCGGATCTTTCCTTCGAGATAGACCCCGAACCGTCGCCAATAGCCCACTGTGCAGCTCTAGTACCACGTTAATTAACCAAACCAAACAAACAAAAAAACTAAAATAACGAGGTGCATGTATGAATGTGTATGAGTAGTGTAATTTGACGGGCATCAGGCCGTGGATCTGTGAGGAGTACGAGGAGTAATGAGGCGTAATGTGGTGCTCTGTGGATTTTAGTGGATCTTGGTATCAAGCCGTGGATCAGGGCGGATCTCGTCTGTCAAGCCGTGGTGCACCTGGCTCTAAGCTGTGGTGCACTGGGCTCTCAGCCGAGGATCAGGGGGCGTGGCCTAATGGAGATGACCTCATTAAGAGCCAATCAGATTCTTGTGTGAGGATGACCTCATGAAGAACCAATCAGGTGTCAGTAAGTGACGTCACACGCAGGGGACGTCGTCGGGGAACAGGTGTCGACGCAGAGCCGCCCATGGGCATGTCGCCGATGGGCATGTTACACCGTGTCTCAACGTGTTTGTACAGGAACGGACCAATCAGAGTCTTGTTTGAGGATGACCTCATGAAGAACGAATCAGGTGTCAGTAAGTGACGTCACATGCAGGTGGCGTTGTCGGGGCAAGGTTTTACTAGTTCTGCTTGTAACCGCAAGGCGGCGCTGCATGTAGGGGAACGGACCAATCAGAGTCTTGTTTGAGGATGACATCATGGAGAGCCAATCACAGGCCAGAAGAGGGGGCAATTCTTCTCCGTCGTCAGTATAAAAGACGATGTTCGAGCAGAGCTCTGGCATTCTCTCAGTAGAACCTGCTCTTGCGACTACTCTAGTTTAGCTTAGCTTTAACTTTGTTTAAAATGGATATTGAAGACGTTTTCGAGAATTCGACATTACCGTTGAATGATGAAGTGGTGGCGCTCATGGATTTTGGAGATTTAACAGCAACTCAATTGGATTTGGATTTTAGTCAAGACAAGGAATTCACTTTTACGGAATGTAATATGCATTTCAATAGAAGATATAATTTGATTCGACATCAACGGAATAAGCATGGAGGAATGCAATATCCGTGTTCTCGGTGTTCTAAGGTATTTTCGCGAATGGATAACCTGACAAGACACCTGAAAACACACAAGCGGCCTGCAGATACAGAACCACCTGTACTTCTAAAACGACGTCGGACCAGTGAAGATACATCTCTACCAGGACCCTCTACTATACCAGGACCCTCTGCTCTACCAGGACCCTCTGCTCTACCAGGACCCTCTGCTCTACCAAGACTCTCGACTCTACCATGACCCTCTGCTTTACCAGGACCTTCTTCTACGCGACAGTCTGCTTTGAAGAATCGTATACAGAATGTGCATTTATTCAACACCGAGGAATACAAGGATTTAAAGCCATTTCTGATTTCCAAAGAAGAAGATTTTGTGAGCATCGTCGCATCTGCCCTGTTTCAATTTGAAATTAAGGTGAATTGCAGACTCATCTGCTGCTACCAAAAAGTTGCTGCCGACAGCATTTTAAGCGAGGAGAAAAGCTTCAAAACGAAGAATGAGATCGTTCTTCCCTCTACCGATGTTGAAGCCCTGTATTTACAAACGATGGAGAGACTACTGAAAGAAGCCGAAGATTTCGAAGCCAATGAATCTGGGTGGACCCTGGAACGGATACATGAATTGGAGGTACGGACCAACAAATACAACCCTCTGTGGATCAACGTACATCGAACTACCCGAAGCCATCAAAAGTAAAAGGGCTATCATCAATGTTCAAAACAATGACAATCGCTGCTTCATGTGGGCCATCCTCCCCGCTCTCCATCCCGTGGAAGACTATAATCAGCATGCATACCGAACGCATCATTATGAGGCACATATGGACAGTCTCAACTTTACAGGTATTGAATTCCCTGTTAAAATTCAAGACGTTCCAAAATTTGGAAAGCTGAATGACATTTCCATCAACGTATATGGACTTACGGAGGATTATCAAGTATATCCTCTCATGATCACACCAGAAGAGACAGATGCGCATATAGATTTGATGTATCTCAAGACCGACACACATGCCCATTATGCCTGGATCAAGGACTTATCCCGACTCGTTTCAAGACAGCATTCAAAGCGAAAGGGGAAAATGTTTATATGCCGCCGCTGTCTACAATTTTTCACAACAGAGCCTATTTTTCACCGTCATCAGCTGAGTTGTAATCAGCACGAGGCCGTTCGAGTCATTATGCCGGAAGACAAATGGGTGATATTTAAAAATATCAAACATACCATGAAAGTCCCATTCGTGATATATGCTGACTTTGAGTGCATTACTCGACCGATAGAATCTTGCCAGCCGAACCCTGATAAATCGTACGGTGAAGCCTACCAAAAACATGAAGCTGTCAGTTTCTGTTACTACATAGTGTCGAGCACAGGACTCTTCAAAGCCCCTTACGTGTACCGAGGACCGAACGCACCACAAATTTTTATGGAGCGGATGAAGCTGGAAGCCCTGGAAATACAGCAAGTTAACCAAAGAGGAGTTGGAAGCATTTCGGAAAGCAACGCATTGTTACATGTGCAAGAAGGAATTCACCCAGAAGAATTACAAGGTGAAGGATCACGATCATCAATCGAAGAAGTTTCGAGGAACCGCTTGTAATACCTGCAACCTGAAGGCCAGAACTCCAGACTTTATCCCAGTAGTGTTTCATAATTTATCCGGATACGACAGCCATTTATTTATGAAGTGCTTGGGAGGAGACGATTTCAACATCACAGTCATTCCAGAAAACACAGAAAAGTACATCTCATTCTCGAAGCAAATTGGCAAGGGACTTAGTCTTCGGTTTATCGATTCATTTCGATTCATGGCTAGCAGCCTAGATCAACTGGCTAAAAATCTCTCAAAAGACCAGTTCAAACATGTGCGGGCGCACTTTCCCTCCTCTCATGTTTCCCTCCTGCTGCGTAAAGGTGTATTCCCATATGACTACATCAATCATCCAGACAAATTCAAGGAAACCAAGTTACCACCCCGTGATGCCTTTTATAATCGCCTGAACGAATCGAACATCACCATGGAAGATTACCAACATGCTCAAGGAGTGTGGGATGCATTCGACTTCGACAATTTGGGCGAGTATGCTGATTTGTACGTCAAGACAGATGTTTTACAGTTAGCAGACATTTTTGAAAGCTTTAGAGATGTCTGCATGAAAACCTATGGCTTGGATCCCGTGTGGTATTACACAGCCCCTGGACTCTCTTGGGATGCTATGCTGAAGAAGACATCGATTCGACTGGAACTGCTCACGGATTATGACATGCTATTGTTTGTCGAAAATGGTATCCGTGGAGGAATCTCGCAATGTTCTCACCGTTTTTACAAAGGCAAATAATCCGTATATGCCAAACTATGACAAGTCTCAGCCTTCCAATTATCTATTATATTTAGATGCCAATAATTTGTATGGCTGGGCTATGTCCCAATACTTACCGTTAGGTAATTACGCTTGGATTAACCCGACGATGGATGTCTTACAAACCCCTTGGGACAGTGCACTTGGCTACATCCTAGAAGTTGATTTGGAGTATCCAGCACACCTACACGAGTTACATGCTGATCTACCACTTGCTCCAGAAACATTAGCTCCACCCGGTTGTAAAGAGAAGAGGTTGCTGACTACTTTGCATAAGAAAGAACGATATGTAGTGCATTACCGAAATTTGCAACTCTACCTACAACAAGGACTTAAAGTGACAGCCGTGCATAGAATTTTAGAGTTCATTCAATCGCCATGGCTAAAGACTTACATTGACGTCAATACCCAACTGCGCACCTCTGCTACGAATGAGTTTGAGAAAAATTTCTTCAAACTCATGAACAATTCGATTTTCGGAAAAACGATGGAGAATATCCGACGCCGAGTGGACATCAAGTTATGCGGGAACGCAAAAACAGCTGAGAAATGGATTGCTCGCTCCAACTTTCAAGATCGCACCATCTTCTCCGAAACTTTAGCAGCATTTCATATGCGACGGACCGTACTGAAATTCAACAAGCCGATTACCATTGGAATGGCAATATTGGATTTATCCAAGACCCTCATGTATGACTTCCACTATTCCAAGATGTTACCGAAATATCCAATTGATCGACTGAAACTCCTCTACATGGATACGGATAGTCTGATCTACAATATTCACACCGGCGATGTCTACAAAGACATGAAAGAAGACATGGACCTGTACGATACATCGGATTATCCTGCCAATAATATTTTCGGTTTTCCTCTCGTCAACAAAAAAGTCATCGGGAAGATGAAAGATGAGACCAAGGGAGAAATCATGACTGAATTCGTGGGACTCAGATCCAAAATGTACGCCTTCAATATAGGCCATGATAATATCACCAAGAAGCTGAAGGGGATTAAGAAGGCTACCGTCCGTCAAAAAATCAGATTTGAAGATTATACGAAGTGTCTGTTTCAACACCAAGAACTCGTGACCAGCATGAACCTCATACGATCCAAGCAGCACGAAATATTCACCATTACTTCAAATAAATTGGCCCTTTCCCCGTATGATCAGAAGAGACACATCTTAGAGGATCGCGTGAGCACTCTTCCATTCGGACATTACTCACTAGCCGACATGTGAGTTCGAATTCCATCAGAAGAAGATCGAAACCATCTATAAATAAGAAGAGCATCTCCAAAGTTCATCATTCAGTATGGATATTTTACGATTGAAACATCCGTTTACTATGATAGTTGCAGGTCCCACAGGTAGTGGCAAGACACATTTCGTGAAAAAAATGATCGAAAATAAAATGATACTACCCTTTCCAAAAACGATGGTATGGTGCTATGGGATATTTCAAAAGTTATATGCATAAATCCCAAACATTTCATTTCATGAAGGCTTGCCTTCAAATTTAAATCAATATTCGGATGCATTGATTGTAGTAGACGATTTAATGAGTGAGCTTGGAAACGATGCTCAATTGACAAAGATGTTTTCTAAAATGTCACACCACCGAAATATTAGTATCATGTTTATAGTACAAAATGTGTTTCATAAGGGAAAAGAAATGCGAGAAATTTCTTTTAATGCACATTACCTGGCGCTGTTTAAGAACCGAAGAGACCAATCCCAAGTCATGCATTTAGGACGACAACTATATCCGAGAAAAGTGAAGTTTTACAAGAGTGTTATGAAGATGCTACTTCGAAGCCGTACGGTTATTTATTCGTTGATCTGAAAAGTAATACAGAGGATTCACTACGCATGCTCACGGGGATGTTTCCTGGATATATATATTACGTGTATCAACCTCGCTAACTTCATTTGTATTTCGTCTCTCAAACTGGAAGGATGTCAGCCGTGATTGATTTTGAAGGGTTTCTGCTTCCGTCGGGACTATTTGTCGTCAAAGAACTAGCATTTTACGCCGTGAGAGACAATTATTTGTGGGGCGTATGGTATTTTCAGCCTCCGTCACCGTTTGAAGAATTATCCTTTACGCAGAGAAATCAGTTTTCTTGGGTAACAAGAAACATTCATTTTATGGATTGAAGAGAAGGATCTTTACCTTATTTTAAATTTCAAAGTATTTTATATCTTTTGTTCGAAGTATTTTCCGATATTTACGTCAAGGGAATACAAAAGCAACATTTTTTAGAAGTGTTAACTAGACGCAAGTGTTATAATTTAGAAGATTTCAATTGTCCAAAAGTTGAACACCTGATGCCAACGCATGCATCCTGTTCGGTGCATCTTCCTGACTTTATACATTGTGCATTGGTAAAAGCAACTGCATACGGAAAATTTTGCAGAGTGGCTTTAAATAGAGCTGTCAACAGTGACTACTATCATTCGATGTGAAGATGTCTACGTGTACGGAGCAAACCTTAGAGCTCCTGAAAGTTATCTCGAAAAGTAAAAATCCGAAGCAAATCGTTCAAAAAGTTCCCAATAGTATTATCAAGTCTTTGTGTGAATGCGTCTTGAACGTACTTCACGGAAACGTCCCTCTCACTAACAGCCAAATAAATAGTCTTTCTAAGCATAAGACGTGCTTACGAAAGTTTTCAGACAAAAAGGTTCCTTTGTATAAAAAAAGAAAGCTACTTGTTCAAAAAGGAGACGGTTTTCTTTCAGTCTTATTACCTGCAGCTATTTCAATCATCAGCTCATTGATTCATGGAGCACAGTAAAAAGTTTATATTGATACCTGAAGACAGGGCACAATTAATGGAACATCTCTCTGAACTGGATCGAAAAATGACAAGTATTCTTCAGAATAAACAACTTGCCGAAAGTGATAAAGCATCTCTCTACTTGCAAGCCCTACAAAAGTACACCCTGATCGATAAACAATCCCAAGAAATTCCTCGTGAACCAAACTCCTTTGATCAAGAAATAACTAATACCCTTCAGAATACCAATCTCACAGAAAGTGAAAAAGCTACTCGGTACCTTAAAACCTTGGAAAATTACGACCAGCTTGGAAAACCACCTCCAGATTCTGATCCAGATAAAAAGACGTTGCAAGATGTGAAGAAAGAAGATACCTTTGAAGATGCAGTTATGCATACCGTGCCTATTCGACACAGAAAGACGGCTATAGACATTTTACAGTTTTTGAAAAATCAAAATGGATTAAAATGGACGGACAAAGGTGAAATTATTTACCAAGATAAAGTTATCCCACACACTAATATTGTCATGCTGGTGAATGACTTTTTTCGTAATAGGAAAAAAGTTCCTGTCGGACAAGCTGTATTCTTAAATGCTTTACGTGATTTGCATTTTCCTTCCATGTTGGATGTAAAAAGAAAATTGTATAGAGAAAATAACATTGCAAAACCTTCTATGTATGCCCGCAGAAACAAATGGAGCCATTTTTAGTTTTTCAATAAATGATGTTGCTGTATCTTGTTGTCCTTTATTATTTTTTCCTAACCAATGTACTTTACAGGTTATCAACACAAATACATATAAAAGAAATTTGAATTAATATATATATATATATATATATATATATATATATATATATATATATATATATATATATATATATATATATATATATATATATATATATATATAGTGAAAAAAAAATAGAAAAGAAACTTTAGGATGAAAAATAATTATAAGTAAAAAAAAAAAAACTTTTGAATAAAAAACGTAAAAATTACATTTTAAAAATAAAAATGTAAAAAATAAAACTTTAGAATAAAAAAAAATTAGTAAAAGAAAAATGTAAAAATAAATATTAAAAAAAAATGTAAAAGAAAAAGAAAATATATAAAAGAAAAAAGTTTTAAAAAAATATATAAAAAAAAAATCTTATAAGTGAAAAAAAAAAATAGAATAAAAAATATTTATAAGTAAACTTTAAAAAGAAAATTGAAAAAAAAACAAAAAAACTTTAGGATAAAAAGAAATGTAAAAAATATTAAAACTTTAGGAAAATAAAATATGATTCTATAAAAAGTTGTGTTTAATTAACTTTAAGAAAAACTTTTAGTTAAAAATGGTGTACCTAAAAGTAATGAAATCACTTCAAGAAAACATGACAGTAGTATAAGGAAAGACACAAGGAATACAAATCAAATAAATTTATTTTTAAAAAACTAATCTTACACCATATTTCTTTTTTACAAATTGATACACTTGAAAATCTGATACATTGCTAATATACAGGTGATCCACTATAGAGTACATAGCTTCCTTGACATCGCTTCACTAAAAAATAAATACAATAGTGTCCGCACAAGTTGGATGTAAGAGATTGTAAAACAATGGAATTCCATTCTATGTTGGAATAGTAAGATGTATCGATTCCGTAGAAATCAGGAGACATTCCGTAGGAATCATAAAACTCTAATTCTTTCTGAGTACTTGAAAACAATGCTAACCAATGGGAACCAGGTTGAGAGAAGTCGTCGGTATTTACTATAGCACACGAGTTGCTTTGTAAAGGTGGGAGGGTATTCTTCGCGAAGACTCCTTTGAAAAAAAGTGACGTCGCAGTGTCGTGCGATAGAATGTGAAAGAGTTGTTGTCCATTCATCTTCATTCAATTTCCAAAGTCAAACAGGATATTTCTTGTCTTGCTTATCTCAATTAAATTTTCGAATTCTGCGAACACAACGACGCATACAGTCTGTGGGAGCGGCTTACTGTACTTAATTTCTAATCTTAAATTGCTGTGTTTGATAAGATTCAAATGATCTCCAGCACATAGGGCTGGGGACAAATCAAACGCATAAATGACATTACCATCTGTGTACTCTTCTCTGGATATAAAGGAACCTCTATCTTCCCCTATTTTTCCAGTGCCTAAGAACAGACTTTGATAAGCTCTTATAAAGCTATTTTGAGCAAAATTGAGCTCTAATGGAGTGAGGAACGGGTTGACCATCAATATATATTCCTATAAAATTTAAGTCAAGATGCTCGAAATGGAAAGGTGACTTGGTAAAAGATCCATGAAAGGCTTCGTTATCCACGCATCCAATGATGACTAGCTTCGGCATTTGACCAATAAATACACTATCTTGAACAATGGACATGTTTCCTTTCGGTATGGAATAAGCTTTACATAGCACTCTGTTGATGGGGTATTTTGACGTCCCCTTCTCTAAAGCTTTTGCGTGTCCTAAAATAACTCCAGGACTTACACGAACTTTTCGTACAAATAAAGAAATTTTATCCAATACTACTTTAAATCCTTCAGATCCTTGCAAGCAGAATTCAGGTTACTTCGTATCAATTTAATTTTTAAGTCCACTAAATTTAACAATAGTCTTTCTTGATGAAATAAATCACTGTGAATACATCCAATCATATCTACGGATGCACTTTCTTTAAAGAAATCGGAACGTTTCTTCAAGCCCTCATCTGAATCTTTGTAAAATAATTCTGATGTGAGTTGCGATGCCTTACTGTCTTGACCATGAGATAAAAGGGTTCGTAAATAGGCTTCATATCCGTATGTATTACTGGAATTTGAAACTAGCCGATCGTTCAATGTAATGTCTACTTGCGAAAATAAGGAATGTAAAAATAAATTTACAGGGCCAATATTTGCTTCTTTAGCCATAGGAGTGCCATCGTTCTTCAAAATCTTTGCTTTAACGTAAAGTTGAGTTTGACTAAGATCAAAATAATCTTCGTCGCTACCGGAAATATGAAATTCTACTGGTCCGCCGTCAAAAACGTTGGAGAGGGGATGAAATTCTATCCACTGTCCACTCTGAATGACAGTTTGAGTCCCTGGCAGATGGAAAAGTTCCAACTCATTTTTTTACACATTCTGGGGAATCTTTGAGTAAATACGCCATTACGGATCAAAAATATCACGTCCTATCACTTTGCGCTTCTTAGATGAAATGATGCCATTTCGTGTTTTACGCTTTCTTTTATACTTTCCCTTACCCACCATAGATTGGATTCGATCAACAGCTTATTTCTCCCACTTTCTTTTGTTCTTGTCTTGACTGCTTCTTTCAGATTTTGTCCAGATAACACATCCGATGCGACTCGTGACCCGGCTCGTAGAGCTTCTTTACCAATGGTTTTGGCACCTTTCACCAAGAATGGGAAAGCCGTTCTAAACAATCGACGAAATACAGTTCCTAATCCATAGCCTTTTTGAAAAGAGACTCCCTTATAATAAGGTAGGCCTTCACCTGTCTGTGAGGCATAATGTTCTTCGAATTTTTTTGTGCAGCACACGTAAGGTACTCTCATCTTGACTTCTAAAGTTTAAATGAACCAAGCAGTCCGAATGTTCGTGTATTTATAGAATTTGCCTCAATCGAAAATGTAATACGATTAAGACTTTTCATTTTTCAAAGGGTACAAAGCCCCCTGAATTTAATCTCAATTCTATATTAATGGTTTGAAAGGAGCGTTGACTCACTGGTAAGTACTGAGGTCTATCATAATATTGACTAATCGTGTCACCGTCTTGACCCTTTACTCTGATGATTCTCAAAAGAGGTGCATACACGTCACCTACTATTTGTGGTGAAACCAGGTCTGTATATACGTAGAAAAAAGAAAGGCCTGCTTGAGCATCAGCTTGAATTTCACTTTTCATACTTCCTCGAATCATTGTATTCGGTTTAAAACCTAAAAGAGGACCAAGTTTCTCAAGATACAAAGAAGTACCTTGAACAGCATCAATTTTAGCACGCTTTGTCGTTTTGTTGTAAGAAAAAGTAAACTTGGAAGGATTTTTCGGAAGAGTTAATTGTAGGGTGGATACTAAATCGTATAGGTTTTCATAATTTCCAGCGTCAATGTGTTTCTTTATCAGTTTTCCATCGCCATAATCGTAAGTAAATGTATTGTTTGCCGCATTGACATTATACCAAGAATGTGGATAGATGATTTCTGACAAACCAATTTCCCATTCTCCATTTAAATTAATTGGACTTGGCAGCTGAGTTATAAAATGAGAAATTTTGTTTGTAGGAAAAAACTGCAGACTACTATCCGAAACTAACGTCACGTAGAAACTCATGATGGGTACTGAAAGGAATACTAAGGAAGTAGATCTATTTATAGTATTTTAACATCTGTAATCCACGCATTAAATTTTTCAGGATATCCTAAGAATTTCACAAAGTATTCGATGACACCTCCTTGTTTTTTCCTTTTCTTGATAACTTTTTCCACTGGATAAAAACCAGAATCAATCACTTTCTGTAACTCTGCTTCATAAAAAGTACTTTCAATTTCTTCTCCAGACAGATCTTTTAACTTGTACACAGTCGGTATTCTAAGAATAATTTGGTTTACAGTAAAAATTTCACGACTCCAATTTTGTTCATAACCTTTTTCAAAGTGTAGCTTTTGTCTGCTGATGCGTACCGTATCCCCAACCTTAAGTATGGGCGGTTTTCTTTTTAAAGTTTTGAGATTTCCATACAAGTTTTCTAAAAACCTCATTTTTATTATCTGAATTTACAGAAGCTGGGGTCATTTTAATGCTTCGATGCCAGCTATGGTTGTAGCTATGCATGAAGTCAGGAATTACACAAATATACTTTTTAGTGTTAAATTCTGTGAAGTATTTCCACATCTTGGTTTTCAAAGTCCGATTAAATCTTTCAATTATGCTGGCTTTCGTTTCATTTTTAGTAGTAAAGAATTTAATATTCAACTTTTTTAAGTAATTTTGAACGAGAGCATTTGTCAGTTCTGTTCCGGAATCAGATTGAAGTAAACGGGGTGTTTTTTCCTTGAAAATAGTCTCCATAGCACTTTTCACACTTTTTCCTGTTTTATCTTTTAAAGGTATGGCCCATGCAAATTTAGAAAAAATATCAATGCATGTCAGTATATACTTATAAACTCTATTCAATTTTGCAAGCGATTGCATATCCACTAAATCAACTTGAAATTGTTCGTTTATGTTACCTACTAACACTCGATTACGCAGAAACTTGTGACGGATAGGTTTATGCAGACTATAGGAATCTTTCTGAGATAACCAATGTTTTACGTCCTTTACATTTCCATTAAATGTCCGTTTCAGTGCATTGACCCCTCCAAAACTATCCGAATGTCTAGGATCTCTATAAGCAGTATTAAAATTCATGTTTTCTTCACGAAGACTAACACACAAATGAATTTGAGAAAACTATGTTGAACTATTTATACACATCTAACAGAAACAGACATTTAGCCAGATCAGGACCACGAGAGTGAACCAAAGGCTCCTCGCCGGCTTCTCGGAAAGTACTAATCCTTTATGTTGGTACAAAAATTTAATACAAAAATGTCATATCAATATTTTTCCTTGTTTTATGCTATAATTAATATTTTATAAATAATATTTTTTTAAACTAATGTTTGCAATAAAATAAATAAAAAGAACACGAAATGAATGATATAACAATATTTATTTAAGTAGAAAATCTACAAAATGCTTCTTGAGCGATTTCAATCATATTTGAAATATTCAGAGTTTAAAAATGGTATGGTTACAAAACTTATCACACTATGATTAGGTACAGGATTAAATGGAAATTGACATAATTTTTCATGAAATGCTTCCGCTACATAATAAGGTCTTAAATCCATAAGAGATGCATTAAAACGTTTCACTGTATTTTCGGCCAATAGAGTTTCGTCTAAAGTATGTAGTGGATTCACCAATCCATTTCTTTGTGAAATAACATCGTAAAAAGCGGACTTTACCATATAAGTCAACGAACTTTGAACTTCATCCATTGAAGCACATTCAGGAGCATGGTATGGAATAGACGTTTTGGCCACCAGTTCATAAAGTTGTTTAAAGGAAGCACGACGATACTTTTCCCGCAGTGCAGAACTCATAACAGAGTCTCCGATCGAAAACAGCTTTTCCCATTGTTCATTGGTAACAGTTACGGCCCTTGTATAGGTTCTACAGCTTCGGCACGTAATTTCACTTTTTAACTTCATACTGGAATCAAGCAGCTCAAAAAGTATTTCTTTTTTGTCGTCGTCTTTAATGCTGAGTTGAGTTTCCGATAAAATGGACACAGGATCGCTTGCAGGCTTGAATGGGTTCTCAATAAAATAGTCCACAAAAGGGTTCTCTCTAAAGCACTTTGTCTTGAGAGGCTCGCATCCAAGGAGAATCGAGAATTGGGATGGCGATAACGTAACTCCATCAGTCGAAGGATAGTACTTTTCTCCACATTTCTTATATCGACGAATATGAATCAGAATGCGCTTGTTGAAAAAACTGCAGAAACAAAAATATCGTCACCAAGGCGGAAGGTTCTTGGTGGAATATCTTCCATCGTATTATCAAAATCTGCTTTTCGTTTTAAAGAAGTCATTTTAAACAAAGTTAAAGCTAAGCTAAACTAGAGTAGTCGCAAGAGCAGGTTCTACTGAGAGAATGCCAGAGCTCTGCTCGAACATCGTCTTTTATACTGACGACGGAGAAGAATTGCCCCCTCTTCTGGCCTGTGATTGGCTCTTCGTGATGTCATCCTCAAACAAGACTCTGATTGGTCCGTTCCCCTACATGCAGCGCCGCCTTGCGGTTACAAGCAGAACTAGTAAAACCTTGCCCCGACAACGCCACCTGCATGTGACGTCACTTACTGACACCTGATTGGTTCTTCACGAGGTCATCCTCAAACAAGACTCTGATTGTTCCCGTTCCTGTACAAACACGTTGAGACACGGTGTGACTTGCCCATCGGCGACATGCCCATGGGCGGCTCTGCGTCGACACCTGTTCCCCGACGACGTCCCCTGCGTGTGACGTCACTTACTGACACCTGATTGGTTCTTCATGAGGTCATCCTCACACAAGAATCTGATTGGCTCTTAATGAGGTCATCTCCATTAGGCCACGCCCCCGCGGCTTAGAGCCAGGTGCACCACGGCTTGACAGACGAGATCCGCCCTGATCCACGGCTTGATACCAAGATCCACCAAAATCCACAGAGCACCACATCCCCGTACGCCTCATTACTCCTCGTACTCCTCACAGATCCACGGCCTGATGCCCGTCAAATTACACTACTTGTATGTGTTCTTGGGTCTTTCCTTTTTTCGAGATAGACCCCGAACCGTCGCCAATAGCCCACTGTGTAGCTCTAGTGCGACGTTATTTAACCAAAACTAAACCAAAACCACTGCACATCTATCATCTGACCATAGTTCAGGAATACGAGGCAGTGTTCCCGGGTCTTTCCGTTGAGATAGACCCAGAACAGTCCCAATAGCCCAATGTGCAGCTGTAATGCAACGTAAATCAGTCCAATTGACCAAAACCACTGCAAGACGATTCCACAATACAATCCCAAGAGCCAAACCCACAACCAACCACGAGCCGCGTAAGATCTCACACTTGGGATTGATATCGTAAAACGTCACTTCCTGTGAGAACGATTCCAACGTGGAATGATTCCAACGAGATCATGCTAGGGCCCCAGGGGCCCTAGCATGATCTCGGTGGAATCTCGAGATGTCACGACTTTCTTTTGGAATCGAAAGGTCACGTGATATTTCCTTTGAGATGCCGACAGAAAATCTTGGCAATGCGAAGTGACTTCGAAGGTGAGATCGTTTTCGCGCGCTTTTCTTATCGCAATCTCAATAAAAGGCCTTTCATGGTTGGTCAAGTGTTTGATGACGACGGGAAATGCGTCACTTTCTTTCAGTGCGCATGGTAAAAAAGACTTCTCGGTTTGGATAGATCTCCCCTTTCAATGACTAGGTGGGATCGTTTCCAAAAGATTTCCATTGAGATTTCAAGCTAAAAGCTATCGTTTGTAGTTTTCATTATACTGTTCATTTTTAGATGATTTAATCTGCAGACGATAAAATAAACATCTGTCATTATAATTACGTTACTCTTGTATATAACAAAACAATATAAACCAGCATTCAACATATTAAATACATTTAACTTGGTGTAATCATTTTTCAACTTAGTCATGCAGCTCGGCGTTGCCGATTATCTAAGTTTGAAATATATATATATATTATTTTGTGGCGTAAAATGCCTCTTTTTATGCATTGAAAAGAAATACATTTTAATCAGGAAGAAATAACATAGTTATTAAATTTAATATTTAGCTATGTACAAGGTACAAGAAAAGAAACTTTAAAAAAAAAACTATTACAAATAATAGAAATACTTAAGTAAATTTGGAAGAAAAAAAATTATATTATATCTGGATCAATATTAAAGAAAAATAATTTTCAAAATTACTTAAATGAAAATGAATAGTTACGGAAATTAATTTTTGATTAAAATAGTTACGTATTTACTAAAAAAATTGGAATACTTCGTGAATATATCTTATTATATTATGGAACTGTTTTTATATATGTATTATAATAAATACTTGAAAAATAATACTATTGTCCTTAATAAATGCGTTTTAATAGAATTTTATGATATTTGTTATGGAAGAAATAAAATTGTTTTTAGTGTACAATATGTTTAAGCGTAATGAGTAAATAGGATAAATTATAAATAGTTAAAATACTAATGAGTAAATAGGATATATTATAAATAGTTAAAATATTATAACAGAACATCGTACAAACGTGAAAATGATCACACAATTTATGTTTTCGAACAAAATAGTGTGTACCATATTGGTTTGGTTTGGTCAATTTACGTCGCACTAGAGCTGCAGTGGGCTATTGGCGACGGTTCGGGGTCTATCTCAAAGGAAAGACCCGGGAACGATGCCTCGTATTTTTGAACCATGGTCAGATAACGATGTGTACCATATGCAACAGGTTTCAGTTTTAAATATTAGATAATCATTTTTGTACTAAAATTAGGGTCATGATACGTCCGGATTTCTTCCGGACAGTTTTGATTTCAAGTTCACGTCTGAGCTTACTCAAACTCTGTGCGAGCCCCAGTTGCTCAGTTGGTAAGGCGTTCAGCTACTAAACAGGATTGGTGGTTCGAATCCGTGAAATGGACTTGACATAGAAAAGTAAAAAAGTAGTGATCTTGCGATTGGACAGTTGCCAGCTTCGCTACAAAAATACTAGAAAGTCGTTCAGAATATCCAACAAATTATACTGGCGTGTATACGGGTTTGGTTTGGTTGGTTTTGTTAATTAACGTCGCACTAGAGCTGCACAGTGGGCTATTGGCGACGGTTCGGGGTCAATCTCGAAGGAAAGACCCGGGAACACATACACATTCACCTCGTTATTTTAGAACCATGGTCAGATGACGAGGAAACACCTGAACTGGCACCCAACGCCTTCAATAGACGTCGGGACTTTGGACCCCGATCAGATTTATCGAAGATCACTACTTTTTTACTTTTCTTTGTCAAGTCCATCGCGCGGCTTCGAACCACCAATCCTCGGATTAGCAGCTGAACGCAATTATTGTTAGGCTTACCATAATTTAATTTAGTAAAATTCGGAAAGTGTAATAATTCCTTACTAACTACCCTCTTTCCTAAAACAGAGGCCTCCGTGGCCGAGCGGTTAAGGATCGCTCCCGCGTCTTTCCTTCTAAATAGGCTCCGAACCGTTGCTAATAGCCCAATGCGCAGCTCTAGTGCGACGTTTGTTAATCAAACCAGACCATACTCGAAGGAAACAACAGCCTACTTTACCTACTTCGCTTCTTGATAACGCAGGGGCACATCCTTCTGGCGACAGCTATACAGCTGTGCTACAAAAAAAAAGTGCTTCTAGCCCTGCTATATAACTCAGCTACATTATTTTCTTTGATCTTAACCGACAACCGATGGATAGCTCATTTCGAGCTATATAGATTTTGATTTGGACGCTATAGCAGAGCTATATAGCTGCTTTTAGGTCTCGGTTTAAGAAACTTGTAGCACAGGTATATAGCTGTTTTGCTACAGAGTCTAAACACGACTTTTTCTTACCAACAACCGATGGATAGTTTATTTGCAGCTAAATATCTCCTGATTTGGACTATATAGCTGGGTTTAAGTGGCATTTTATAAAACTTGTAGCAGAGCTATATAGCTGTTTTGCTACATATTGTAAACCCGTTTTTAGTCGGACTACGAAATGAAGGACGCGGGTAGAAAATGTTTTGGCAGGCAGCCAAGGTTCTTCTTTTCGTGGCCAAACAAGCAAAGAATTGTTCTAATAATATGATGCAGACTTAAAGATATCTTACTGCTTCAATGTGATTTTATATAGTATTTTTGATGAAGTCAAACTTTATCATTTGTATTCTTTGGATGTTCTGAAATTATATAGGTTGGTTTGGTTAATTAACGTCGCACAAGAGGTGCACAGTTGGCTACTGACGACTGTTCGGAAGGACAGACCCGGGAACAATGCCTCGTATCTTTGGGGGGGGGGGGGGGGCAGTTGCCCAGTGGATAAAAGCGTTCGGCTAGTAATCAGACAATTGCAAGTTCGAGCCCGAACGTTGGAGTACACAAAGAAAAGTAAATATGTAGTGATCTTGGAATCGGAGGGTTGCCAGTTACGCAACTAAAACACTAGGAAGTCGTTTAAAAATATCCAATAAATTATACTGGTGTGTATACGGGACTGGTGCACGATAAATATGTTCGAGGTCTAATGTCCTGACGTCTATTGAGGTGTTGTCATCTGTCTGACCATGTTTCAAAAATATGAGACATCGTTCCCGGGTCTTTCCTTCGAGATAGGTCCTGAACCTTCTCCAATAGCCCACTGTGCAGCTTTAGTGCGACTTAAATTAACCGAACCAAGCTCTTAGTTTTTACTAACCAAACCTATTTCACTCCACAATTTATAGTTATTTTCTAGATCCCCGTCGCCAATAGCCAATTGCGTCGAGGGAAAAAAAACTAAGTTAATGGTTCAACAAAAATTCAGTTTTTTGTGTCGTTTGAAAAATTTTAATTTTCGGACATGAGCCCATTTTCGAAATTTGCAATTCAATTGTACTTTTATTATTTTTACACATAGCAATTGAACTTTAATTTAAAAAAACATCTTTTTTAGCCATTTTCCCCTACCTTATATTAGAGATATTAATAGAACAAGATGCAAATATTAATTGCAGAAATTTGCATTAATTGGAGAAGCACCATTTTAAAGTCATATATTTGCCTCTAGCTTAATGAACTTTCTATAGTGATGCAATACAACAAATATATCAATGAAAAAAAATTGAGGAGAATTAAAATTTTATTATGAAGCATTGCATAATCAAAAGAAAACATGTACTATACAATGTTAACATATATCTATTACAAAGTGTATAGTGAGCAATACATGTTTAGTATGCTTTAGATATTATGCATCTCCAGCAAGCTGTTCATACAACAAAGGGACATATTCATCCCACTTGGCTACATAATAATTTCCGGCAAGAGGATCACCTAAATTATATTTCTTGGCAAAGTTAGCTACCTTAAAATTTCCACGATGATCTCCAGATCTATTTGACAACTTTTTCTCATCACAATTTATTTTTCCTGGTTGCTTATAAACCAAAAACACATATCGATGTAAACCTAAAAATAATAAGAAATGTAAAATACCATACATCATATAACATAAAGAAACAAAACAGTAATATTCCTCATATTCTACAGGTTTTAAATTTCATTATTTTTAATATGAATATTCAAAAATACCCGAACATGATTCATTCTATGAAAAGTAAACTTCTGCACAAAATTCTATTTAAACACACACACAAAGACATGACAAACTTTTAAAGCAAAATGTTTTTATATTATACAAATACATTTGAAAATATTCAGTGTTCATTCGCTGTAGTAGTTTTTTGAAGGGCGATCCGCCTTTTGTTCATCTTGATATCGCCCTTATGCCCCTTTTTAAAAAATACCGCACTCTTTTGAAAGAATTCCGCCCCTCTTGCCCTTTTCAGTCAAGCACAAGTGTCATTGCTTCCCTAGCTGTCTTTAAAAAAAGGCATCGATTATTTTTTTGTGTGTGTGTAAACTGGAATTAAATGAAAGATGTGACAGTAGAAAAACAACCTCCTTTAATTGCGCGTGTTGTGCAATCGCGATGATTCCGCTTTAATTTCGAGCACGGGGCATTTTCACGAATCCTATTGATTGCCTGTGCTTGCATATGAAATGCTAAGTTTTTTTTGTGTGTTTTTTTAAAAGGGAAGATGGTTTGGGGCGAGGTTACAAGATTAGGCATTTTATTACCAAATTTTGGATTTAAGTAGCCTTTTCATCAGTTTTGTAAGATGTCTGATTAGGGCAACTTACAGATTTTATTTTTAAGAAAAAAAGTAATTTACAAATGTTAATTTTCTTATTTAAAGTAGTTATTTCATAAAGAGACATCAATTTTGTATGTGTCTTTCCTTCGCGATAGACCCCAAACCGTCAACAATAGCTCAATATGCAGCTCTAGCGCAATGTCAACCAACATTGGAACTTTTTTTTGTGTTTGGTCACGTGTACGATGTGTCAACGGGTGGACACGCCCATCCCAAACTTTTTTTTTAAAGTGCCCTTTTAAAAACAAGAAGTGCCTTTTCAAATACAGGATGCCCTTTTAAAAACAAGAAGTGCCTTTTCAAAAACAGGGTGCCCTTTTATCGCCAACAGCGTCCTGCCCCTTTTTATTTCTAGAGTGAACACTAAAATATTGCATAAAATGAAGTATTACCACGGATTTCATCAGAATCAAACAATTAGCACTAGTTATTATTTTTTTTTGTGTAAGTCATGTAATACATTTCATCTCTAAAATTTTAATTGTGGTTGACATTTTAAAAACAAATAATGACAACCAACTACAGGCTCTAAGCCCAGCAAAGTTGGTCTTGTTGGACACATCCTAACAATCTCCCAATGCTGATCCAATTGTATTTTAAAACTAAAGAGTATCCTTTAGTTTTAAAATACCTTGTGGCTTTTGAAGGAGACAATGATACTAAATTAAAGATAAGAAAGATAAAGATAATGAGAGAGAGAGAGAGAGTTGAAGGATAAATTTCTTACTTGCTTTAGCTATTGGGACTCGCACATTAAATACTTTTCCAGTGAAGACATAACTGATTAATCCCATTTAATCCAATTGGTATTAAGTACACATAAAATAAATCTATTTTAGAAGACGGGACAAACTTAATTTTAGCATCTGCTCACATTCGAGTTTAACAGTAAGACCGGTTCAATTCATTCAGTGTTTAATCAATTAGAGTTAAAGAACATTTGTCTATTCAAAAATAATATCTTCTAAAAAGGGCTTGCTATAATGTAACTCAGCTAACTGTTGATACTTTTTGTAAGTGCACTGCATGTCTTCAAAGAATAGTTTGCGAAGCAAAGAAGGCAGATTTTCTTAATTAACCCCAACTACCACATTTAAAAGTTGATAATGAAATCTTTTGCTAAACATTGTAAACAACTGTCTTCTTATTATGTACCATGGTGTTATAACAACAGTTTACTTTTCAAAGTGTGAAGAAAACTGGGTGATAGCAAGGTAACCACACAAAAGATCATCAATCAACCCTGAAGATTTATCACTCCTTCTTTGCTGCAGTGAATAAACGCAGCATACTTTGTTATATTGAACACATGTGTGAAACATTGTTAACACAGGTGAACATAAGAAACAATGTACTGTAGAGGTAAACTTAATATACCATTTCGTAAGGAATAAAGTCTACTACACATTGATATACAAAAAAAATTGCATAATGGACTATTTTCATATTAAAATTCACACGAACTTTAAAATTTCCAATAGCTATACACAATTTTGACTCGATATTTAGAATCTACGACAAAATTTATCGTCTGATATCAATTTGCAAGTCATTTGGTCAAGTAGTTTTTTAATTACGAGTATCAAAAGTTTAGAACTCGTAATGTTAAATGAATATTTTAAACTTTTAAACATATTTTCCGAAATACCAATTTTATTGAGCTGATATTTTTATCTGTGTTACTTCTAAGTGATACAAATAAATTATACTAACTTCCATTACTTGCATACATATTTTTTAATTTTATTTAATTAGGATATTAATATTCAAAAAAATTATAAATAGCAACTATGCTATATTTTGTTAGTGATGGATTCAGAAAAACGTTTTATATATGCATATCTAAAATTTCGTAATTTTCCTCTTTGTAGTTTTTTGCTATATTAAAATGTGCATCAATTGATCATTTCAGGGGTCATACGCAAATTTAAAATCAGCAGTACTTAAAAGAAATTTCTGCCAATTGTGAATTAACAGCGTTGTGTTGATATAAAATTTTAAATTTATATACTGGCGGGTATACAGGAGTGGTGCATTTTTAATCTGATCCAAGTCCAATGTCCTGTTCTTTATTGAGGTTGCGTCGAGTGCCAGTTCATATGTTGTTTTTATCATTCGTCGGCTAGCAACCAGAGTTTGAATACGGCTGAGAGAGACTAGCCAAAAAATTTTACATGCAGTGAACTTGTAATTGGGAGGATGCCAGATTCGCTACAAAAGTTATAGAAAGTCCTCCAGAACATCCAACAAATTATACCGGCGTGTAGACAGGACTGGTGCACAATAAATGTGATCGGATCTACAAAGTCCTGACGCCCGTTGAAGGCATGTGTGCCAGCTCAGGCGTTGTCCTCGTCATATGGTTCAAAAATATGAGGCATCGTTCCCGGGTCTTTCCTAGGAGATAGGTCCCAAACCGTCGTCAATAGCCCACTATGCAGCTGTAGTGCGACGTTATTAACCAATCCAAACTACGAGGCATTGTTCCCGGGTTTTTTCTTCGAGATAGACCACAAACAGTTGCCAATAACCCACTGTGCAACTGTAGTGCGACGTTAATTCAACCAAACAATGAAAATTTGGTTAATTAACGTCACACTACAGCTGCACAGTGAGCTATTATGTGGCTTTATTTTAAAACTGATTTTTTAAAGGTGCAAAAATTTTGTGCACATTGAAGTGGTCTAAACATTGTTAAAAAACTATTCGTTCTTTATTAAATAAAAAAAACTTATTTGCATACTTTTGTTTTTTAAAGGATTTTTAAAAGTATTAAAATACTTTTGGGACACCCTGTATAATTTAAGACGAGTACGATCTTATGAGGGGAAAATGAGCAATTACATAACCTCAATTCAAACCAAGTGTGTAAAAATAACATTTACAATATTTCATTTAAATTTAGAATTGAGAAACTACGTATTGGTAGAACCCAAATTAAAATATCAAAAAAAAATTGTTCCATATGAATTTTTTAATTAAAGTCAATCATTGGCATATGTATTTTAAATCTGGAATTAATGATTTATTTAAGATATATTCTATAATTTTTAATTTTTCTTACAATATTAATTTTGTCATTTGCCTATATAATTTCGGAAGATCCTAAGAATACAAATGATAAAGTTAGATGTCATCAAAAATTCTATTTAAAATCACATTGAAGTCTTAACAATTCTTTAAGTATAAAACATACTCCATCATATTATTAGAACAATCTAGGCGAGTCTGACCACAACCTCGGCTGCCTCCAAATCATTTTCTACCAGAGTTCTTCATTTCGTAGTCCGACTAATACTTTGTTCAATCCCTCAAATAAGATCGATACATATTGTCTAATATCTCTGCATATAACTGTAGGAAATTAACGAAATTTTATATTTAGATTATTTTGAGGGTGGAGAACATATCTGCGCTATCAAAAGTAGGTTTTAGGATTTCGATATTTTGGGGTTTTTTTTAAGCGTGAATTTTTTTGTTTTCTCCAAATGGGTGAAAATTCTGGTTTAGTCTGTGATTATTATTTATTATCTGAGTTATGGTTTATAAACGAGCTGTGTTCCCAATTGTCAGGGAAATTACATGAACACACCAAAAGGTCAGCTGTTTTAATTTCCTAAAGATCGGACGTTGCGCAGAAAATGGATTCGTGCAATTCACAGGGACGACTTTACTCCTGCATATTACACCAGGGTATGTATGATTATGCTTATAATTTAATCTGCGTTCTTTGATGAAAATTGATAACATGCAGATGTCCGGTTTAAAATGGATTGGTTCACTGGTTCATCACTGGTTTAAAAAAAAAAAACAGTGAAGTATTTGACATAGTTATTACTAATATAATTATTATTATAATACAAAAAAATCGTTATTACTAATACAGACTGACAGTCCTTGTGTTTCGGATTTTTACACAAATGTTGGTGAGGAAGAATTTAAAGGCATTGAATTACAGGCCTCGAACAGGTCCTTTTCCCCCCTAGAAGTCCTTTTTGTTACTTGAGGTACTTAAGTCCTTTTTTTCAGAATATGGTCCCTTTTTTCCTTATTTTATCAAAAATAATTTTTCCAACCTTTATGACTATAATAACACATTTCTGGCCCTTTCTCCTCCTTATTTAACCATTTTTTTATTATGTAATGGTTAATACAATCATGTTCACATATGTATTGAACCTGCTGATAGGGTGTTGCAACTATCGAATATCATTAAACCAATGTACAAATGTAATTAATTACATTAGTGTGGAATGTGGGCCTAAGTGTAAACTGTTCTCCCAGGACCGCTGGATCTTGTTTATGTATTGCATCAAAAACAAATGTAAATGATGAAAGTGTAAATTGGAATTACACAATTTCCCAGTGCCTCATATCCTAATTAAGTAAATACTGTTCAATTTACTTTTGATTTAAAAAATAGACTTTTCCTGTAGTAAGTAGCATCCCTGCTAAATTTCAAGAAATTTGGCCAAAATTTAAAAAGTTACAAATAACTTGAGATTATTTCGAAATGAATTTTTAAAAACCCTTTTCGCACAAATTTACGAATGGTCCGATTTTCTTCAAATTTGGTTGGAATAATGCCTGAAATAGTAGAATGTTATGTAGTTCAAAAAAACTTAATTAAATAATTTTTACTAGGGGTACTGGAAAAAAAGTCAAAACGATTCAATGTATGTTCTTAAACAGTTTTGTTGCTGCAACAAAACGCATGCATTTATTCACTGATTTATATTATATTAGCTATTACCCGCGGTTTCGCACACGTAAAAAATGGTCCCTCATCGGTTCTCTCACTCCCCCTTCCCAATTGTATTCCTTCTCTTATTTTACCCTCAACGGCACATAAAAAAAAGTAGGCACCCACTGTATAGTAGGAATTTACTCCTGGAAACATTTGGGCCCCATGCGGCACACATTTCAGAAAGGGAGTGGGTAAATAGTCAACTTGGCTGGTGTGGCCTACCTTCCTCTACACGATGGTAGATAATTTATACTTCAAAGGTCGATTATCCGTGGAATAATGGGGGATGAAGCATATACTGCAGCCAAGGAATATATATATATATATATATATATATATATACATATATATACATACATATATATATATACATTTATATATACATTAGGGCGGGTCGAAAAAACATTTTTTTCGATATCGTTATTCTAATAGTGCGGAAAGGGTGACCAGTGTGGTCAATAAACAGGCTGTAAATTATTATTTTGATCGGATAATATCTTCTGCCTCCTCATTGCACTTGAAATTTCGAAATTTGGGTAAAAAATGGCTTTTTTCGCTTATTATAGGAAAAATAATATTTTTCGAAATAGTTATCCTAATAGCACGGAAAGGGTGTCTAATATGATCAATAAACATGATGTAAAATATTTTTTCGATCAGATAATATCTTCTGCCTTCACATTGCACTTGAATTACCACTATTTTTGTTAAACAGTACAGTTTTTCATGTGATAAAAATACGGTTCGAATACTATTTAATAGATGCATTTACACAAATACACTTACAGATGACTAGATTACAGATGTTTGAATTCATTCTTATGGTCGAATTCATTGGCGGATACAGTGAGAGGGGACACAGGGCCCGTCCCCCCCCCCCCCCCCCCCCTCTTTGGACAGACCCACTTCTTTTTTCCTTATGTAATCGTGGCAGATATAATGTAGGTAAAAAACTTTTTTTATTTTACAGTTTTTGTCTACAAAATCAGGTAGTCAAGCATTAACAACCTTTGTACAACAACCACTAAATCAATATATCGTGCATGATCTCCAACTCCTTTGAAATAAGCACACAAAATCTTTACATAACTTATATCACTGATTTTGATAAGAACGTTGTTCTAATGAATTCATCTCTATTGTCAGCACCACATAAACCTTAGCAGATGCTTCTGTTACTGTTACTAACTTTACACATCGTTCAACTACCTGTGTGCGAGATGGGAAATGAACTATAAGTCCCATTTCGGGTTGTTTTTATCTCTCCAAATGAACCAGAATATGTCGGTGAACGGAGCATTACGAGGAGTAACAGTGGTAGATGACCAGTCAATCATTTGGAAAATGAAATCATGTTAATCGCGGAACCATTCGTCGAGGCTAGGGAACAAATATTTTTCTAAAATTTCCTGATATACTTCAGAATTAACAGTTCGCAATACTGTACACAACTTCCCAACTCCTTGGAAAGTCATGCAGCTCCAAATGAAAATTGACCGTTTAAACTTAGTTTTGGTAAAGATGCAATCTTCATTGAACTTATTCATCCACTCTTCTCCACACGAAGATTCCACTACCATTGCCAGTTCTAAGGCAAATACGAGATTCGTCACTAAATACAATTTTTTCCAGTCCTCGGATCCCTAATTTCAATGGTTTTTGCACCACTGCAGATGAGCTTTTTAATGTTTTCTTCTTTGAAAAGGTTTTTTTTGGCTTTGCAACATTTAAAACCGTTCTCATTAAGATGATTTTGCACTGTTCGCTCACATACTTCTACTTGATATTTTGACCACTCCAAATTAAGCTGCTTTGATGTCAATTGCTGCAAAGAATTTTCCAATCCTAGAAGTTTTCTATCTTGTTTCTTCGTGGTAGCGTGTGGACGTCCACTTCGACGAAGGTTTTCTACGTTATTTGTAGCACGATATTTCTTCCAAATGTCGCAAACAATACTTTGACCACATCAACGCAATAATTCTACTTTTCTATGAGACATTCCGTGTTTTAAACATTTAACTATTCTGAATTTTAAATATTTAGAAAATTATTTCACGGGAGGTATACTTTCGCACACTGCAAAATCAAATATGTTTTCCATCCACGAATTTGACCTTTATAAGTCTTGCTAGATGTTCTGTACGTACACTGGCTACATGATATTCAAATATTACGGTAAGTTTACATTTGCTTTTGCACGTGATCGGATACTTTTTTCCGACTTTTTGATTGATCGGATACTCTTTTTCTTCCCATGGAAATATATTTTATTAAAAAAAACGTCAACGATTTTAATATTACGATAGATTATTGTTCTATTTAAATAATTGGAAGTGTGCTACATTATATTTTGATGTTATTTGTTGTTCTTTATTTTTTCCGAGATCTATTTAACTTACTTTACAATCTTCCAAACAGGAATGGGAAACGATCGGATACTTTATGCCAGGGGTTGTATATATATATATCCCCATGGGTAGCAGTTTCTGCAGTTCTTTTGCAAACATATTTTTATGAAATAAAAGCTATAGAAAAGTACAATGTTAAAGCAGTACGATATATAGATGATTTGCTTTAATGTTATATCTTTGACAGATTGGTCCTCAAACATAAGTAATAGGGTACATAGAAATATTAGTATTTCTTATTTAAATCGAATTCATAAAATATGCAATTCCAAACAGGGTTTGATTTCAGAGATCGAAATTCTTAAAAATAAATTAAAATTAAATGGTTTTCCTAGTGGTTTTGTAATTTCAATCCTTGATCCATTTATGCTTTCGATCCTTGTGTAGCGGATGCAAAGGCCTTGGTATGTTAAATTTTTGTTTTAGGTCTTGTTAAATTTTTATTTTACGTCATGTTAAATTGTTTATTCTTATTACAATTTTTATGTTTGCTGTCTTTTATTTTGCATTTTGGCAATGTGTGTCTTCTCTTGTGGAGTGTTTGCTTTTTGTTTGTTGTCTGATTTCGTAGTTCATTTTTGCTTTTAATTTAGTTTGTTGCTTTTCTGCTTCAGCAGGCGTTGGAGGTCTGGCTAAGTTTCGGATATATTTTACGCTTAGCCATCAGAAACGCCTGCTAGCCTTTGTTGTTCTTTTCGGCCTCCTTGACGAAGAGAGGGGAACACTTTGGCATGCATCTTTTTTGTAATTTATACTCTTGCTTATCTTTCAGTAATATATACATATACATATATATACATACATATATACATACACATATATATATACATACACATATATACATATATATATATATTGGATTGGAGGGAAAGTTCTGCCGTATTTTAAAGAAAATATTTGAATTAATTTATAAAAATATGTGTTTAATATTAATCAATTATATATGCTCCGTTATTTGTTACAACCTGTTGCCATCTTTCAGGTAACCTGTGAATTCCTGTTTTTCCTGTTTTTTCTCATCCTTGGAGTTAAAATAGTCAGCAACTGCCTTAGAAACACTTTCAAAAGACGTGCATTTTCTTTCCGTTAGATAATTTTGCAGTAAGATTTTTTTCTCTTAATATTCTCGTAAAGAATCCACTTTTCATCTCCAGTAACCAGCCTGTCCAAAACCGGCTCAACATTGTGTCTAATCAGATGTGATGAACACATTCTTACACGATCAGACAAATTCTTTTCCGTTAATTCATGTGGAACCCAAACACTTTGCTTTAACACAAACCCAACAGATTTAATGTGATCTCCAACAGTTGTATGATGAATGCCAAACTCTTCTGCAATTTCTCGACTTGTTAAATGTGGATTTTTTTTTCCAACATGGATCGCAAAACATCATTATCGATCTTGGATGGTAGTCCAGATCGATCACTTTCTTTGAGGCTCAGATCCCCGGAACGAAATTTGCTAAACCATCTTTGACAAGTACGAACATTTACAATATCTTTTCCAAATACCGCACATAAATTTTTACATGCAACCGATGCATTGCTTCCTTTTTGGAATTCATATAAAATGCAGTGTCGTAAATGCACTTTATCTACTGACATGTTTTTCCCTTTAAATATCACAAGTAAATGATGAACGGTAAAAAAGGGCACCTTTTATATTATACAGCAGCTAAAAAAACAAAAAAAATCCTATTGACTCACTAGCCAGTTATTCTTTTAATTTACAAGAAAAATCACCTGCCTATTTAAAATACGACAGAACTTTCCCTCCAACCCAATATATATATATATATATATATATATATATATATATATATATATATATATATATATATATATATATATATATATATATGTATATATATATATATGTATATATATATATGTGTATATGTATATATGTATATGTATGTGTGTATATGTATGTGTGTATATATATACATATATATATATACATATATATATACACATATATATATATACATATACATACATATATATATATAACACATATATATCATAGGCGTAAACTTGTATTGGGCCCATGGGTCCGAGTCCCCCCAATAATTTGAAAACCCGGCTAAGCCCCCCCAATAATTCAAAAGTTCTAACTCATATTTTGCACACAAAAAAATCCCTTTCTTTTTTTTAATCTTCAACATGTACCATCAACCTTTCCTAGCAACTACAGAATTCCCTTATCTCTATTTTCAACAGAAGCATAGGCTAGAACCAGTGTCTACAAAGGAAGAATAGGCGGTGTATTAGGGGGGGAAGGGTAGTATGCCCTCTAGTGAATACTGGCCACACCCCTTTTTTCTAGTAACAGTGGCCAACTTTGAGGAGATTTCCGCGAATTGATCACGTGGGTCCTGAGTACAAGAACTTTTGATAGCCTATATCCCAGGGTTAAAGCAAAGAATGGTGACAAGTAATTGGCCCTATATTGTGATTGCCCCTTTTAAAGTTTCAGCCTCGTCTCACAGTGGGTGGCCAGGGGTCGACATTTATGCAACTATCTGAAACAGACTTTAGGGATACTCTTCAGAAAGGCCTGTTGGGCTTCTTCAGTAGACGCGAGTGTCGGCTAATAGTGGATTCCCGTCTAGAACTTTTCCTATTGTACTTGTTGTACTGCAGTGTAAATGTCAAAATCTTCATTTGGATGCTTGTTGAAATTACTGGTTCGTTTAAATGCTTTGCCACAATGCAACTATAGCAAGTTAACAGGTAACTTGCATTTCATTAATTACTCTTAAAAACTTAAGCTTTTTGTGTTAATTGAAATGCAATACCCTGAGCCCCTTCAAGATAATTCCTGGGGGCGCTCGAGCCCCCCCCCCCCAGGAATTCTTTTGAAGGGGCTCGGCCCCCCCTCAGTGGCGGCTCGTGGTCAAAAATGTTGGTGCAGCCGAAAACATGTAACTCCCCCCCCTCCCCTTTCGCCTTTTTCCACAACCATACATGAACGGACATTCTTTAAAATTTATTACTCTAGCCAGCCTAAC